>OX637653.1:7454393-8054393 GCA_951802225.1 Euspilapteryx auroguttella
AATAATCATGTTGTACCTCTATATCCTCATAAGTAAAACCTTTTACATGAGATTCCGTGTCATGATTATTTGGGAAATTGAGTTAACTAACAAACACTCGAGAAACTATCACACAGGCAGATGAACATATTTTTTTTGTTCAAAAGACATTTGTCTCATTTCTTTTATCTGTTCCAATTTCAAAGCCGCAAGATCACGTTGCTTGCACCATAGTCTTAGACCCTTCGTATGTGTATGCATAGCCAGTCAATGAACCGCGTGTCGGGGTCAGGTGAAATTATCTCATGCAGCCCTATGAGACAGTGCAACTACCAACAATGGCCGGATATTTGGTAGCTTTTTATTAACTGCTTATTCTTTGAGATTAGAGGACTCGATTGTTTGTTTGATTGGTGTGAGAAATTTAACTCTTTTTGTAGTTTTTTTTTCTAAGGTTTTTATTGAATGCTTTTCTTATTAAAATACGAGTACCTACTTAGCTATGAAGTTTTTTTCATTTTTTTTCTGTTACCGTGATAATTTCAGCGACTAACCCCTTTCTTTAGTCAAGTCAAGACCCGACATAAACCCCGTATCAAATCCTATTTCCAAATGGTTTTGGCTGTAGATTGCCTGTCATCAGTCTGTCACTAACTCAAGTCTTTATATACCTACATAAGTATGATATTGGTTGTACATTATTTACTATACTTACACATAAAAATTACCATCAACACAAATCTTAAAACAGATAAAGTATTTACATTCGCACCTTTCTATCTCTAAGTATTTATTTTAAAAGAATCTACTGCCCGTTTTATATAAAGTGCACTGAAATAACTATACTAGTTAAATTCCGCCTTCCTATATCAAATAACTACTCTCAGATATAATCGAATGTTAACACTAAACAGCTAAACTCAGGCGCAGGCGCAGGATAGCAACTCGTTCAATGACTCCAACGAGGCTGCAGCCGACATCTCCTATCGCCAGCGATCTGTCCACATAGGATTTGTATAGAGCTGTAAGTTAGAAAGTATATTAGAGTTAGTATAACTTCTGGCCAGGGTCTGAAATCACTGCCAAGATTGATTGAAACTACTACCAGTAAAAGGATCGCATTGCATTTATTACAGTAGGCCGCATAAAAGCGGCAACCATTAACGGAAAAATTCAAAATAAATTTGATTGCAATCACGGGTGGGTACACTCATAGCTCCAAAGAAGTGTCTAGACCACAGGTCTAGAAAACCCGAAAATAATAAAATTACATACATAACTTGGAGATATAACTTTAAATATAGGCAGTTTAAAGCAAAAAATATGTGTTCCCGTGACCTTCCTGAAGTCTAAAATCATTGGCGTGCCTGGGCCTGGCTTATTTCTTGTAAATATTCCTTTTTTAGATTTCAATCTTCGCTTTTTGTCTGTGTGTTTTATTTACAAAGAATATCCTTTAAGAATAAATTACAATCACAATTAACAGCTCCATACAAATTCGTCTCACATACCGTGGCAAACCAGCAGCGTCGATAAACGCGCCTCCTCTTAAATTGTATCGAAGTCTAAGCTTACTTATCTTAGGTCTTATTAAAAACTGTGATATTTATCTTTATAATCTAAGTATATATTTGAAGATAAATATTGATAATTATATTAAGTATATAATATATACTTTCATCATTAGAATTTAGAATAAGTCTCGTTTTAGTAGGTACGTTTGCTGTTTGTTGTTATTTATCCTGTGATCCTAATTATTTAATCAACAATCTGACTGCTATTAATGTTATCTTAGATAAGATATATTATAGAGCTTTTTAATTGATAATGATAACAAAATTACCCAGACACCTTAGTTTTTTTTTTAATGTTTCTATTTAATGCTTTTTACACGAAAACCGTAGGCAGTCACAATTTTCTTCAGTCATTCTTTTTCTTTCCATACACTGCTGCTTTTGTATTTTGAATCCTCTAAATAATAAAGGCGCGCTGGAAGAAGAAGGAAGTCGTGGCTCGCGCCAACATCAAGGAGTGGACAGGAGTGGCCAGCGTAGAATCTTTTTCGACTGGCAGGAGAAAGAGAAGCATTTGCGGAGCTGACGACCAAAGTACAGTAGTGGAGCGGCACTAAAAGAAGAAGAAGATGAAATAATTCCGACTGCATGCAGCATAAAATTAAAAAAAATGCAGCTCTATTAGTGAAAAGTACTTAGAAGAATAGTCAATTGCCTAAAACCATGGACCAAACTAAAATTTAAAACAATGCGCCTATAAAATCCCACGTCTTAAATACCGGGTCGTACTAATTCGTGTGGTATACGGTGCGCTGCTTTCTCCGTGTTGCATAACTGTGAACTGACCTCCGCTCTGTCTTCCGTGCAGTGGAGGGAAACTTGACGAAATCTGGTGCGATCATTTTCATTGTAACTTATTTTTACTTACATAAGTAATATATGTATTATGTATGTTAGTTAGATATAAAATATGTAGCTAGTTGTAGCGAAAGTTCAATCGATGTCAGCAGAGTTAGACCGCTAATTGTTTTACCTACTTTATTAATTGTGACAAAACATTCATCGCAAAATATAATGAACGTTGCTTCAAGGTTACTATTTTTGGTCGTAGGTATACTTAACTTATTTAAGACCATTGTCTGACTTTAATGTTGACCGAGTTCCTTGGAGGTCCCGGTTCGATTCCCACAGGCGGGGGAATACATGGCTATGTATGATGGTAATCGATTTTTGTTTCAATTACTTTAAGACATACAACAAGTCTTTGTGTTTCGTTTCGGGGACCCTAGATACAGGTTCTACAGCACAGGTTTCAAACATGCGATATTGAATAAAGAGCTAATTTTAAAAGGTTGTCCACTCAGAGGTTGTCTTCGTAGCGCTTCGTCGCCAGCCAGTTATGCGCTAAACCTAACATGTACGAAGTCGCCTGCTTATTCCTTATTCCTCAAGCATAGCTATTCGCATAAAATTCTAGGTCTAAATCGTTATGAAATAACTGTAAAGCCTGGGTCGGATTCTAGGTGGAAATATCAGTGCAGCTTGAGTTCTGATGATGTCTAGTGAAGTTCGTTGCATACTTTAATCGATAACAATAATATTTATTTTACGGTGGGCTTTTCTTAAGTTAACCCTTCTGGTACTTATTGGAAAGTACCAGGGAGTAACGAGATTTTCGTTGCAACCAAAAATGTAATAAAGCACTATAGGAATGGTGACGTAATTAATGTGCCGAATAGTGTAGGTAAATTATTTTTTTTTTTCCTATATTAGTACAATCTTTAACTAGCTAGCTAGCTCGTTACGTCATGATTATTATGTTTTCAAACCAACAAGCAGTAAATGAGCTTTCTACACGTACTTGAAATATTTTCTTATCACCTGAGTATTATTTTCTGCGTATTCCACCCTTTATACATAATTCTCACACAGTAAACTGTATCTTTTTTGTCGCATTGGCTTCCAACACAACCCCAACTGTGATTATTCAACCGAATATCTTTGTAAATATTTTATCTGTTTTCCAAATGTTAACTGTTTCCCCTCACTACAAGAGTTCAGTTTCCGGTGTTGCTTTTTTCCCATTTACGAGTTTCACAGCGACCGTTGCCTGAAACTTACACGTACCCGGAATATAAATGCTGAGAGTTTGCTGTCTCTTTTTATCTACTAACATTCTGCATGCTGTGTCTCCCTCTACTCACAAATAAAAGTGTCTAGCCACCTCGGTTTGCAGATAGAAATTGCAATAAGTATACAATTTTCTAAAGCATTTCGGAAAAAGACTCTTCGGTGTTTTTTATTCAGACTTAACAGAAACAAATCTGTTACGATTCCGATAGGTTTATCACACGAGATGATAAAATGTAGAACGTTTTCTTTGTTTGTTTCGTATTGGTTAATCTATTTGGTGTTACATATAATACTAGAGGCTGTCCCGCGGTATCACCCGCGCAAATTTCTCTTAAACACAAAAATCCCGTTTTCTCCCGTTCCCATGGGAATTTCGGGATATTATTCCTTAGTGCTCCCCTACACTCCCCAAGGGACCCACGTGCAAAATTTCAGCCCGCTACGCCCAGTAGTTTCGGCTCTGCGTTGTCTGTCAGTCAGTCAGTCAGTCAGTCAGTCAGTCAGTCAGTCAGTCATTCAGTCAGTCAGTCAGTCAGTCAGTCAATCAGTCAGTAACGGAAGAGTTTTATATATATTGATAACTCTCATGGCACCACCTGATTGATTCTCAGGGCAACACTCGTAACCCTTTATCCTGTTATTCATGTGTTATTTTTATTACTTATCACATGTCAAAATGATTCACATTCTCATTTTCATTTTGAACGGCAAAAGATCCCCTGGTTAACACCGAATGTAATATAAAATTACTAGACTTGCAAAGAAGCTTTGCTTTTATCGATTAGGTACTCTAGAAATATATTACTTGACTGTATTACCCGACTACAAAACAATGCGAAACCGCTCCAGGAGTAGAAAACCATGTCCTACGTTTAGAGTTCAAATATAGGTACCTTCCGTCTGCGTCCGTCCATTGCGTTAGACAGACAGTTAGACTGACCAGTTTGTTGATCTGGCAGGCCTAAATTAATTTTAATTTTAGATCTTAAAAGTTAATTACAAATTATGTAAATTTATAAATATCGAAAATCCTTACCGTAATGACGAACAGACTACGTAAATCCAAAGACAAAACCGCATAAGATAAGAAAATCTTTATTCATAATTATGTAAAGGTTTCTGAATGTTTCTAAAAACGGGAATTTACCATTTAAATTAAGGAACTATTGCAGCAACAAAGCAAAATATTTATTATTTTAATTGAGTCTAAATGGTCCCTCTTAACATGATTTAAATAAAAAATCAACGAATATGTATAAAATTTACCTACTTACTTTAAAAAACAAACATCTAAGTGATCTTCGATGCAAATTTACAAGTAAATGATTTATCATCGGTCAAGATCGCAATGTGAGGAGGCTTAAATTATGCGCGGTCGCCACTCGATTTGATACTAGATTCCGAAACTAAATCCATATAAACCTCTACCTGAAAATCATTCTTGCCTTGTCTGTAAAAGAAAGAGTGAAAAGGACAGAGTTATCGACGTCTCAAGCAGTTACTTTGAATTCAGATTATCGGGAATGTCGGGACTTGGACCCTGCAACCGGTTTCATCCTACTGTTGTCCGTTCTGCTTTTATTTCTGTATGAAATGAAAATAATTCGCATGTAGGCAATTATTTTTGCATAAGTTTATTTTACTTATTCGAAACTTAAACGACCACCTTTTATTCATAAACAAACTTAAAAAAAAAATGGATTAGCAGCAACAGTTGTTAGAGTAATTGGAAGGTCTAAAGTAGGTAAACATTTTTGCAAATAGAAGTTCTTACATAAACTAAAGATTATGAAAAATGATTACTTTTAGTATAGTAGGAAGTTACGCCAAAATCGTAAATCAATACAGAATCAAGCATCATTATTGGATCGTGAATTTCCAACTCTAAACTCTATACGGGGTGTAACTGCCAAGTGTAAAATATATATAATATATTTAAGATTAAAACAATATCTGACGCGATTTTTAAAAGCGAATTTACTGTTTTCGTTAACGGGACGCCATAATTTAAAAAATAACGTTCACATACTTTGTCTTTTTTTTTTCATAAATTAAAGATGTCAACGTTAGAACTTACAATAATAAAAATTATATTAATTAAAAACATTTTAGTACACATTTACAGTACTTACAGAAAATTACCACAATCACGTAATATTCTAAACCACATTAAAATCACATGAGCTGCATGTTACCTACACATTTCTTGTGCTTCTCCGATATTTGAAAAATTTAATAATCAGCAGTGTAAAGTAGCTACACCAGCAGGGACTCTAGTCTCTTAAACTTACGATTCAACTTCTATTCTATTATTATTCTACTATTACTCTATTACGATTGTGTCAAAAATTGCGAGTCTCGTAACTTTGATCGATCATTATAGTATAGCAATAGAATATGAATAGCAAGCTATAGAATAATCTGGGATTTTTTTACCTAAATAGTAAATCCTGTTTTATGTTGTGAATCCGGACGGGCGTAGTGCAACTGTCACTTAATATCAATCAATATTGACATATATAATGTCAGTCGAACGTTATCATAACAATATCTTATTATGGAGCAGACTACCCTTTTTGGTCAATTCCAATCTATTGCGATACTACTGCTATAGTTATAGCAAAATTGATTACGAGACTACCAAATGTGTATATTCTTGCGATTAACGTACTGTTTCTACTCTACTTTTATTCGATAGTTACGTTTTGCGCGATGAGACTCAGGGCCCAGTACATCAAATAACCCGTTTGGCTTGAATTATAGTATTTATGATTAAGGTGCCATGGCAGAGGGGGTAGGTTGATGTACTTACCGGGTATAATGTGCCTAATTCCGTTGCTGAAATCCAATATGGTTTAGACCGAGGCGTTAGGGACTTACATTTCTATTCTTAAAACAATCGATATTTTTACACCCAGTAGCACATTGCATATTCCCAGCTAAATATAATGCTATAGCAATTAGCATAGTCGGACAATGTAGCCGGCTAATTCGATTATAGGTATTGCAGAGCACATTATGTACTGCGTGAGAGACGCGTGCCCTGTGCGATCACTAGCTAGGTAAACGGTTAATTGGTTGCGATCCAGTTAATGCTGTTATGTTAGACTATTGTTTGGTTCGGAATTTCTGAGCGTGTGGTTGTATGAGATATTTGGTATGTTTAATATTATAAATATGAAAGTATCTGTCTGTCTCGCTTTAACGCCAAAACTACTGAAACAGTTTGAATTAAATTTGGTACATAGATATTCTACTCTAGAGCCTGAAATGAGAAAGGACAAAAGGCTCCTTTTTATCCCGAAATTTCCACGGAAACGAAAAATTGGGATTTTGATGTTTCAAGGCAATTTGCTCTAGCGAAGCCGCATGGCGCACACTAGTTCAGAATAAAATAATTGCACTAGAAGTCACATGACAATTCATATATCTTGGTCCCTGCACATACACATTTTAGGAAAATCTGGTTTATAAATCCTGGAGCCGGGCATTTCAAGCTTTGCGACGTATAGGGATCAATAAACAATAAGGCAACGGTCAAGTAAACTGTTTGGCTTTGGTCACTCCGATTGAAGCGGCATTAAGTACCTACCTTTTGATTTGTAAATATGTTGTGTTGTGTAATGTTTTATTAAATACATCGATAGCTGAATTTTAATAATTTGCGGAACCCTAGATGCATTTAGCCCTAGATGCATTTAGCTTAACAAAAAAAAACTATTACTTGGCAGTTTACCTGATTATCATTAATTTTGTTAGTAGGTACATTGTATAATAAATGTTACTATATCATTGGTAAAAACGTTTTTTTTTTGCCATTAGTTTAAATATTTAGAGCTAAGGTTGACTTATCATAATTTATGATAACTGGGCGTGATTCGCGCGCTAACTTTTGTTGAGATTTTTTATAGGTAGACGAGGCGGCTACATGTATACTTAATTCATTCAGACTGCCCTGCAATGGCAGCCGATAATAGACCGCTGTTTGGACATGTAGCCAGGAGTGAGCCAGACCACCTTGAAAAGTTAGTCCTTGTGGGCCGGATCGAAGGCAAGAGAGTAGAAGCAGAGCTCCAGCTTGGTGGACCGACACCATCAAATGTGCTTCCAAGATGAACATCCCCTATGGCTCTCAAAACAGGAAAGCCTGGAAAGCATTCACTAAACAAGCTGGTCTTGTTGGTCACGGCCCTTAGCCATGAGGAATCGACAAAAAAGCAGAAGATTGCAGATTGCAGGGCTGAACAAAACGCACGCCCCATACTGGATCGCTACCGCTGGTGGATGTGCTTCACTTGTTTACTTGAGCAAAAAACTGTCGTTTTGTAAGGTTTAATGTACAGAATATATTTTGAAACAGATTTGAATATTTTTAATACCTAAATACTAGCTGTCCCGGCGAACTTCGTATCGCGCCTTACAATTTGTATGGGAAAAAGAAATTGTTACTTTTACTAACTGCTTCACAATTTACCTATGAAACCTTGCCTGGACTACTACGAACATTTCAAAACCAAAATAAGCTAAAACGGCCCGGCCGTTCTCTAGTTTTAGCGAGACTAACGAACCACGTTTATTTTTATATACACTTATGGAGGTACCCAATGCATCGAGTAAGGCATCGAGTATTCTGTACTATAAGTACCTATTATTAGTATTTCTCTGGGTCAAGCTAATACAAGTAAAGTGGGAGCGTACATGAGTAACGTTTTAGACCCCCGCTGGTAACCACTTAATAAATTGCCGGCATGCAAATAGCCCCATATTATATTTGTTTTACATTATATTTGTTTAATAAATTTAAATTATGTATTAAGTAAATTATTGATCTGCATGAATTTGCGATATTCGGTTGTCGCACAGATTTTACTCTTCTGAGGTTGTCTTCAGAAGATCATAGGGTTGTTAGTAAGTTAGGTGTTTAAATGTGGTTGTAGTTGTGGTTTAGTTATTTACTAGATCTAGGCCTTATGAGCCCTTATTTAACATGATTATTATAAGATAATATATTATGTTATAAAATAAAATAAAGTTTTCAATGGAAATAGCATTTAATTCATTAAAATAGTTAGGTAATCCATATATAATTCCTAAGTAGGTATATCTTCAGGTAGATACCTAATGTTATATACTTAACTTAGTCTTGAGTACTATAGGGGGTTTCCCCACCCTCTATCCACCTTCCTACGTGACTGTGCTAATAACATCAAGCTAATTAGGATATGCTCCGGCATATTAATTCAGACTGGCCTACCTGCTTCTAATGTTTTATTGAAGTCCACAAAGGACTATAGGTTGTATGTAGTTAAGCCATTAGGCTATAGAAACATAGCGTTCTATTATTTCTATGAAAGAAAACTAATATCCGAAATATTACTTTTTGTTATAAACAATCAACTGTCATTTTCCTGAAAAAACCTTTTTTCTTTTTAATAAGATTTTTATTTTTATATTGCGTTAAGAGCCAGTTTACCGCGATGCTAGCGCCATTCTCGAAAAACATTTATATCTTCTAAACTAAAACAAATATCAAAAATGTGGCACAGTATGACACTAGATAATGTAGCCTAGTATTTTTTGAGCACAGTAAAGTAGCCCTAACTTAAAAGAACAAAATTATACACAGATTGTTGCTAAAAGTGGCTTCTTTTAGCAACACTTTGTAGTTTTCTTTAGTCTTTAACTTAAAAGCTATACAAAAGTGCCCTAAAAATACTAGGCTACATTATCTAGTGTCATACTGTGCCACATTTTTGATATTTGCCTTAGTTTGGAAGATATAAATTTTTTTCGCGAATGGCGCTAGCATCGGGGTAAATTGGCTCTTAATCACTGAAATACATTAGATCTTCATTAGATTCATTTTAGGTAAGTATCTACATTTTTTTGCAAATTAGACGGAGATAACTATTTCGTAAAATAGATTTTATTGATATGATTTTGATATATTTTTTTGATTTTGGGTTCATTATCAATAAGTATCTGGGTTATTACGATGTTCCAAAACCATTGTTCTCTGCAATTTTTTGCCCTTACTTAACACGAATTAAACTTAAATAGTTACAGTCAAAACACTGTAAACATTATTAAAGTCAGCAATGGAATCTCAAATAAATTCATCAATCAGTATCCATATTGCCCATTATCGTAGCAAGAACATTAATGAGGACTCATCATTAGTGTTATGAACTAATCAAAGAAATTGAGTTTTTTACGTCTTCGATTCATCACACATGTGTTTTTATGCTTTTGGCTGGCACACCAACCGAGATACATTTTATACGTCAGCCATAATTAAAAGTTTTTTAATATTTTTGGAAAGATCATTATAAAGTATTTCTTAAAACTATTTACTGTACCTACAACTAAACTCCACATTATCAACTCCTGCGTTTGTTTTCGTGTGTTAACGGTAGGAACACCAAATTATTAATCCCTTATATAGGTACTTTTTGTCAGTGCGGGGATCTTCCAGATTCTCATTTCCATGCAAATTAGGGTTGTGCTAATCTATTTCGTGGATAGACTATCTGCTTACCTGACCATTTATTTATTTTTCATAATTGTATTCATTGAAATGTATTTAATATTATGGCCTTGAGCCCGATCAATATATAAATTTATTTTTACTTTCATCGATTTCATCGATCAATTTTAAAATGCCAATCTTAAATTTTCGTTTTTCTTTTGCTGAAAAATGTTTTATGTCCGGCAGTATACTTTTGAAGAATTCTAAATCTACATTGTCATCGTCATTATCAGGTCTCATTTTTTTCGCAGTAGATGGTCCTTCATCGTAAGTTTCAATGTCTTCGCTATAAAATCTTGGTTTAACATCTAAAACATCTGTGTCTTTCTTATTATCTACGTTAGCGCCACTATCACAGTTTACGTAAAAATATTTATCATAATCTTCATCAGGGTCTGACATTAGGCTGACATCATTCTGGCTCTCGCTCTGATCTTCTGCTTCTTCATCTTTGCGTGGAAAAACACTGCAAAATTAAGACATTAAAATTATAGTTGTAGAAAATTTGATAATAACAGTAGACGGGCAAAACAAAGGTACGGACAATGTATTGCGTTTTTAAAACATGCCGCTGATAATTTTACGAAACAACTTAATGGATAAGAATGATTGATTGAATGGATGATGATTGTTTAGTTTAGGTATATTTACAACTTAGTCGGCTTTATGAAGGGCTCCAGGAACTGCAATGTGTCGCATAGGTAGTATTCTCTGTGCGCTATTTCTTGGTGTTTCTTTGCAAGATATCTTGAGTATGAAGATCGTATGCCTTTCCATTTCGATTTAAGTTCAGCAACTAAAACATTACCGAAATGTTATTATAAAATTATATTATTCTTGTTTTTTAATAAACGCTCAATCTTTCCATAGCTGTTATTGACGACTTTACAAGTAAGGAAATGTTACCTGTAAATTTTTCGTTAGAAATCGCATTTGTTTTCTCAACAATGCTTTCCCAAGCTTTTTCCATGATGTACTTCTTGCCGTGCTCGCGAAGAGTATCATTGTAAATAATAGGATGCTGACCGATTATTTCAGCCAGTTTCACAACGCCACTTTGTGTGCTCAGCATCTTCAAGTGCCCTCCCTATGTCTTCGTAAACTGAAAACAAATTATTGTAATCGTAGTGAGCTTTCAAACTGTTAAATTGTTAGGGAATTTGGTTGTCAGCATGCAACTTTATTTAAAAAAACACTGGTACTTATCATTAAAACGGAAACTGGCCAAGTACCTACTTACTTAGGTGTTTTATTTGGTTATGGCAGGTAAGTACCTTTGTAACACTTTTATTGTAACAGTATAAATAGTATTTTAGGAACATATCATTTCTATTAGTCGAGTAAAACTATTTATGAACACTATAATATTCCAAAATGTAGGTTCACAAAATAAAACAGATACATAAACTTTAATGATTTATTGAAGACCAGAGCATGCAGAATCAGCACAAAAATCACAAAACTCGCTGTGATAACTTTTAAAAATTGTATGGTGCCGTTATGACTTAAAGACCCAGAACCAAAATTATTATATACAAAGCATAACAAAGCCTTTTTTAAGCGAAACTAGCTTTTACAATTATTTGTCTAACAATATAAAAATAATTATAAAACTCTTATTTTAGCGTAACATGCTGTCCATGTCATTCCATATTTTTATTATTATCTATAGACCACTCAATGATACGATAAGAGAGACTAAACTAATTACAAATTGTGCTATGTGCTTATGTTAAGCTTACGTCTCTATTTTTTTAAAAATGTAATGCTTTGATAGAAACGGTAGGGCTGGAAATATTGGAAAAACAATCATTAACAACATGGATCACATGAGTAAGACGTAGTAGTATAAATGTTTGAATAACCAGCTTATGAGGGAACTGGGAACAACACTCTGCCTGAAGAGGCGTGACGGGGGATAACTTAAGTGTCAAGGAATTTATAATTCCTTCTTCTTGCGTCATACACTCAAATAAGTATCTCGTAAATTTGGTGTCCAAATTAATCATGAAAGTAATAAACGCAGGAGTTGGTTTCTGACCATCGTGATATTTTGAGTTGGCTCTTTTAGCGTGATCACATGCGCCAGCCTCCAAATATTTTTTGTAGACGCAACTGCTTATGTATATCAATGAATTGTTTTGTAATTCATGGAGGTCTATTTCACTTTTTGAATGAACTATATATTGGCTACTTCTTTGCACGACGACATTGAGGGATGCGATACGCTTTAGTTTTTCATTGTAATTCATAAATGTCAAAAGTTCTTCCTCTTCGCTGAATGATTTCTGTAACAGTGACTTTAACAATAATTTGCCGTAATCGTGCAAAAAATGATCTATTCTTAAGATATTTTGTTTTTCAACTTTGCTCGTGCAAGAAAGTACAAAATTATTTATGGGGTCCATACTAAGTTTACGAATATCAAGGGTTTTTAATTCTTCGATAATACAAGGTACTTCCGTCAGCAAATGTATGATCGATATAATTGTCATCATAAACAATTTAAAGTACTCAGAAGAATCGTTCTTTATAGTTTTTATTAAGGTGATGCAAGTGTAGAAAATATTAATATTTTGCAGTTTTTGTGTCTGAAGAGTGCCATCAATAAGAAGCTCTATCACACTGCCGATTGTAGTCAAAAACTTAGATGTTTCTTCGGCATCCTGCGCAAATCCTAACTTGCAATGCGTGTGAATACCAATGCCAACTGTATAACTTAAAATATCTGCATACATTGAAAAGTCGGGATCTTCAGAGTCAAAATGTTCTCTAGTTAATTTTGGTGCTAACGTCATGTACTCATTTTTATTTTTGATTTGTGACAAATTAGAATCTGATTCATAAAATTCAACAACGTGCTTCCATCGGGCTGTCTTATAAGTTGAAAAATCAATGTCTGTATTTTTAAAGTATTTCCCAATATTAACGACAATATCTCTTACGTCAAATATTAACGATATCTGTCGACCCATAATTATAAAGCTGGGTGTTTCTGCAGACTGCACAAGTGGCATTAACAATTTTGTCATACTAGTATCAGCCACAACTGCATGTACAATAAAATTAAAATCCATAACTTTCCTGACATTATCCCTAAAAATATTTGCAAAATCCTTGAAATACAGACCATAAGAACAGAGTTGAAAGCCAATTACTTGGCGCCAGTCCTTTGTAAGACCCTGCAGCATGATTATTACAACGCTATCGGCAAAAATGTATTTATCATTTTTAGAATGGCTAAATCCTAAAAATTTGCGATATTTGGGGTCGTAATACGCGTATGGACGCAGCGGTATTTTTTGTAATATTAACACGCAATTTCTAGAGCTTTCTGGAGCGTTGTTGACATGCTCAACCTTTAAAAGATCAAGCACTTTTTGGCTTATACCAGTCTCAAAATTAACTCTTAGTTTGGAAAGTTCGTTTATGTTAGGTAGTTTAAAGTTGTCCTTTAGTAGAATATAAGTCTTTGGACTATTGTAATATAAAGCTAGAGCATAACTTTTAAAGGTTCTAATATTTTTCCTTCCACCAGATCTTTGATTTTTTAAAATAGAAAGAAAATCGTCGTCCTCTACTTCTGTTTCTTCCTCTTCATCATCCGAATCAATAATGCTTCTTGGCTTGAGTAAACTAGTTCCAGTTTGTGGTGACTTAGTTTCCATTGTAGGTACTGTTTTACTGCTGGTAGATACTTGCAACTTTTAGCAAACTAAAAACGTAGGGTTAATTTATCTGAAACAAAGTTTTATTATCTTTGAAATTATTGTGCAAAGTTTATTTATTTATTTAAACACGCAATATACTTGTACTTGGCCAGTTTCATTTTTATTTATTTTTTAAACAAGGTTCCTCAGTATACTTAAATATATTCAATCATAACTAAGTATAATTATAATAAAAAACAAAAGTTCTTCAATCTATATAGGTAAACCACATATAAATTAAACCATCTAGTAGTAACTTCAATAAAAAACATAGAGGTAGGTAATTAAGAGACCAGATTCAACTTCAAAATTATATCAACTCGGGTTGCGTTCTGCGTAAAAATGCGTATAAAAATGGGTCTACTCTACGAACTTAGGACTTGGATGCCGAATTGAAACTTGCTTGTGGTGTGAGCGTCCAGCAGGCAACGCTGACTCAAAATCGATAAGAGACAAACATAATTTCTTCCCAGTTATGATTGTGATAAGTATTGTGATTGTGACTACAATTTGTAAGGTAAGTAAATATGTATCCATATACTTACTTCATCCATACATACATAGTAATAAAACAAAGTCGCTTTCCGCGTCTGTCCTTGTATGTATGTATGCTTATATCTTTAAAACTGTGCAACGGATTTTGATGCCTTTTTTTTAAATAGATAGAGTGATTCTTAAGGGAGGTTTACATGTACAAAATATTTATAGGTAAGGCGGTACGAAGTTCGCTAGGTCGACTAGTAATCTTATAAATACGTCATTAAGTCTGTATGTGTTTTACGCAATCACGCAGAAACTACTAAACCGATATTGAGCTTACAACCACGATACGAGACGGACATTTAGGTTTTGTCTTTTAAATCCCATGGGAGCGGTTTTTATTTGTATTTAAAAAGGAACAATTACGCGGGTGATGCGCAATGCGTGGGGCGAGTCGATAAAACCAATAATGTGGTTTGCTTGCATTCGTTTATTAATCTTCCTTTAGTAAGTAAAATATACCTAGTATTAATCCAAAAATGAAAAAATAGAGCGGCCTACGGGATCGATTCCCGCCCCGTCCCGGAGCCTGGGCCCGCGTTGTTTGATTACTAAAATCGCAAAAAAATACATTTTTAACTAAGTAAGTAATATGCTATTCTGTAAATCTAAGGAAGTTCCCACTTAATTATCTATATTACTTAATGAGGAGTTTCATCAAATTCCGTTAGTTTTATTGCGAAAATTAAACAAACCTTCAAAAGCCAAACATCGTCACACAATAAAGCCAATAAAATAAAAGGCTTCAATAAAAAAGACACCTTTATTATGATAATGTATGAATGAAGTATGATAATGACCCGTGTACAGCATACAGTAGGTACGTATGTCCCTATGTCAGTACTACACGTACTACATAAAAGGTAGGATAGTTAGTAAGTATGTAACGTGTGTAGGTTGCTGTGTCGGCTTCTGCTGGCTGTAGTGTCGTTCTACCTAATCTGCTTTGCTAGTAAGTATAAGCAAACATACAGACCTTACATACTTATGAAAATACATTATACCAACTTAATACATAACGTTCTTAATCTGAACTTAATCTTATCTTAAATATTAACTCAAAACTTACCCAATATTGTAACCACAGCCACAGCCAGCCAACAGCAACAAACAAATTCAATAAATACACACGGAGCGACTCGCTGGTCACAAGCGCACTGCGCAACTGTGGTTCTAAACGAAAACCCTCTTCACATTAGTGTAGAAGCGAGACAGCGACTGTGGCGCCACTGCGGTTCGGCAATACGGGAAAAAGAGACGACTACCGTGGCGCCACTGCTGCCCCGCAGCGCGACGTTGCCGCCCTTAGCCTTGCGCCCTGCGCTATCGGTCGACTTCGACACGTGACGCCAACGCGACGCGCGCAGACTCGAGCGAAACGGGGCTCGAAGCGGCCCAATTCAAATAATCTGAGTCTAGCGCTCGCTAGCGACCTACTCGTTAGCAAATTTGCTATTAAGAGAAAAGTAAAAATGGCAATAAATTATTATTTGATATTCTATAGGTAAGTATGCATCGAGTTAGCTTATTAGAAAAAGTACCTTACCTAAAAAAAAGGTAAGTAGGCAAACTTCACTGTATCTGTGCTGACTTAACTACAAGGAGGTTAATTAGTCTTCTATTTTACAAGGTCAGATCACATTAATCGACACGTGTGTTCTCATGCAATGTGCAAGCAAATC
The DNA here is from genome assembly GCA_951802225.1 of Euspilapteryx auroguttella. NCBI lineage: Eukaryota > Metazoa > Arthropoda > Insecta > Lepidoptera > Gracillariidae > Euspilapteryx > Euspilapteryx auroguttella. The sequence continues at coordinate 7,470,481 of OX637653.1, forward strand.
AAATTTAAAGTTGTTAAAAAAATATCCGTAACACTTCTAGCATTAGGGTTGAATTTGGAAAACAGTAATATTTGAATGATATTATCGCCGCCACATCTGCCTCCGGCTGGAAGCGATCCCGGGCACGTGGTCGGATGGAAATGAAATGAAGTGACGCTATTGGCCGCCATGTACTACAACAGACAAGGGGTTATACATTTAGAACATGATTAAACATTTAAAAAAAATCGTTATAGTACTTATACTAAATTCAACATGACTGATTTCAATTGAATTTGCTGGCAGAACCATCTCTGAATTATTTTAAGGCATAAAATTATAATGCAATTGCATTTAGGAAGAAAAATGTTGTAAAGTTAATTTAGACACGCTTCTTTTTCTGTGATTTTACTTCTATAAGATATTGTATTACAATATAACTTCTTACTAAATTTTGTATTCAGAGTAGAATTTTTGCTTTTTTAGATTCATGCAATGTGGCAGGTGATTCGACAGGTGCATTAAAATTTGCTTGAAAAATAAAATAATACATTAACAACATAGATTTCGTTTATTTGCATTTTTAGGTATAGTCTTTAAATCTGAGTACCTATTTAAGAAGAGTGTATGTTTACATCCTAACTTGGCGCAATTTGTCTCTGTATTTGTCTATTATATATGCTCTGCCACTGCAACTCAACTAAGAACTGAACACTTAGGTACACGTTTCCACATTTCTAACTAACTAATCATTTATAGCTTCAAAATCGGTTTAAACATATGTTCGACACCTTTTATAACCGGCCGTACGAAGGACATCCGCTTTTTGGTCGGTAAAGTGAGTAGAAAAAAACACATCGGATCAACATTCTCACAGGAACCTCCGACATCCGGCGGCGCGGGCGCAGCCAGGGCGAAAAAAACTATAGCCATTTGTTAGTGTCGTCCAGGTGAAGAAATTGGTGCAGTCTTTGATGATAATAGTTTGGAATTTAACTTATTTGAAGGGCGGGTTGAAGAACAAAGATTCAAATTAAAGTTAAACTTTAGTTCTGAAACTATCCTAACCAAATTATTCGTAAAGAAAAGATACAAAAGGTTTTAAGTAGCTTTACTGGACGTCTACTTCTCTGGTTTGTTGTATGGTAAATGCTCGTTAACTTTTTATGAATCAGGGTAATCTTCAAACAGTATTTAATGCGTTTTAGACTAATGCAAAACTAATTTGATCACCTTGAGCCAATCAATTTCAGACTGAAAAACAGATTGACAATGCGGTCGGCCAGAAATTTTAGGTCCAAAGTCCTTTTCCTCTGACTGAATATGGAATTTTAAAAAGCAATAAAACTCGCAATTTTAAATAGTAACAGCCTTCACTGATAGATCGATGCTCACAAATATTTGATTTCCCGGTCGGTATGCACGCCGTGGATTTACAAAGCTGCCAGTCATGTTAGGTCACTTTAATTTAGTAATTCATTATTTAAACTCGTGTATCGATTTTCGTTGAAGGTATATAAGGTTATGTTGCATTTCAAGGTACACCTACCTCCTACCTGCAGCTGTATTACGCTGATTTATATTTAACTTATAGAAATATTTGGAAAGTGTGCTTTGCACCATGAAGTTTAATATTTATTTAGTTTGTTTTTGTTTTACTTAAGAAGTTATAGGGTTTTCGAGATACTAATTTTCCTTTTTTTTGCCTTTAAATCTACCCTTTAGGAGATCTCACACCGCAGATCATTTCTCCTTTTTTAGCATTAAATTAAATATTGACAATTTCAGCATTATTTAAATTACCTTTAAAGAGAATACAAAAACAAGTTGTTTGTTCAGAAGGGTAATATCTATAAGGGTAGAAACTCAATAATCTCTGTTAGGTACCTAAATGGAAGGTAGCACGTATGTCCACGGCGGGGAGAGAAAAAGGAGCATAGAAAATAAAAACGCCACCCCAAGGGTGGTTTTCATCCCCAAACATATTACAGGAATGCCGAGAGGTCGAGTCCCGATTCAGGGAAAACAATAAGGAGGCAGATAGACTTCGACGCTGAACGATACTATCTGCGATGCGATCCTTGGTCCTTCTTGATTAACTTGAAATCTGGATCACTTTTCTTTACTTGTAGTGTGTACCTGCAGCTTCTAGTCGTATCTGGATTTCGTAACAATTTTGGTAATTCCGTCCTTGATAATACTACACTACTTACACTTTTTCAAAATCCATATTATAATGAAATATGTAAGCCCTATCTCAAGCGGTTTAGACTCGAAACGTTGTTAATTAATCTAAATATATTATCGTTTCCTAAAGTTTATAAAAATATGTACTAAGAACCCAAATTATTATTGGTTTTACACGATCACTCTCGTCCGTTACAGAATCAAGTAAAGGTCGAGACGCGAGATTTTCAGATGATATCGTCGAAGGGAGTTTGCTTACCGCAATCGGAATATCGATTTACTGTGAAAAAAAAAGAATCAAACGATCGCCTCATAAAATCGCTTAGGTTTTTTTTAAGGTGTGACATTATATTTATTTTGTATAGAAACGGGGGGGTTTCAGAGACGTTCTTAAAAGTAATATTGTGATGTGAACCACTCACAAACTCGCAAGTCGCTTCTCAAGTTATCGGTTTTGCAGGACTCTCTCTCTCTCACTTATACCGTGGTAAAGATTTCGATATCCAGTCCACGGTATAAGTAAGAATATTTTCAGGGATGACTTGTAGATATCTATAACTTCGAACATGACTATACTTCGGTCATAGAACTTCACTTCACCCTAAAATATTGCTTTTCAGAAACACAAAATAACGTAACAGAAAAAGGCCTATAACTTTCAGTACTCGACGCGTGTAAATAAAGCGTAGATAGCCGTGAAAGCACGGCGGCATCAACAAATTCACCCGTGGGTCGGCTCCGGAATGGCTTTCCTATTCAATTTTCGATAGAGATTTTTTACCTTACCGACAGTTTTGCGTACGGCGGATCCAATAAATCTCCTCTTGGTAGCAAAGACTGAATTAATCACTCGACTTGTTGCCCGACTGATCGATCTTTTAGTCTTCTACGCCTAGGAAAACTCGACTTTGATAAAGGCACAGCTAGACCCGTAAGGCTTTTTTGTGTTTACAAGTTCGAAGGAAAATCAGAAGTGGGAGAAAATGGTAGGGCCTTCTCCTTCGATACACTTTGAGAAGATTAAAGTGTTCGTGAACTGCGGCCTTCTATAAATTAGGGGAATGGTCTTGCCTTTTGACCATGTAATAAAACTACCAAACATTAATAACAAGGGAAGCAATAAGACTGCATCGGAATTTGCAAGGATGACTACGAGCATAACAATGAAAAATATTCTAAATCTGTGGGAAGTTTGAAATAATACTTAAGATTATGTAACTTTAGTACCTGAAACAAGTGACAAGGGTAACAATAAGAGTAAGGGTGATTAATAAACAAAGAGCCAACTGGCCCAAGGCCACAGTGCTAGAGGCCAGTTCCAATAAACAAACGACCAATCGTAGCCCTTTTGCGTCAAGCCTTTCAACGAGCTCCCGTAGGCGGAGGCTGTTTTGTGTAGTTACTATCGGTAACCCGTCCATAGTTCCTGACCTCAGCCCTTTCGACCTTCCAGCTGCTTCGTTGCTCCTGAATAATCCCTTCAGTTTATCTGTATTGTTGATCTTTAACCTTATACTTAATAGCTCCGTTATATAAAATTTATTGATTTTGGCCGTAGGTTTTGGCTATGAAGTTAACTCTATCATCATATTAAGACAAGGAAATTAAATATAATATACAAACAGAAAAATTGGGAACACAAAAAATTATACGAAATTTATTCGTAACTTATTTATACGTATATTATTACGTCAAAATAAAAGAAACATTCGTAACTTGACTTAAGTTAAAGTATTTTGGTAAAATCATGGTAAAAAAGCGTTTATACAGTAAAATCGATAATTTTTGTATATTAATTTCTTAAAGAACCTTTTTAGGGGTGGAACCTACAATTTGCTATAAAATATCGCGGAAGGCTGATGGTACCTTTCTCGTTCGTGGACTAAGGGGAACGTTGTCATTCAAAATCAGACCACGTGTACAATATTTCATCACTACCAAGGAGCCGCTCGCTAGGGTGACCAAGATCCCTGTAATAGAGTTCTCTCTGTTTAAATAAAACAACCAAATTCATAATTGTACGAATCGGAAAAAAATATGGTAAATAAAAAAAAAAAATCTTTTGAGGTTGCAAACTAAGGATTTCATCGAATCGTTTATATTTAAATCTGTAAACAAAGTTAAAAAAAAATCGTGCTCTTAATATACCTAGGAAAACCTATAAAGTACATTCTAATTATTTCAAATCCTTATTTTAACGCTACGAGAAATCCTGGTCACCCGGACCGGGTGCTTCCCACCCCTACCCCGACTGTCCCATACCCGACCCAAAAAGTCTATCTGCACTTGACACGGGAGGAAACGGGACAGATTAACCGTAGTGAAGGGAACAAATCTAAATATGTTTCAAGCTGATACTCATTCTGTTGCTCTGTTGCACAGTAAATGGGAAATTTTCAGATCGTACCAACTAATTGGGGATTGACGCGGGCGCGTGTGATGGGCTGTTGCAAGTGTAGACTGGAATAAATTATGAAGTGACACTGATTTAGAAGATTCTAGATGTAAGACCTATCAAATTTTAAGGTCACACATATTTTCATTTTTTTAAATGTTCAAAACAATAATTGAAGTAGTTATTAGTTGTTTTGAACTCTCTCTATATAAGAAATCAATATATATAAAACTCTTCCGTTACTGACTGACTGACTGACTGACAGACAACGCAGAGCCGAAACTACTGGGGTTACAAAGCTGAAATTTGGCATGTAGGTTCCTTAGGGAGTGTAGGTGAGCACTAAGAAAGGATTTCCCGAAATTCCCACAGGAACGTAAAAAACGGGATTTTTGTGTTTATGAGAAATCTGCGCGGGAAATACCGCAGGGCAGCCTCTAGTATTAACTAAAACAGCACATACTACTTTTTGTTATTTATATGAAACTTTAATTAAACATTTACAGCAAAAAAACTAGCTGAAAGAGTGGAGAATGAAATGATAGGAACCATTTACAGTCGGTACGATGCGTCAAGCGATACGGAGCCACGCACACTAGCGTAACTTCACCCACTGATCAAACCTATTTAGCTACTTTCAGTATTTAAAACGATAACGTATCACAAAATTTTGAAAATTCTATTGTTTTGTTCGTTTATTTTGATTTTAACTTAGATTTATGTCTGCTTTCTCAGCTTTTTGTTTTGACAATAAGTTGTGTTGAAGTTACTTATGCATTTTATGGACCTTTTCACCCTTACAAGTTCGATAAAGATTATGATGTCGGTTTAAACAGAATAAAGCAGCTGTTGAGAGGGTTTTCCACGCACACCGACAAGGCCCCGGCGTGAAAAGTTTCAGCAATAATTTATATGACGGTTTAAATAATTACTTGGCGTTTTCGGCTCAATTTGTAAATGGGTAGGGTTTTGTGCGATGAAATTTATACAGGTTACTTTTTGTTAGTGGTGTGTTGTTTTGGTTCAGACAAATATTGTTTGGTGTGGTAATGTGGTTTTATAAGCGATGAGCAGTGATTGAGTGAGCTATTGTTATATGAAAATAACATTTCGGAGCATTATATTCAAAACTTAATGTTGGTAGATAGTAAGTTTTTTTCGAATTAGAATAACATAAAAATACCACTTCATGAACATGGATGTTGGTACCTATTCGGAAAATCTTTCTATAGGTAGTAACTAGATTTACTTGTAAATAGAAATGTAAATTTTCCTCTCGAATGGTCGGCTACCTTATTCATTTTCCAATCGAAAATCCGGAAGGCTGTCACCGGAGATCGATTCAGCGTTTCGTTTTTTGAATGTTTTTTATTTTTTATTTTCACAGTAGCCAGACTCAGGCTTTACTGCGACTCTGCAGGTAAATTTGCAAGAGGCGGGATATTCAATTTGATTTACCTGTAAACGTAGAATTTTTTAATGGAAGTACCTAATTAATTAATTATTAAAGCTAATTTAATTATGATTTATGTCTCCGAACTTTCAGTAATTACGGACGATTTACTATTAAAAATGATAACAATCACATATCTCAAACTTAGTCTTCAGAATTTGACTGTATCTATATAATAATATTACTATTGTCGGAGCTTATTTTAACTTAGGCTTGCTTACGTACGACATTGTGCCCAAATAAAATATCTCTTTTCGCACTCAGGGGACGTTCGCGAGTCGCGACCGACAAGGTCGGGCGGCCTTTTTTGTATGGAGTTCAGATATTAACGTCTTTTTAGATGATTTATAGAGGTCCTCGCCTATGAAAGAGATGAAGGGCTTCCCACGAACTCAATTTGAATTCTAATACGGATATAACCCATAACAACTAACCCCTTACTCTATGCTTTATCAATACTGCCTACTAAAAATAAACTGAAGAAGGAAATACTGAAACAGAATAATTACAACGCTGAAAAATACAGGAAGAGTCGTTTTAAAAATAGAAGATAAAGAATTTGATCTAAACCTCGGGAATTGTACTCACACTGCCGCGGCGGCGTTACGGCTGACACCCTAATCAAATAAGTACCTTTTACCGGGACGGGAATGTTCCGCTGTATCGTTGACCGTAATGTTTACGGAGCACGGTTGATATTCCGTTTTCAGGCCCCCCGCCTTGCTTTCACGTAAAACGTATTTGTAGGAAGGACGACCCAGAAAATCGGTATAATATACTCACACTACGAAGCCGCCCGCACCCCCCAGGAGACGGCAGAAATTTATATAACAAGCTATCTTGGCTAGGCCTCCGTTATTGTCGAGGCAACAGCGTCTCAGATATTATTTTTAATTAAACACAAGCGCTGCCGGAGTGCCCGCTTACACCCCTTCGCCGTCGAGGACTTATTCGCACTAATAATCTATCAAAAAACAATAATTCCCCGAAAAAAACTTGATTGTAATTGATCTAAAAATTATCTGAACAGGTAGTGCAGATTCTCAAAGTATAATTTTTAGTAAAGTTGCCTCTTGTAATTAAAATTGTTTTCGACTCAACCCTTAAAAAGCTTAAAAATTTCACGAATGGAAACCTTTGAAGTTGTTTTAGTCAAGGGTGTCCGATTAAACAATTAAAATGTCTAAAAATCAGCAAAGTAGCGCCCGTCCCCAACGACCTCGGGGGTAACTTGTGGGTGCAAGAAGAATTGCTCGACAATAGAGTTTTAATACACAAAACACTTTAACTTCGACTACGATCGACAAGTATCATGGTTGTCTTCATGGTCACTTACTACAACTAACAAAAAAAAAGTAGTATTTACTTATTAAAAACAAATAAAAAGGTTATATCTGTTACCTACCTACTGACTTCATAAATGCATGAACAGCAGACAAAAACAGTAAAATCCATGTATTTATTACAAAAAAAAACGTCTTTTTTTAAACAATTTCGCATTCAATCACGTAAAACGAGCGGGAGGAGGTAGGACGGTCCTCCCCCACACCGCGCTCGCCGGGTGGGGTCCACCGCGTGACCCACTCAATATAGCGGTGATACACTCAGTAGTACTACATGCTTTATTTAATACTAGCTGTTTTTTTAAAAAAAAAGGTATACTTACATTTTTTAAGAGTTAAACTTTTACCGTCTTATTCATAAAGATACAGTAGATTTTAAGTAGCGTTACTGGAGGTCTACTTCTCTGGTTTGTTGTATGGTAAATACGTGACATCCAGTCTAAATTGACATACGTCAAATAACTAAAATGCTCTTTAACTTTTTATGAATAAGAGGGTTAATGTTTTTTTTTACCGTTTTTAATGTAAATCAATATGTATATAAAACTCTTCCGTTACTGACTGACTGACTGACTGACAGACAACGCAAAGCCGAAACTACTGGGCGTACAAAGCTGAAATTTGGCATGTAGGTTCCTTAGGGAGTGTAGGTGAGCACTAAGAAGGATTTCCCGAAATTCCCATGGGAACGGGAATAAACTGGATTTTTGTATTTATGAGAAATGTGCGCGAGTGAAACCGCGGGGCAGCCTCTAGTAATCTACAAGATAAGCGCAGTTTTCGTTATGGGGCGTGACGACAAAATGATGTGCAATACATAAGAATAATGAGTAGCGGTGTGATTCACACTGGGAAACGTAGCTGGTACAACAGATGGTCGATTAGCTAAAACATTTCGGATTGCGACCACGCACCGGAAGACACATAGTATGCAGACCCCCACAAGGTGGTCACACGACCTGTTGAACATTGCACAAGACCGGTCATTGTGGCGATCTGTGGAAGAGGCTTTTCAGAAGTGGGCGTCTTTCAGCAGATGATGATTTAAAGCATATTCAAGGCATCAAGATATGAAAAAATAACGAGAAAGAGAAAACAAGACGATTATCTGTCGTTACGAAATTATGAAAACGCTAACAGCAGATTTATAGACTATTCAGTAGGATAAGCTTCCTCGTCTTTGATGAAACCTAGAAAACAAAATAACATCGGAAAACAAAGAGTACCTGAGTATACTGTAGAGTCAAACCTGTGACCACGTGGTTACCACAATATTTTTCGTGAATAATGCATGCAAAGCCTTAGAAGATCGTGTGAGAACCTTGAACAGTTACAAAACAGCAATGAAACATTGCAGTCACGCCCACGTTTCTAATGAAAGTTAAATATGTCATTTGTTCAGTGAACGTCTACAGGTCGTCTGGGCGGGCGGTTACTCAACCTTTGGTAACTTTAAAGAGCCCTGAAGACGGGGTTGGAAACTTGCCAGCGCCATCTCTTGGGCGACTAAAGGGATCTGCTTCTATCACCAGTTTTTCTTTTTGCTCATTTTGTCTCTATTATAATGTACTCTCTGTCTGGTTTTAACTCTTCAAATGCCTGTCTTCGCTTTTGAACGTTTTCTCTTTTCCACCAAAGATGCGCAGTGAAGTATAAATAATCACTTAATATTAATTGCAACGAGGGGTAAACCCAACAAACCAAATTCCATTTCATTTTTAAAAACACATCCTCCGCTGCCCACTAGGCATCTTTGATCAAAAACTCCCTTATGTCTCTCATTAACTAGCTAAAAATAAAAGGTTTCCCAGACCTATTATTGAACACTGTTATTATTCTTAAACAAACTTCAGTGAAACCACTTGCACGAAGTCTCAGATTAGCCGCGCGATACCTTCCCTATAAAAAGCTTTCAAACAAATTAAATAATATTTCAGGCGGGCTACTTTGCATACATAGGATAGACCATCTATTATACGCGGATGGATTAATAGAAGGGAAAGAATAAGGCGCTGTGCATATTATTATTTAAGCCCTTTTACGAAATCTTGTTTATTAATCTTTAGAACTCTTATCAGATACACTGGTAAAATGAAAAAAAAAAAAAAAACACACATTATAAGTTAAAACTTACATGTACAGTGGCGGACACGGTCGGCGTAACACTTCCGGTTTTTCTGTATTGGAAAATAGCTTTTGTTCTTTGGTAATACAGTCTAGGGCTGACGAAACCATAGACAAATCTGTTACGGCCTCCTAGTCCGCCACTGTACTATCTAAAATTTCATCAGCGTTATTTGGAACAGAGCCCGATTACAAAAAAATAGTAGGTTTTGCCGTGTGTTGGCGCTGTATAACACCACTACCACAGTATTATAAATAGTACTACATACTTCTACTTACTGTCGTAAAGTGTGACTAAATAGTACGAACACCTGAAGAGGCGGGCAGTCGGTTTTGTCTTTGAAAAACTTTGAGAGACAAGTCACAAGCGCGGCAATTATGGCTACCAGCTTCCAAAATGTCTATCCTTGTGATGATCTGTGGGGAACGGAGACTTATGTCCAGCAGTGGATGTCTTTCGGCTGAGGTGATGATGATTATAAGTAGCATCTGAACGTGTTAAACAAAACGATGCATAATATTAAGATAGTATGTATATCTAGATATATTTTTCCTTCACACAATAACTACATAGGTACCCACTTATGACACAATTGAAAAACCACCATACGAATAGTATTTTGAATTAACTGACCCATTTCCTCAGCTTTTCTTCGTGGAATATGATCGTGTCAAGGCCCAAGCGATAATACTGTGGTACCTATAGTAGTGTTAGTAAAAAGCATCTGTAAAAAGTTTGGTTTTGTTTTGTTTTTAATTAGTATTATTGCAACGCAACAAATTCAAGCAATTCCAAATTTAGTAAAGAGTTAAATCAAATTATATTAATGTTGTATTGTTTTTATTCACTCTTTGATTATACACGATCAAAATTATTTACCCTAAAAAATAGCATGGTCGAAAGAAATAGCTCTAATAAACATTGATTCCTCGAATTCTTTTAAAATATTGTCGTGAGAGTGGCACAAAGTCGGGAATCAAAGCGGGATTATGTTTCAACGTAAAAATGAGAAAATATTTCTAAAGATATCAGTCAGTTCTCAGAATTATTTGTACTGAGATCTGACGACTTTCGGCTGACAAATAACCCTGAGTCCAATAGTCACATATCAGAATGCTGGTCACGCGCTCGGCGGATACGATTCCGTCATTGCCGTGTGTACCGAGCCGTTATACCAAAAGAACGCTCTGCCATATTGTAATTAGATTAGTTTTGTGTGTGATATCGTAAGGGCTTTTAGGGGTTATTGGTTAAATGGATAAGGTCTTTACTGCTTGCTATAACGCCGGGAACACATTGCGGGATTAAAGATAGATGTTGTATTATAATTTGAAATTGTTTATTTAAACAAACTAAATTAATAATTAGGTTTTTCTTATAAGACGTTATCAAGAAACTACCATCCATAAAAGACGGGAACACATCGTCAACTAATTTCAAAGAACCTATCACAAACAAGAAACAAAGTCAATACTCATAAACCCTACCAATATCAAAGACCAATTTTAAAATTATTGAAACAAAATCTAATCGACTTTTGAACCTCATCAACGCGCACGACACATTTTTCCATATCAACATTGTCTATAATAATTCGCCTTTCGTGGGCAAAAGTAATCGACAATAACGAACGACTCTCTGACCTGAAAATGCCCGGGGCATCGTACCAATTCAATTTCATCCAATTACTTCGAATACATCAACTTGTGTTGTAGGCACTGCTCTATTTAAAACATCGTGTTTTAGTTAAGTATCTAGCTAATAGTTTCGATTAATCGGTGTAGTTTAGGAGACGAAAATTTTTAGATAACCTTAATTTATTGAGACGTCTCACTCGACTTACCACTTTAGTTTTTTGGTTAATTTTTTGAGTTGGCCCCTTGTCACGTTAGTAATAAAAACAAAAACTCGGCTAAACGTTGGTCCGGCTCTTGAGCTGTTGCCTCTGCCTAACCCTTCGGGAAATAAAGACGTAACATTATTTTATGTTATGTTTTTTGGATCATTCATTACGCTAACCGTCTACCTGAATTTGGATAAAAGAGCTTTTACCATTTCTATAAATTTGATTATTGACACTGTTTCTCAATCGGAAAACCAACATATTTTCTTCCTAATCTTATTTGGACTGCCCAGAAAAAGCCGAACTAAAGTATTACCATACTTACCCAAAGTTTAATTTAAGAGATCCTAAAATGTAACGCATCTGATGAGTCAAGACAACAGGGTCAGAGGCAGAGTAAACTTCGACCTAAATATGCTAGTGGCAATCAAATTACAATGAATATGAATGGAGTGAGTCTGTGTGGGCGCTTGCATTGTTGCTTTGCTAAACTGTCTGTAACGTTTATGGTGATGTTGGACCGATGTGGTTTTTCATATAATTTTGAACAAAAAACAATAAGAAGTCTATTAATTTAGCTTTTATTAAATTTTACTACGCAGAAGAACTAAAGTCACCGACATAGCCCAAAGAATTGCGAAACTTAAGTGGCAATGGGCAGGGCACATTAGCTCGAAGAACAGATGGTCGCTGGGGCCGAAAAGTTCTCGAGAGGCGACCACAAACCCGAAGACGCAGAGCAGGTAGACCCCCCATAAGGTGAAGGCTGCGGGAATTCACTGGATAAGGGTGGCTCAAGACCGGCCGCTTTGGCGTGCTGTGGGGGAGGCCTATGTCGTAACGTCTTTCGGCTGAAATGATGATGATGATGCTAACCAGACAAAGAATATAAGTGCCTAAGTCCCGAAAGGCCTTTCAAATTTGTTTAATGAAAAAAAATCGTTTTTCCATTAAGTTAGGTCCTACTTTCATTAATAAGTGATTTATATTACCCAGAGTGTCGACTTGGTTGTGTTGTGAAAACTTGTCCACCAAGGACCTTGACATAACGCTCACAAATCGAAGCTTATTACTATTTCAGCATTTCAGTCGGTAAAGGTCACTTTACTTCTAGCCATGACAACATTATTTCATGTTATGATATTGTACGAAGTAAATGAGGTAGTAATATAAACAGTTGATTGAGAAGTACTTGATGCTGTTGTTTTCATTTAGACTAAACATTGTCTGTGCTAGTACTCAACTGATGATGTTAATGTAAACAAATTCAAAACATAGTTACTTGAATGAAAATTTAACTGGTTTACTGTAACTACCTAATAGTTGATATTATAATATGGGTAGGTTGTTCAAAATCCGTTCATGTACGGCGCAGTAGCCTGCAAGGGCGGCATCAGTTAAAATATTCATATCAAGATCGATATGGCCTGCTCGCGCTTGGCACCTTCGAGCATAGATTTACTTACGTCACTTTCAAGCACAACCTACGACCTTATCAAAAAGTAATTCGCTTAATTTATCATTCGCTGCACAATTTCCTTGGTAGCTTTTGAGAAATTGCAAAGGTTATTCAGACTGCTAATGATTGGGTCCGGTTTAAAATGCGATGGTTGGTATTGGATTTCTGAAACAATTTACCTACTATGATATTTTTACATGGCGCGACTTCCGATTACAAATTAACATTCCAAACATTCTTTCTCAAAAATTTATTTCAGCGTAACAATAAAAACAGACTTATAGGTACTTATGATGATCGTATGGTTTATAGTTAATTCAGGCAGAAGAAAGCTGTGAATAAATTGTATGCCAAGTGATCCCGAAGCTTATTGAGACGTGGTTACCGAAAAAAAATAATAACGTGTTGACTGTTTTTGTAGTAGAGCATCACTAAAACAACAAGCTCTTGGAAGTAATCAATGTGATTCTAATTTACGCTACTTTTGTTTCATTCCTACAATACAAGAAAAAAACATTATATTTGTGATAGTTTTTATTTTAATTAACTAACGAAATGGTACCTATCTAGGACGTGACCTTGTCCTATCCCTCCATTTGAGCTCCTTTCAGGCAACTAATGTTTGTTTTCTTCGGTGTCCCTTAATTACTGATTGTTAAGGTTACTACTACCTACTTTGCGAAACTGTCTCTTTTAGGTTTTAGGTAGCTCTTGCTCAGACTTCTGCTTGAAACAACTGTCAAAATTATGCGAAGCGAACCGAGTATTCGGAACCATTGAGGTTTTATTTAACCCACGCATTTGCCAACTTTTGTTTTGAGACGGTGTATTGTATACAAACTTAGCTAAAAAAATGAACACTTTTTCCTTGCACTACTGATCAATTAGAAAAACTTCAAATGATAATTAAACAAATCGTGGCCAATATAGTGTCAAAATAACAACAATAAGTAAACGCTTAGCTGTTAGTAAAGCCTGTTTTGCTGCATCCGAGTCGGTAGGCAGCGCTCGCTTCCAGAATTAATAACTTTTCCCGCCCAAGGGGGTCGAGCCCCAGACCCCAACTCCAGAACCCCCTCCCCCGTCTCCATCACCCCCAACCCCGCCGGAAAGCCTTCGGAAGTTTCACGAGTGTTTCGGTTAGCCTCTTTGATTCTGTTTTAGTCTGTAATTATTTGACACACGTGTGAACTAATCTTTTTAATTGATTCATTACTAGAATTTAATCAATTACGAGGTAGTTTAGTAATATTATTATGGATTCATTTTGTGTGTGAGGATAATAAATTGTGTATTACTCTGTAAGGTTTAGGGCACAGTAGGATCATGAATACAAATAAGCTAAGGTGAAGTAATATTTATTTAAAACAAAAATGTATATTGATCAGTTTTCAGTTGAAATTAATGCACCCACATGAAAAAATATCATACCGATAAACAATCCTATGTTTTAAAAACATCTTAATAAGTGGTCTATTATTTATTAACTATCTTTAGTAAGACAGAATCATCTTTCGTTACAGGAAAGGCGAGCGAACGATGGTGGGCGGGCGGATGACCAAGATACCGCACTGCGATCTACTTCGCTCCTAGATGTCGCTCGTGAAAGCTGAAAAGAAAAAAATTGCTTGTCCGTTAGAAGTGCCCACTCTACTGTATTTTTCTTCATAAAGGAAAAATAAGGAGAAAGTCGCACACTATAATTTGCTAAACAACTTTCTTAATAAAACTTATAAACCGTGAACATAATTAGCACAAATTATCTTTCAGTAAATATTTATTTTACGAGTACATTTTAATAATAAAACGTCTAGTAATATTTCTTATCTAGGGCGCATTATAGTGCAGTTTCGCACAAACCGAGTACGCCCTTCTGGAATTTGAACATTGTTGGTTGATTCTGGTCACTAAAGGAAGTTAGAACTTCTTAGTGAGAAGAAGAATGCAGGCAACTCTATGTGCAGACGAAAACTTTTTCTCCCTGTATTCTACCCCATCTCCTCCAGTGGGTGTCGTAAAAGGCGACTAAGGGAATTTCCGAAAACCGGGCAGCAGCATCCTTTGTTGAAATATTTGAACAAACATACTGCAATCGCCACTCCAACCAAGCGTGGCGACTATGGCAAAACCTCCCCACAATGTTTTATCCTAGCGGTGATCTATGTGGGTTGATGCCAATGTCCAGCAGTGAACGTTTTTAAGGCTAAGAATAGGAAAAACTTCTAAAATTTGAATAGTAGTCCGTAGTCCTAACAAACGAACGAGAATACAAAATCGAGACGAGATAACATTAAGTTGTTTACCTTTTTGTTTGCCATTTAACTAATTGTATTGTTCACTGTTGGAAATGAAATAAAGATGGAAGATTTTCCCCGTTTCCTCTGTTCGCCGGTCTTCCCCAGTGACGGAACGGACACCTATGTAGGTACCGCAATAAATCTACCTCGAACTGGGAGTTGTTTACCGTATCGTAAAGAGAATTGTTTTTTTTTTGTTCAGTAAAAAAAGTTTAATACCTATTAAACAGGTATTTTTCGAAGTTTTTTTTTTTTTTAATTATAGTTTGTTATTGTTCTTCGGAAGACGCAGAGTAGGCAGACACCCTGAAACGTAGTCAGACGACCTGGTGAAGGTTGCGGTAGTAGATTGAAAGACCGGTCGGTATCGGCTCATGCCAAGCTGCTGTGAAAATCTTTCAGCTGAAATTATGATTTTACACTAATTATCGTTTTATTTTATCTTTCAAAAACGCGAAAAATACAGACTTTACGAATAAAATAATAACAAACCCTTCTATTATGAACTGAAAAGTATAGTGTTAAAGAAAAGCGAATACTGCATCGTGAAATCTCTATAGAAAATCTGAATTAAGCATTATCCAAGCCGAAATAGACGGTAAAGTTACAAGAATAATTTTTAAAATGATCTAAAAGTATTTTGTAGATTAAGATATTTTACCATAGAGTTAAGTTTTCCTTGTGAGCTAAATTAAAGGATATTTTTCAGTTGCAGGGAAAATGTATCAGTTAATAACAATAAGTGACACTGTCTCATCTGGGGCGATGGGATTTACCTCCCGTTCGTATCGAATGGTTCACTAATGTATTCCTTTGTTTAGATAGAGTGGAAGTTTTTTTTGTTTCATCCTTCGTTTAATATTGTGCGGTTAAGTGGATTGGGTATTATTTGCATTATTAAGCCATTCTTCGGAATTAATGCTCCCGTGAATTTTATTCAGCTTGATGTAAATGAATAAAAAAAAGAATGCTTTGAATCTGTATTTTGTTTAAACAGTGCATCTACCTATACATAACAATAACTTATGTTCTTTATATCACCTTCAGATCAAGCTCCTAACTCGGAAAGGAACACATACAAAGACATTACACAGGTCAGGAAATAAAACATCATCATTTAAATGTGAGCCCCGCGGGGCATTGAATCTGGACCTCCGGCAGCACACACACAGTCACAGTTGACAATTTTATACTAATAACTTTTATTAGGTAAACCAGTCTATCAAGCGATTATCAGTGGATCTTCAGATGATTTTTACTTACTAACAATGCCAATACAAAATATAAGTCGATCAAAAACAGAGTAGAAACCTCATCCTTTACAGCCAGCACGAAAAATTTGAATGGAACTGAGAAGAAAACCATCTGGCAACCATTGGCCGTGTGGATACCACCACCCCATCTCCTTAAATGGGTGGCGTAAAAGGCGACTAAGATAAAAACCGAAGGGGCGCAGCAGCGTCCTTCGTTCAGATACTTGACGAAAAACACTGCGTTTGCCAACCTGGCAATTGGATTATGGCAAACTCCCTCAATATTTTTTGTCGTTGTAGGAATGTAGGGGCCAAGGCCAAGGGCCAGAAGACCAATGCCCAGATGGACGTCCATCAGTTTTAATGATGATGATGAGAAAACCATCTCTTTCTTTATTCTTTACCTCCAGCATTTACATATACCTAGCTTCAATAATCAATGATGTCGCTACAAAGAAGAACCAACCATTTTGTTCCTCTCTATCCTACCTAATTAACCGGACTCTTTGAAACCTAATAGGGCGACAATGCACTATTCTGTTTAGTGCCGATACGGCGTGCGGGGTGACACTAAATCAAGACGGCTCGCTCGGACTGCTCACTATAACTAACAGGAGTCCAGTGGGAACGAGCGACGCTGGAAATCGGAGTAAGAATGTGATGGATAAGTGTTCGATTTTACTGACTCACTGATGTATTGAGTAATATCTTTTACCTTGAACGAATATTTTTGATTCTTACGTCGGAATTTGGTCAATAAGGATGTTGCAAAAAAATTTGAGACTATTCCTGCCAAAATTTGTTCATTGAGTCTGATCAAAGAATGTGCAAAAGAAAGATCGCCTTTTGCGATTCAGAGAAAAAAAATAATGAAATGTTGTGTTTTAGAGATCAAATATGACTTAAAGGTAATGTTGATGAAGACCAAACTCTTGAAAAAGTTCAGTTGCTAGATTTTTTCATAAATTTTGCTAGGTACTGTTCTGAAATTGTTACTTCGTAAGGTTCTTGGATGTAATGCTCCATGTTGTATTTTGATTATGGATGGATTGAAACGAGGAACGAATACTGGATTTGTTGAGTTTTCTTTTAGAAATACTGAAAAGTTGTTCGTTACTTTCAAAAAATTGTGACTTGGTTCTTTGTAAATCTAGCAACTTTGTTAGAATATCCACAAAATCCTGTCGCCCATCAGGAATGCGGCCCGACTGCAGTGATGCACAGCATAGCGCTACGTAAAACGTTGCATATACTCCACCGCTCCCGCTACCTTCGACTCTTTGTTCCTACCATAAGTGCCCGCGCTTTGTTCCCGCTAATACGAGGATCGACTGCGTTCAGACTGTTTATGATGATAGAACCTGGCTGGCTGGTTTATGCTAGGGGAGGCTGTTTAGGTAAAGTCCCATTGTTTTATTTAAATTACTATGCTTAGAAGTAACATTTTAGATTCATCCTTTCAACGTTTGCTTTTTCGTCTGCTTCTGATAGTCTAGTTGCAAGTGCTTTTCTGAAATGGTCATGAATTCATGATACAGTCATTATTACCTGAATCGTCAAACTAATTAGAACCATCTCCCTTTTATGAGTTTTATGTGTATAAATTTAATTAAAAAGAGTCTCCAACCATAAATAACAAGGCGCTATGTTTAAGCATCCGGTTATCCAGTATGCACTAGGCGCAGGCAGCTTGCTTACTTAATTTATTGGTCTACTATGCAATGTAGCCTCTTTAGAATGTGCTGGAATACTTCGTAAACACTTGCTTAATGGATAATTATGTGTATGTTAATGAGTTGTTTTTGTCAGTAAAGCCTTATAAGGATAACAAAAAAATTGTGATAATTTGATGATAAGTAGAACTTTTAGATGTGACAGGAAAACTTTAATATTTTCATTAACGAGACAAATTTTCCCATCTTGATCTTAATTAACTACGCAAAGGTTGGTAAATGCCTCAAAAATAATTGGATCACTCCACCATTGTTAAAAGTTCTCACAAAATTCAATAAGTATCCATGGCAATTGATTCGGCCGCGCTGAAGCTAAGCCATCAAATCAAAAGGCCATATCGCAGCCCACTCCAAATTGTGATTAAAGCAACCTAATACACACAATAACAGGTCACGGGCTCGCCACCCGAATACAGTTATCATTATCAAAAGGCTTCAAAACCCTGATAAGAGAAAACACTGGCTTTCAGTCGTACTCTTCTAATCATAAGGTAAATTTTACTTTGAACTGTGGAGGCGTTACATTGTGTGTGTGCACCGAGAAAGCTACACATTTCATTTTGTACAATAGTATAGTAAAGGCAGTTTCACATATTGTGCACAAACACACGTTGTCCCATAAACGTGTGTGTAGCATTAGGATAAAAAGTAAAACGTCGTAAGCGTCAAAGTTTCCATTCATCGCTGAAACTTGACAGTTAGAAGCGAAATTAGCTTAAAAGCCTTTTGAGTTAAGGTAATGAGAATCTGTTTTAACTGCGTGTGGCTCGATCGCTTGGAGTATCGAAGAATGCGGAGCGTGAATAACCGCGCTTAGGGACTTGTCAGTTTGACAATTTGCTCTTATTTGGTGGCGCTGCGATGCGCTCGGCGCTTCGTGGCGCTGCCTTCGCTTTGTTAGGGCGGGCGCGGGCGGGTCGATCTGAATCATTATCTCAAGTTGACTTTGGTTCGACTTTATATTTCGTTTGATTTATTTATGCAAATTATTTATTATTACTTCAGTAAACATAAATTAATGCAATGTTATCGTATTTAAAATGTTTTATTTGTAGGAATTATGTAGGTGCTTATAAGTATCATTTGAGTGCAATATTTAATAAAAATATTTAGCTTTTATCAATCATAATAAGTAAAAAATCAATTTGCAAAGCTAAAAAAAAAGTTTTTTGTTGTGTTTGTGGTCAATTTCAAGCGATTTTATAGAAGTCTTATCCTTGGTTTGCTAATTTATATCGTAAGGAAAATTAAAACAATAAAAAACATTATCCATTTAATTATATTTCTAAATAAATAGGTTAGTAAGTAAATAGGCGACACTACTAAATTAAATTTAATGATTGAAAGATCGCGGCGCTCATCCACACTAAGTGATCGCCTCGCCTCATATTAGCTACTGACAGTTCGCGTACGTGTGTAGTGTGGTGTGTAATACGCTCGTTACGTACGTCTACTCTACGTGACGCTCACACAACAACAAACTTATCACCACCTTCTACTTACTGCAACTTAATCCTAAATCCCACTACATAAGAGCTACCAAACCGAGATAAAATAAAGCTGGTGGTGGCCGGTACACCCGCACTCGTGCCGCCCGCCTGCCACCACTTCGGGAGGAAGATCGGCAACGTCGCGCCTGAAATTATTGTGACATTTATTCGACCACCCACCCCCTTCATGAAAAACTGCTAGCGACATCTATAAGCGCTCTTAAGAGACTACGCTCGGACTTTAGAGCGGGACAGTGTGAGAACGGATCACTTTCACAAACAAAGCGGTTTGTTGAACGCCGTACGGTTTGCTTGTGTTGTAAACTCGAAGTATACCGCGCATGAATGAAACGGATGAGCGTGGGAGGAGGAGAGTCTATTGGATATTCTCGTGGTTGAAGTGAGACGCAGGCGCAAGAAGCGTGCAGCGGATACCGTTTATCAGATTACATGCAATGTATCGCGAGCGTGGCGATGTTTTGACACGCGATAATCATGAGATAATGCGGGCGATCTCAACGACGTTTAGGTTTATATTGGCTTTTTTATGGATGGCGGTCGGATGACAGTGGTAGTGTCGAGTATGACAGGCGAGGCGCGTGCTCCCACCGCCAGGTGGCGCGCGCGCACGCGATCTAGCCCACTGACTGCCGATGTAGGTAAATGTTTTGCGACAGCTGATTGTAAAGTTATTGGTCGTGTTTGTTTTGTTTATCATTCGTTGTTGTCTTTTTTGTTGACTCATAATTGCGAATATAATTGAATGTATTGTACTTACTTACTAACAGGGCAAGAGGCAACGACAAACATCTGCAGCGGCCCTTGTGTATTACTTACTTTGACTGATTGCCATTTTTATTAGGCACATAAATTTAGAACGTCAATCAAGCGTGCAACCTTATTTTCAGGAAACGTGTTGTATAATAGCTAGTACTTACCTATTCTGTATAATTTTTCAGCAAAGCACCTATCAACCTTCCCGAAGCCGACCTAAAATTGTGAACAGTGAACATTACCGTTAAAATTTGAGAACTCTTGCAATAAGCTACTTAGCAGAGGATTCTGCATAAAATCGTCTCGTTTAAAATTTGCCGGCATTCTGCCAACTCAATGTTGTCTGGCTGTGAACTTTGCTGGAACTTCTAGGTTGGATTCGAATATCAACGTAGCAGACGCCAGGTTATGTCGGTCTAAATTATGTTACTTGGTACCTGAAATCGCGGCTTAAAATATTTAACAAGCTGCATGATTTTACTAGATCTAAAATATTTTTTGTTACCGATGAGTTAATATGATTTCAATTCTAACTAAGGCTGCAGAAAACAGAAAAGCATTTTTTTAATAGTGCACTAAAATAACAAACTACTACGATAAACTTACTCCTAGCGACATCTGACGCCGAGTAGCTGTAGGTGAAAATATAGGAAAACCTTGTTTGGTATGATCTGAGGGAACACCAAACGAAATAAGCTGGAAAAACTATAGTGAGTGACAGATTGATTGGATAATTCGTCTTTGTTATTTCGGATAAGGCTGATATGCATCCAATAATTTAAGTAAACACATAATTTTATAATAAAAAGCATAAAATTTCAAATCCGAAATATAAAAAAAGTTAAGGTCCAAATCACTGCCTATTGCGCCACCGAGACAATCAAATACACCGAGACAAATATAAGCTATCGTTTGAAAAGACATAACGAACGTAGTTGACACTGTGCTGTGCATGTGCATTAATACAAGATGGGTCGGTCGAACGAGTTCAAAACAAAATAATATATACCTAACGTCTGAAAGAACAAAATGCAAACTACCTACTTTTTTATTCGCTATATTATGTTTTTTGTTTTATTTCGATAACGAAAATATTAAGAAGTAATGTAGGCGTAACACTTTAAGGCCTGTTTGCACTAGACTGTAATACCGAAGGACTAGAGCTTTTTTGAAATACAGAAAAACGCCGTCCGTGTCCGCCACTGTACCTACAAAAAAAAACATCTTATAATAAAATGTATAATGATTTAAACATGATGAAATAAAGATAAAAATATCGTAAGTAAATAGAAATAAAATTCAAATTGACGCTTCCATACACTATCTAATAAATTAAGTGCTCGCTTCCGCGTACAACATTGAATTATAGAATTATTCAGTAAGGTATTTCAATAGCATTTACACCTGCTGAAACGCAATGGTTACGTAATAATGTTACACTGTACCTACGTATGTAAATTTCGTTCAAATGACTAGACTTTTATTTTCAGTGATTGTTTACCTTATCCAAAGTTTTTACTGCGCTCGACTTGTTGTTACAGTATCCGATTTGCTATTTTACATTTCGTTGTAATTTAATATTTTTGTTTTTTTTTTTATACATTTAAGCCGTGCTGTACAAATTTAATTGATTGTTTCAAGGTATTTTAGGTTAATTTACCTAGTTTTCATTAAGAAAAACAAAATAACGTAGTCATGACAAGACATGCATAGCGTGGCCAGCCGAGTTTACATTTACAAAAACATTAACATTTATGCAAAACACACTATAAAGGTCAAGTGCGTGTTTGCCATACTCAATGTACCTATCAAAAAAAAATGTAAGTAGGTAATTTTTTTTTCCCTCAATGTTGAAATATTAGTAGGTATATTTTTATATATTAAGTGGGAACCATAATTAGGTTATGTGCAAAATTGTAATACTTACCTACAGACACTTCAATAGTTTTAGATAGACAGACGAACTGACGGAGTTTGTCAAAGAACTATATTATAAAACACACGAAACTAGAAAGGAAACAAAATGTAACGCAGAAATGGTTAGGATAACTTAGAAAATACAACGAATTTCAATTTACAATACTCTTTGTTGTAATTTGAAGATGAGTCTACCCTATTTTAAACAGCGAACTACAACGTTTCGATTTTTTTGCATGCAAATCTCAAAAGTGAGCGACTTGTGGATTGACATTGACTGAATTAGAAAGCTGATAAATCAAAATTTGTGAAAGATGTTATAAAAAAAAGTTAAATTTAATGAAATGATATCATAACCTAGGTACCCATCTTTTTGGCTATCCCGTAGTGAGGAAAAAAAACAAATGCATAGGGATAGTGTTGATCACTCGAAATCCAGAGGAAGACCTCTCATCAGCTTCCACATCTTTGATTTTCAGAAAAAGAAATTATCACAACTTGTTTTTATAGACTTAGGCCTACACACAGCAGTATTGCTCACCTAACAGAAGATTGATTTGAGCATGTTCAGATTAAACTCTCTAGATTTATGTGGCAAGTAGGTAAGTAGGTATATGCGTATAGACAATGAAACTGTAGACGGGAAGAGAATCTTTAAAAGATTTAACGAGCAAGTAAACTCGGCCGCATGCTCTCAATCCGTTACCTAGTAGATATTTAGGATAGTGTGGTGATTTATAAGAGATATAAAACACAGATGCCGATTCGGACCGCGGTCGACAACAGTTTGTTAAACACGTACCTTGTAAATATAATGTTTTTTTTACGTGATCTTTCTGAATAAGTATATCAACCTCTTGTGAAACTGTATAAAAGTCTTGATAAGCTATAGAAAAAGACTCAGTCGAAGGAAGGTACGTGCAGTGGCCGTACGTAGGTTGCCAACAAAGAAGTACACAGACTCATTTATAGTCTCGTAACAGTACTTAAAGGGTTTTTTGTATAAAAGAAATAAACGTATCAGGCAAAGAATATATATTACATGGTACTCGTTTGATTTTAAATTAGTAAATCAAAGATTTTTGTTTTTTATATAAATTGATACAGACAAACTGTTATAAAATTTCCCATATTGTAAAAAAGCCAGAGGCGTAAGTAGGATGGCGAGGAACTGGGTGGTCCAGCAGTTTATACACGATGGTTAACAAATGATTTGCTTTATAATTTTTAATTCCAAATGGGTGAAGCGGTTTCTATTTACAGAATATACTGCAGTGGCTTTTGAACACTCTATAACATTTTCTAGCATTTCTTTATTTCAACTGTTTCAGAAACGTGTCACTATTGCTTCAGGTCAAAATTACCTATTTCAGGTAGAAAGTAATTTTGACCTAATTGCTGACCTTGCTTCCCCTAAAGTAAACAAATTAAGCCCCCCTTACCCAGTCACGTCACCGAGTGATTTACAAAATAAAAACCTACGCACTGGAGGCGTGGTGTAAATAAAATTATAAGCGGGTCGGTTTGGCTGCCAGTTAATGATGATACCGGGTGCCTCCCTGATAGGAAACAAAGAAAGGGGTAAATTCCGCGTTTCAGAGGTCTAGTTACAGTGGTCACCCCCTGCGACCTACTTCATGTTCACATATGTATGTACCCGTCTGTACTAGATACGTCGCTTTTATTGTAGCCCGAGTCTAGTTTCGAGATTATTAAGTCAACATAATAATTGAACGCTGCCACTGATAGCTTACTAGTGTTTTGGACTTCATCAATAAGTATTATTAATCAGGTCATTATGAGGTTCTTCTGAAATTACTCACCGCCTTTTCAATACATATTATGTAACTTTTAACTATTAATTATAAAACATATTTAACTTGCTAAACTAGAAAGTCTATCGTCGACGACGTCTTCTATAGGATCCAATTATTTATTCCAAATCTATGAGTGAACTTGAAAGAGTATGTGTGACGGCATTATAAGTCAAAGGCACTTATTATATGCTTAAGTAAAATATAATTTATTGTATTTAAAATATATCAATATTTATTAATTTAAATTACAACAAAAACCTTAACTAGCTACTTATTTATCCAAAACTACCATCTAAAGCGAAGCAGTTAATTGTTATTAATCCCATAGGCTATCCCTGAAGAAGGGACAAACTTATTAGGGTTTCGGAAGTTAAGGGGCAAGGCGTGGGACAGAGAGCGACCTCTTACTCCCTGAAGGACGGAGCAGAGGTGTATCTAGGATTCTTTACAGAGAGACCACGGAAACAGGCCCCTGGAAAATGAATCGACCATGTCTTTTATCATGCAATTTAACTCTGTTTTTACAGTTTTTAAATACCTTATTATTAAAAAAACATTACATGCTTACTGTAGCCCTACAATTTATAATTTTAGCGGGTATTAATGATCTTAGACGAATAGTTTAACGAAATAAGCATAACGCAATTTACCTATGCATGAAAACTCCTGTACACGCTTGACATGTGCTATTTGTTTTTTATTAAAAAAATCTAATCGAGATTATATTGTGCATCATTGACCAATTTTTTTATTTTGGCCATGGTTTAGAAGATATTAATTATTTTAGAGATTGGTGCTATTATATAGCGCTTCTCTTTTGACCTAACTTTGATCTATTCTAGTTTCTTATAAAAATGGCTTAGTGACTTAGCAATAAATTGGCCCACCAATTTTTGCCCCTCCTACATGCGCCCACGAGCAAGAACGAAATAATATCGCTGAAACAACGTCCGCCCTGAATTATTTAGGAACACAATTTGGTTGGGTGCCTCGCCAAGGTTGGATAACAGGATGCTTAGGTTTTATTTTGCGGATCACGAAAAAGTAATGTTCTTTGTTTTTACTTTTTTACAATATTCTGATCCCGTTTTTACATTTTAAGTTTTTTTGCTAGGCTTTTATATTTTTATAGGTTTTGATTTATTCCTGTACTTATATATAACTTAGCCAAACAACATCTAGGTTTAGCCCTTCTATATATTGAAACAATTGATTCTACTCAACAACAGATGGCGTGGCTACAAATAGAAAGCGCCTCTGGTGGAGAGTTGTAGAAACACAAATTTTCAGACACACTTCCTGTCTGTAACCGTTTTGAAGCTATTTTACATTTACTTACCTACATTGTTTATACATATCAAAATGATAAAGAAAGCTAAAGTGTGTGCAAAATACAATAATAGGGTTCCTACGTAGACTTTTCTAGGTCCGTTTTTCATGATAAAAAATAGATAGTTAGGAACCTACAGAGTAAGCAAGTTTTTTAGGGATTGATTTTAAGACAAAAATAGCACAGTTAGACATATTATTATCCCTCTCATTATTCACGTCTATAAGTTATTGGCGTTCATGCACATGTACGGAAGCAGGAATTCTATTTAAAGGGCACTTAACCTCTTTGTTTATGGTATAAAAGTTCTAAATCCGTTTTACCACGATGCAACTTGTATATTTTAATGAAAACGTTTTCTTTTCACAGTAAATCATGTATCTCTCTGTTATTTAGACTTATAAAAAAGATGAATGTCAAAATTGTTTTAATTTACAAATAGCTACAGAACAAAAATCCTATTATTTAACATAGTTAGTGGATAATACATGTAAATAATTAAACTTAAAATTTTATAGAGCTGGAATTCATGTAGGCATTTGTTTACTATGTATTCTTTCCTATACCTACTTTATATTGTCGTAGGTATAAGTAAATAAAAAGTAGTATTTGATTCTTTGTGACTGAATTTTATTTAGTCATTGATTGGTCTATTATGGCTTATAGACGTTTTCCACAAAGTCAATTGCATTCAAAACGCGGTATTTTTTTGTAATCATTTTAATTGCAACAAACGGCTCCAGATCGTAGCAAAACACGGCAAACATCAATTTAAAATGCATATTCTAATGTTACGTAATAAACACCCTCGACTGCTCAAGGCACTAGTATAATAACTGGAACCAGTTTTGCCAAAGCTCTTCTTTTAAAATCTTTACTAGAAATTGCGGATCAAGGTAGCCCGGTCGTCGTCGTTTAAATACCAAATTAAACAGAACTGAAAGAAATATGGTGTCTGAAAGTCATCGCAGGTCATAGTAGCTTGGGCGCTTTATACATGGTGTGGGTTTATTTTAATTCCATCGTTGGAAATAGACTTTCGTCATCGTACCAAGGAGCGACGGCGTCGACACCCTTATTCGTGTCATCTTGTTCGGAAATAGAAATTATTACGCAGCGAATACTTAAATCTTATTCAAAAGAAGAATTTTATAACCTAAAGAAAAGAGGCTGTACCTATAGGATTTTTCAGTTGCATTTTTTTGTAAGTAATAATCAAGTCATCACTTACGGCTTTACCATAAAAAGAGTTAAACCGTGACTAAATCACTACACGAGGTTTAAATCACTAATTATTCGTAATACAAAATTGTGACCGGTCTAACTACTTCGTGGTAACAGGGATAAAGTTTAATCTTTTAAATTTTATTACAAAACCTAAAATCCTTAACAAGCTACTGAAAATATCTCCCTAATTCAAACAAGGATTAATAAAACTAGGTCTTCCTGTATCTATTTCTCCCTTTCTTGATCTTCATTAAAGCTTGGCCTGCCTTCGACTTTCATCTTCCTTACTTTAAAATGTGCCTTTACATCAGGTCAATTTGCTTCCAAATTTCTTAGTCGACTGTACTTTAATATGCAAATATTGCCTTGCGCTATGCCATATTCGCACTGCAGGGGGCGTATTACAATTAAAATATGCAAATTTGAGACATTACTTACTACTTTTCATTCCGTCTCGATGGAGACGTGCGAGGGATGCCCCATCATTGTCACAACATAAGACCTTCAGATACGATTACCAATGGCTCATACTTTATTAAAATATAAATTAGTGTACTTATACGTTCAAGCACTGTCGGTTGGCGCCACTCGGACACTTTAAAAAAAAAACCCAAGCCATAGGTACTAGGAAGTAGAATGAGAGATAAACACCTATCTAATTCTACTATTGGGAACAAAGTGTGACTCGCTTGCGCCTCGAAGCTAAATTACACAGATTGTGAGCGGGGGTCGCGATGCCGCCGGTAAATTAATATGTATGTAAATTTCCCTTTCTCGCCCAGTCGCCAGTTCTGTTTGGGGAAAACGGGACGTTTCTGTAACCCTCTCACAGCCTATGACACAATAAAGCAGAAGCAGAAGGTTCAAGAGGGAAAGAACTGGTCTTTTAAAAAAGTTTAATCATTAGATTTATTAAGGTTCTGCTAAATCGGAATCTACTGACTACAAACTTTCCATTTCATAAGAACTTTACGTCTTTAGTTATATCAAGTACCACATTGTAGATCTACAGTTATTGAATACTAGGTTCTACACTAAAAGTCGCTCTATGTACAGTTGTATCACAAATTTTAAGAAACAATCAAATATTACCTACAACATAACAGAAAACGTATTCATTGCTACCAAAACCGGCCGGTTACCTTTATAACGGCGAGCACGAGGGGTAAAAGCTGATGTTTACGCCAATCTAACACCAATAGCTAGGCTTCATTACAGGAACAAATTGTGCTATAATATTGTTAGTGAATTAGGCTGAGGAGATTCTGAATTGATTACTCACTGTGACTACAGTTTATGTTTAGACACGATTTGTATTAGAAGGTGTTGATGGATACAAAGTACATAGAGTGTGGGTTTATAACTATAAATTAAAATAAATTTCAAAGATTATCGGAATGTTACATTGTATTTTGACAATTCAGAAAGTGGTTGATTTATAGGCTTAGCAAAGTATTAAAAAAATTAATACCCAAATAAACCTTCACAATATGAGATAGTATTAATTAGGTACCTACCTAGATATTATAAAAAAAAACTCATATTTGATGGTGTGCTCTACAGACAAAAACAAAACACGTCACAGACGACGACGAAACTGAATCAAACCTTCCATCACCCCATCATCGGAGCTTTAGTGATGTTCGTTTGTACTATCGATATATTATAGCATTGTTCTGCTGCATGTGTTAAACGAATTTATTCTAATTTCGATTATTTTTATAAAGTTTAAAACCATGGATTATTCAATTATATAAACAATAGCTTCAGTCTTTTAAAGTTTCAAAAAAAACCCCGATAAAAGAAGCCTTAATAATTTAATTTGTTACATATTGCAATGAGACGTACATGAGTAATAAATACAATAATAAATTACTTCATGGTGTAGAACTTTATATTTAACATTCCTATTAAAGGCGTAAAACGTTGTTTTTTTGGTAACAATACATACTTTTTTAAAACACGTTCTAAATTTAAATAAAATCACTTTACACAATCACCTGATTGCGCGACTTGCGACTCGCGAGTGCGACTTTTGGGAAGTCACCGTGTTAATAGTTCATATTAGAAGATAATTAAAATATCGACTAAGAAACGTAAAACTATATATTATCGATTTCAACACAAATTGTATCCTGAACCCGTAAGCGGCGCAGTGCACCCCACAGCAATCAATTACAGTGAATCAACGCTCCTCGCCCTCACAATAAACTGTGACGAAATTACACAAAGCTTGGGCGACCGTGCTGACACTCCGATTGTTTACATCGAGTAAGGTAAAATTGTGTTTCAAATGTTAAAATATTTCATTAATAAATAAATAAAAAAACACATCACACTGAGAGTCCCTAACTGGGAAGAACCTGTATATAGGGTGCCCGAAACATATACAATGACGAACATTACACCTAGATCAAACATCGATATTCATCATAACATGTTCGCACAACGTATTTCAGTCCAAATCACTGCCAACTGAGCTACGGAGCAGTCAAAGTAAAAGGAATCTTAACATAGATTGAGCTTTCGTTCAGTGTGTCATTGCAGGATACAATAATATTTTTGAGATTTAAAAACCTCATTCCACCAATGTGTTTGGTACTTAGGTATTGGGTAGCTGAATTACAGATATTTTATAACAGATTACTTTGTTTCATCTTGTATATCACTTGAATCTATAGAGATACATTTTCTTATATGATTGAAATTTAAAGTAAACCAGAGTTAAACGTGGGAAAAAGTGGTCATAATAACAAGTTAAGGGTTACTTCTATTAGTTGAAACTAAACATACAAAACCTTTACCCAAAGTATAATCTGATACAAATTCTACTCCCCTCTCTATATCAAAACACTCATAATCTTGAGCATACAAAATCTCAAATCCGCGCACCTCTAGTTAATGCTTGCGGTTCATTTTGGAAGCTTAAATTACATTTCCGTTATAGGGAAAGGGTTAACGTAAATGTTATAAATAATTAACTTAATAGCAAGACTTCCTGCACTACTCGACTTAATAGTAAAAGGGATATTTGTGAAGATAAATTGTGTAGTACACTTTGTTAAAACTGAAATATCCAAAGCTCAAACTTTCTATTGTAATGAAATGAAAATAAAGAAACAGATTGTGAAAGTTTGTTTAATTAGTAACAACTAAATTTTGTAAACTTCAGAGACCGTCCAAACTCGGCTATTGTTACGATCTCAATTTGATCAATTTCCTTCTCAATCATCAATCTCAATTTCCTTTGCAAAATGATACAGAGATTTGCAATCATCATGATGCTTTTGCAAATCTCTCTTAAGATTTGACCCAGCCTTCACTTCCTCGAATTTACAATCTCGGAACATATCGTAAGATGGCTCCCAGACTAGCTATCGCAGCAAGTTCATAAGTTTCCTGTAAATAATACACGGAACCCGCCGCTGTAACGAGCGGCTTCAAGGCACGCCCATAACTTGTTATTACAAACTTTAATACGTCAGTATACCTACAAGTTGGCTCCTTGTGGAATTGGGACAAATGACTTCAAGTTTCAGTTTGTTTAGGAACTGCTTTGGTAATATAAGGGAAGATTTATTTATTAGATCTACAATCGAGTAAGTGACTAGGTTTAAAGTGCCTTCTAAGCCTAGGAGTGAAAGTCTCGGCGATATTATGTTCTAATATATAACCCTTCATATCTTGCCATAGTATTTTAAGAGTTATTGTTTTATATGGTGCTAATAATAATGCTTGTGTGTGATAACGCTTATAGTGTTATGTAATAAAATGCTTCAGATAAAACTTAATAGTAGGTTCAATTTAATCAAAATTAATATAAAATCTACATCACGGCATGTAACCAAATAACTCCTAACATAGTATAAATAGGAGCTTATAAGCTGTTTCAAACACATCAATATAGTTTCCTCGGTCACTCCTTACATCAAGGGTTCAAGTTGATGCAATATATGTAGGTATGAATGTATATTAACCATACATTACAACCCTTATTCTAAGCTACTTAAGGTCTAAATCTGCAGCAAAGTACAGTATAGACAGTCAATGGACAGATGGGGTGTAGTGTGGGGAGTTCGTATAATCCTCACAAAAAATTACTGACACACGGTCGGCCGTACGTCTTTTGTGCAATAGTAATTGAAAATTTTCGCTATAAAGGACTGGTGATAGATTATGTAGTAGGGTCGAATTATCTATGAATATCTATATAATAAAAACGAAGCGCCTAACTGTGATTTGAAAAACAGTATATAATATTACATTCAACTAGTTTTATCCCAAGCCAATAACTATTCAGTTCTGGAAACCAATAGAAAATTTTTAAACAAGACAGGTTAAACTTAAAACTTAAGTTAGAGATGCTTATGACAGTCAGTTTATAAATTCTATAATACTTTTACTATTTTGACTTACATATTTTTAAAACCGCAGGTGTAAGTTAAAACAAGGCCTTATAATATGAACATTACATTGATATGTAAAACCTATTAACGCTAACATTACACACATAGGTAACATACACAACTCTAACCGGATCCACACGTTGAATCAAATCTAATCACCATAATACGTGTAACTCATAGGCATTACTGTCACAAACAATGCTATATTACACACAGTAGCAAGAGGCCAAATCCTGCTAAATTTAGACTAACCATAAATTTCCCAATGTCAATTTGCTAAGATCCAATTGAGTGGCCTTTTGAACCGATTCTAGAAGAGTATATCGCAAAAAAAAAAACCAAGGCTAATAACTAAAATAATAAAATCTTGCTTAGTATTTTTCAGCCACTGTAAAATGGCTATAGGTTATGGTGTGCCTAGGTTCAGGATGGTACAGTTTTATATAAAACAGAAACATAAGCAAACAGTTAATCCAGGAATATCATAAAAAATGGTTTGTTCACACAACTTGTGATAATACTGGTTGGCACGAGCCTACAGCCTTTCCAGCTCTCGATTAAGAATGTGTTTAAGGATAAATTAAAAACATGGAATATTCTTCGTGCAAGGAACGATTTTTCAAACGATAACACTGAAATTTAAAATACCTTATCATACAGCATTAAGAATGTGCTGTGTATGTATAGATAACATAATTCCGTAGCCCGAGGCAATAATGCCTTTTGTCTTCTAGAGCAAAAAGTAAAAAAAAACGCGAAGAGAAGGAAAAGCATTATTGTAAATGTGTCCGTAATAGTAGAACAGTATCGAAAATCTCTAAAGGCTCGACCATAAAAAGAGTTAAACCGGATCTAAATAACTAGACTAGGTTTAAATCATTATCTCGTCATACAAATTGGCGCATTTAGACCGGTCTAACTTCTTTGTGGTAAGGGGGTAAGGGCTTTGTCAAAAAGACGGCGCTATAGCATCGTGCTAGAGAGCTTGCCTTATACGGCGCTAGAGCGTCTCGCTAAAGCGCTAGCATTACGCGGTTCTAGAGCGTCGCGCTCTGTGTATAATAACGCAACGTAAAGTAGCATGTGTTTTGTTACATCAATCAAAGAGCGCGCCCTCTTAGCGTTGCGAGTAAGGCTAGCGATCTAGCGCGACGCTTTAGCGCCGTCTGTTAGACAAAGCCTTTATAACCAAGTCATCATCTGAATATATAACACGGCAATCAATTACCTGCTGCGTGACTAGACAATGACGTAATTAACTGATCTGCGCCACTCAGCCTGATTACTATTAGGCTCTGTTTACCTCTGTCTCCTTCTCGAAGACGCGGCGCGTTGAGCGGGGCGTGATGCGGGCGCCGCCGCGGGCCGCGGGCGACGCTGCGGGCACCGCGGCGGGGCCGACGCGTTTCCTTATACGATATCGAACATAGGCCTATGTTTTGTTCTTTAAGCGTTGAACGACGCGGGCACCGCCACGGTGCCCTCGTTAGTGCTCGCGTCGGCGCCCGCCGACGCGTCTCCGTAAACGGTCTCATACATTGCTATACGTTTGATTTAATCGCAGCACGCCCCGCACGACGCCCAGAGTGATCCTAAATGCAGCCTTAATCTAGTCTCGCTGTAATACGATGGGGAGATTGATGTAGAAATGATCATAGGATCTTCTCAGTCTTCTGTAAATCGTTTTCTGGGTTTTCTTCTGAAAATCGTGTTAAGACAACTGATTATGCTGAAAAAAAACTACCTGACTAAGATATTCAGGAGTATATTAACATTATCTGAATTTAATGTTGATTGTTGCTAACTCGCGCGTCAAACAATCTACTCCCTCGTAATAAAAGCTCATATAAAATCCCATAGTTGTTATCAAACAATCGATACCACTATCACGATACTAATTTTCATTTAACGCATTATCAACCTACTTCCGCCCACATGCAGACCAAAAGCGCACTTAATTTATTTACACTGGACTATCTAATCAGTCTCTCCCCGATTCATCGAAGGGAGCAATCGAATTATACTTCTATTAAGAGGCATAGACCAGATAAAGTAGCGCCACCCGCGAAAAAAAATTATATCCTCTAAACTAAGGCAAATATCAAAAATTTTGAACAGTATTCCAGTAGATGATGTAGCCTAGTATTTTAAAGGATACAACAGTATACCACAGTATACCTTTTAGGTTTCCAGACCAAACAAAGCTATAGATTGTTGCCAAAATTGGCTGGTTTTAGCAACACTTTGTAGCTTTCTTTGATCTATAGCCTTAAAGCTATACATCAGTGCTTTAAAAATACTAGGATTCATTATATAGTGGAATACTGTTTCAAATTTTTGATATTTGCCTTAGTTTAGAAGATATTGTTTTTTTTTGCGGGTGGCGCTACTTTAGCTGTGCTATGCCTCTTAAAATAGCTACGACTTTTCACTAGCGCCCGACAAACTCCCCTGTTTGGGAACCGAAACGTTTTCATACTACAAAGCAGGGTTACAGCTTTGTGAATGGCACAAACTATTTGAGGGCGAATGAATCTAAATCAGGGGCGTATGTAAGTAGTTAAGTTTTCGATCGGTTTGCTAAATCTATAATAAAGACTGTGGGGCTTAATGACTTTGAAATCTATGATTTAAATAATTCATTTTTAATTTTACTTTTATTTACTGAGCACCAACCCACCGTACATTTTTCTGTTGTCTATGTTATCTTAATAGTGAGTTGCCTGGATGAAATCGCTCTAAGTGATAAGGCCGCCCATTGCAATCAATGTTTTAATTTAAGAATAATGTCATATTTTAAGTTGATTGATTGTAAAAAAGAGTTTATCTATCTATCTATCTTTTAATCATATAAAATTCTGCTATTTTTTTGTAAGTTGAGGTACCTACCTACCTACTTAGTTCGGTGGTAAAGTAGTAAAACAGAGATAGTACAAACAAGGTCTTGCCTAGTTAAGTAACTGTTTAATTATTCGTGGCGTAAGGGCTCGGGCCAAATTACTTTGAAAGTTTACTAGATTACAAGAAATTTCTTTGAAGCTAAAGTTCAGATTATCTTTACTAAAAAAATAAACAATAGCTATATTATTTGTATAGATGGTTACATCAATTAAATACATATTTTATTTAAAAAAAACTATATTTTTTTTTATAAATGGTCTCTTTTTAATTTTATACTAACAAAATACAATATTTTAATTTAAATGATACGTTACATAAAACAACTTCAATTTATTCAACATAAATCTTTAGCAACAAGTCTTTTAAATAACGCTATCGGAGACAAAACGACTTAATAAACATAATTGTTTTTTCGGGCAATTAACAAATCTACTACAACCGGCGCGGTCAATTTAAATAGGAGTGCAGCCCGCATCGCGTGCCCAGGCCACTACCCATCCCGACCCCGTATGACAGAACCAACCACGGTCTTAAAGTCGCATCTACAAAAACAAAAACCCAACACAATCCCCTGCCCGCACTGCCATCGCCAAATACTTATAAATTTATTAATTACAATCACGCACTATTGTCGTGATAAATACTTTCTCACACTTATCATTTACCAAATCTACGCCACTGTCCATTTCTGATAATGGTGCGAGCGAGACACAGAGCGGCATCGAAGAACTGAGAGAGCAGGAGAGCTATAATAACATACATAGTGTCCACAAGCCAAGCGGATATTGATTATCTGCCACAGTTGAGCACCCCCCTGCCCGCGCGGGTGGCAAGTCAACCTATGTTGCCATTGCGTTACAGATATTCCCCACCCTAAATCCGGTGCAAATGGTGCAATTTACCGCTGGCAAACCTGGCAACATTTACCCTTTTTCGCAACGCTAATGATTCTCAATATTTGATCTCTGTCTAACAGCTTGACTGTCGCAGTTGCAGTATCGCTTTCTCGCTTACATGCATTTTGCAATTTACAATCATTTTCAATGCATTCTATTGCGATGATTTTCATATAGTACTTGTTTTGTTTTGCCAGATTTGTTGTGTTAATTGTCCCTTTAATTAGTTTCTGTACAGTTGATAGATTAAAAGTTTATCTCAAAGTTCGTAACGACTATTACGCTGCTACGCCGTAGCACCGTAGTCATCGTAGCGACAATTTAGTCTGAAACCAAGAAGTTGGTGAAACATTGCGCTATATACTTCACTGAAGCTTTAACTATTCTTAAAATTAAAATAAAGAGAAAAAATGGTAAAACATTACTCCGCAGAAAGTCCATAAAACGAGTCTCAAAGGATTCATCGTCAACTTAAAAGCATGGCATGTCTAGACGCGGTAGAGAACAAATTCAGTACTACGAAACTTTTCGTGGGGTTCACAACTTGTTACTACACTAACATTGGTTTTATACGTCGGTGTGCGTCAGGGACCTGTGAAAAATGACTTTAGTATCTGTGTGGGTTGTGCACACATGCGCACGACACCGAGGTGTGGGTGAAATTGAG
This sequence comes from Euspilapteryx auroguttella, assembly GCA_951802225.1. Classification (NCBI taxonomy): domain Eukaryota; kingdom Metazoa; phylum Arthropoda; class Insecta; order Lepidoptera; family Gracillariidae; genus Euspilapteryx; species Euspilapteryx auroguttella. The sequence continues at coordinate 7,505,973 of OX637653.1, forward strand.
TGGGTGTGCGTGGGGAGAAGGGGGGTCAGGAGTCGTGAACTAAATAGCTTAGTGTTAACACATATTGACATCAAATTTACCGCGATGTTATCATTTATTTAGGTGGCAATAAAATGTATGTTTACCTTTTTTTGGAAACTTTCGACTTTTATTGCTAGGCTGGGGTGCTAATTATTATGTTTGACTAATTATAAGCAACTTCCGTTTTGTGTTAGTTCTTCCAGTTTTATTGAAAATACTTTCATGTTTTTATTATGTACGTTTATAATTGGTTTCCTGGAACGCCCGCTGAATCGTTCAATTGATAAAGCGAGTAGAATCACTAGACTAGACTGAAGCAAGGTCGTTTGGGGCATCGCTTGCTGGTCCTAAATTGACGGTTGGGGAGGATTCGCAGATTGGTGGCGGATCTTTAATGTCACGGACGCCAGACACTATACGTGTTGTATAAGGCTTTTATTTTTTATAAAAAATAAGTTTAACACAAGAACGCATGGTTATTTGTTAATTAGTAATATAATAAACAAAATAAAATTAGATAGTCATTCTTATAATCTTAATTCAATTATTTTTTAAACAATACTGCTGAAAAAATAACAATAAATATTTTTTTTTTACAACAATAATAATAATAAACGCAGACTCCTACTTGCGTTGCGCTCGCGTTGACTCGTCGCAGCGACGACGCAACGCAAGTGGAGCATAGCCCTAACTATGAAGAATCGTATCTTAGGTGCCCAAAACATATTCATAGACAAACATTACACCCAGACCGGGAAACAAACATCAATAATCATCATAACAATGTTCACCCCGCCAAAAATCAAACCCGGTACACTGGCATTTTAGTCTACATCACTACCAACTGAGCTAAAGCCGTAGAGCAGTCGACAATAATACAATATATTTATAATTTCTTTTGAATAATATTCTGCAGACAGAGTAGGTATAAATTAATCGTTTCCATCCATCCTTCGCCCGCTTCCGGGGAAGTAGGTCGAGCAGAATATTGCAAAGTACTGAGAAATCTAGAATCTAGATATTATTATTTTATTTTTCAACGCATTTAGTAAACTGCTTGCTGCTTTATTATAGTAATGAAAGTTAAAACGGTAGGTAAACTCTAGCTAGACTATGCTAAGCAGAAATAAGAGTAGGTAAAGTGTTCTATTTTGTAAACTACATAATAATAAAAGGGTTAAAAAATCATTCTTGCGTTTTGGGATTTGGAGAGTATCTTAATTTTTTTTTTTAAATTGCAGCAAATATCATCAAAATCCATTCTGTAGTTAAAACATTCCTTACGCAGATAGTAAGAGCGTGGACGGAACCGAAACAAACGGTTTTAAGTACAGTGGCGGACACGGCCGGCGTAACACTTCCGGTTTTTATGTATTGCAAAATAGCTCTTGTTCTTTGCTAGTACAATCTAGGGCTGACGAAACCATAGACAAATCTGTTACGGCCTCCTAGACCGTGACTGTACCTTATTAAAAAAATTAATTATTGTTAGGTTATTACAACGTTTGTTTTTCTTTAGACCTAATCGGTTACGCAAAATAAGCAATGTGACAACGCGGCGAAACCTAAATGGGGGTGTCTTAATGAACTTGTAATAAAATTATTGGTTCACAGAGGGCAGCACCGCCGCGAAGCCCTAGACTTGTTAACTTGTCTAGTGAAGTGACAAATTAATTATTATCATGGGGATTCTATCGATAAAAAATTAAATAAAAGGCTCAAGGATATTATTTTTGGAAAACCAATACTTTATTTAATTCTCATCCTTAGATAAGCAGGTTTCAGCCTACATCGAACCATAGAATTTCTATATTCTAGGTAATTTTAAAGAAAGCTATATGTTTTTTTTTTATATATATAGAACTGAATTATATTTATATTTAGGTGATGGGTTCGTAATAGTAGCTTTCTATTATATGAAAACACCCTCTCAGATCGTAGCTTAGTAAGAAATGCCTTCATTGTAATTTAATTATTAAGTAGAATAATTTTAGATTTTTGACCTATTTGTCATATTGTGCTATAGATTCTGGGATATACATGAATTACATATCAAAAAGCTTTTTTAAGAGTCACCAAAATAGTACATCTATGCAAACGCCTATTTTATAGCGAAATCCAAACTTTATTATCAACACAAAAATAAAACTTAAGAACCAGAACCAAATCGAACCGTCAACTTTTTTATCGACATCGATAAACTGAATAAGAACCACTCAACGTCAGTTGTATCTAGAGAAGGTACAATAAAATGTACCGAGCTAGCTACAAGCCTGAGCAGTTACTTTAGCCCCCCCTTCCCCACTCTGTACGCCACCCCCGCCATATGCGCAACACCACCCTCCCACGTCCGTGTGTGTAGCCGTATAACCACACGTTTACACGCTAGTGAGGGGATTGTATCGATAGTTAGCCGTAACGTACGTGATTCAATGACTAATTATCGGAGTGAGTAGGTGCGAATGCATAATTAATTTATCAAGATTTGATACGTTATTGAGATGACAGGGCTTTTCTGGGTAATTATTATGTTAAGTTAATCGTTACAACCTAAGTCGTCACATTTTAACCACGCGCGTTGGTTGATTTATGTTGTTAAATGAAATTGATTTATTATTGATCGACTGCTCCGTGGCTCAGTTGGCAGTGATGTTGACTGAGTAAACGTGTGCACCCGGGTTCGATTCCCGGGCGGGGCGAATATTGATATGATGAATATCGATGTTTGTTTCCGGTCTGAGTGTGATGTTCGTCTCTGTGTGTGTTTCGGGCACTCTAGATACAGGTTGTTCCTAGTAAGGGGCTCTGAGTGTGATGTGTTATTATTATTATTATTATAGTCTTTTGTAGTGAACTTTAAAGCTAGTAAAGTGGCGGACACGTGCGGTGTAACACTTCCAGTTTTTCTGTGTTGCAAAATAGCTCTTGTTCTTTGGTATTACAGTCTAGGGCTGACGAAACCATAGACAAATCTGTTACGGCCTCCTTGTCCGCCACTGTACAAATGAAAACATAGCATGTTGAGACATAATTCTTTGTGCGTAGGTAGCTGTTATTTGTTTGTAATTCTGCGTTGACGTAGCTTTTTTATGGAGTGGAATAAACTTAAAGGTCAAATGTAGGAAGCAGTGTTGTGGGTGTCGTTATTAATAGAACCGTGGGAGGAGGGGTGTTTTGGGTGTCCAGAAATATGTATTTCATGAAATGGTTGACAACCCCTTGGGACATGAAAAAAAGTATCAAGTTGATTGCATGTTGGTTTTCAAATTTTTTGTTTACTTATTTTTTGTTAAAATACCTGGCGTATATGTATAAATATGAATATTTTTCGACGAAGCATGTGCTGGACACTTACTGTCTGCTACTTTTTCAACAATAGGTAACTAACTTTACTTCTTTTAGTGCAAAAAAAAAATTGTTTCTGACTGAAGTCGGTTATAAATAAAAGAAGTAACCTACTAAAGCTCACCATATTTCAACTTTTCAGTTAAATATTAAGAACGAGCTTTCCCGGCTTACTTCGTTACGCCATAGATTATAAGATACTACAAAAGACTTGGCTCTATAGACTATGTCCTTTTGACTGCCCAGAATGGCCGAATAAAAAACAAACAACAACAACAAACCACCTGTCAAAATATGTAAACAACGGAAAAAATATTGCACTTTGGGTTACATTATTTGAGTTTAGGTAAGGATCCCTAATTTTTTTGAAAATCTAATATAGCCTATGACACTCGGGGTTAATGTAGCTTCCTACCAGTGAAAGAATTTTTCAAATCGGTTCAGTATTTCCGGAGCCTATTCGTTACAAACAAACAAACAAACAAACAAACAAATCTTTCCTCTTCATAATATTGGTATAGATAAATAAACATGACGACCCGAGCGTGGGTTAAAATTGACAATAATAAATATGACGCAAATAATATTAAAAAAAAAAACAATAAGTTCAAGTGACTAGATTTTTATTTTAAGTAGTACGAACGATATTCTAAAAGAAAAGGGCAAACATCGACGTACCGTGTCCAGGGGCACAAATCATCTCAACTGAAGTTTCTTTATACTCGTCATTTTTTTATCGTGGCGGAAATTTCAGGACAAGTCTTTGCATGATATATGACTCGAATAAATTATTAAAAAAACTTTTTTTTTTACTTTTGTTTTTTTTTTTTTAATTTCTAAAAATATAAACAAACTTATTTTAGGCCTATTGCCGCCTTGTTTACCCCCCTGCGCATTGTCCTTCACCACCTGACTCGTCTGGCACCAGCTAAGCAACCAATTTAATTCTAAGTGCCAAAAAAACAACCTCAGAATACGATTCGAATTTCATCATGATCATTATCATCATTTCCTTTGAGTCCCTCATCAGGGGCATAGGGCTTAAGGAAGCGTTTAAATTTAAAGCATTTAAAAATTATTGTAGATAAAATAACGTATACTTAACTAATACTAATCCAAATACTTTTTCGTAGTGTCAGTAAGTAGTATATACGTTAGTGGAAAATAATACATATAATAAAACTCAAAGGTGACTGACTGACTGACTGACTGACTGAGTGACATAGTAATCTATCAACGCACAGCCCAAACTACTGGACGGATTAAGTTGAAATTTGGCATGCAGGTAGATGTTATGGCGTAGGTATCCGCTAAGAAAGTATTTCCCAAAATTCCCTTAGGAACGGGAATTACGGGACTTTTTAGTTAGTATGAAAAATCGACATTATTGAGTGTATCGACGTGAACTTTGATGTACAGGTTCCTCAGTGAATAAAAGAGTGCTGAAAGAAAGGAATTTACAAAATTCCCACGGGAACGGGAATAACTGGACTTTTTTTTAGTGAGAATAAAAAATCGACCTCCTTGAGTGTATCGACGTGAAATTTGGTGTACTGGTTCCTCAGTTAACTTAGGAATGTTGACAGAAAGTAATTTACAAAATTCCCACGGGAACGGGAATAAAAGGGATTTTTTGTGAGAATGAAAATCGACTTCCTTGAGTGTATCGACGGGAAATTTGTTCTTTAGTGGATGAAAGTGTGTTGAAAGAAAGGAATTTACCAAATTCCCATGGGAACGGGGATTACCGGACTAATTATTTAGTATGAAAAATCGATTTCCTTGAGTATATCGACGTGAAATTTGGTATACAGTTTCCTCACTGAATGAAGGAGTGTTGTAAGAAAGTAAATTAAAAAATTCCCACGGGAACGGGAATTACGGGACTTTTTTTAGTCATAATGAAAAATCGACATCTTAGAGTGTATTGACGTGAGATTTGGTGTACAGGTGCCTTGGTAAATGTAGGAATGTCGAAAGAAAGTAATTTACGAAATTCCTTATGGGAACGGGAATAACGGGACTTTTTTGTGGTGATAAAAAATCGACTTTCTTGAGTGTATCGACGTGTTATTTGTGTACAGGTTCTTCAGTGGATGAAAGTGTTTTGAAAGAAAGGTATTAACTAAATTCCCATGGGCACGGGAATTACCGACTAAATAAGTGTCTCTGTGGATGTAGTAGTAGTAGTTGGAAGAAAGAAATATACTAAATTTCCACGGGAACGTAAAACGGGACTCTTTAGTTAGTATGAAAACAATGTGTATTTCTTAATTTTTACGTTAAAATAGAAAAACGGGTTCTTTAGTGGGTGTAATTAGATTAAGAAAAGATTCACCAAAATTCACATGGTAACGGAACATTCCCAAAAACATAAAGCGCCTAAAAATCTTCAACTTTTTTTTACTCGAGTAGGTACATATATTAGGTAAGAGCTTTCCCGGCTTACTTCGTTAAGCCAAAGAATATAAGATACTCCAAAAGACTTGGCTCTATAGACTATGTTCTTTTGACTGCCCAGAATGGCCGAATAAACAAACAACAACAACAAACGACCTGTCAAAATATGTAAACAACGGAACAAATATTGCACCTTGGGTTATATTATTTGAGTTTAGGTAAGGATCCCTAATTTTTTTGAAAATCTAATATAGCCTATGACACTCGGTGTTAATGTACCTTCCTACCAGTGAAAGAAGTTTTCAAATCGGTTCAGTATTTCCGGAGCCTATTCGTTACAAACAAACAAACAAACAAATCTTTCCTCTTTATAATATTGGTATAGATGTAGGTAACTACTTTTAACCAACCATCTAATAGAAATGTTAGAAGTTTTAGTGTCTGAATGGTGGAGTGTAGAAATGAATTTATGGAGTTGCCACGGGAACTGAAATAAACATAGATATTTTTAAGGGGTATGGGTGCGATCAGAAATGATGTCACCAAAATCCTGAGACGTAAATCAACCAGTAATTAACGATTTAAAGAAAAAGCGCGTGCGAAGCTGCGGGCAAAAGCTAGTAATACATATAATCGTAAAATTATATTTTTTTTGTCGTAAGTTTAACAACAACCTTTTTTTGTAACGAGGGGAAATGCCTATCGCATTTCTCGAACCTAACCTTCGTTTGTTTATAGACTGACGTACGTTAGTTTATAACTTAATGGATGTGCAATTTTACAGTTACATATTTTATTGGAAAATAAGCCTGAAAAACTTATTCTAATAATCGAGATTTCGCGTTCTAAGGAACTTAGTTGAATCGGTCCCCTGGTCGATTCCATGCAATCTCGATCACAGTATAGAGACGCGGCAACTTCTACCCAACCGCCAGACGATCGAACAAAGAGTAACGAGAATACATTTTTTTATGGATAATCAATCTATATAAATAAAACTCTTCCGTTAGACAACGCAGAGCCGAAACTACTGGGTGTAGCGGGCTGAAATTTTGCACGTGGTTTCCTTGGGGAGTGTAGGGGAGCACTAAGGAATAATTTCCTGAAATTCCAATGGGAACGGGAGAAAACGGGATTTCAGTGTTTATGACAAATCTGCGCGGGAAAAACCGCGGGGCAGCCTCTAGTAATACATTTAAAATCCTGATATTTATTTCAATCAATTTAAATTTGAAGACATATGTATTCGTGCTATGCTAAAAAACTAACCCTTAAAGCGTTTTTATAATTATAGATAATTTAGGTTTTTTTTTTAAGATTCACCTATCTTTTACAGAAAAAAATTGGTTGATTCAATTTAATATTTAGGTAAATAAAAATTTTATACCTAAAACTTGGGCACCGAAGTGCATAAAAACGTTACCGACTAAACAACAAATCGAAAAAATGGAAAAGAAAGACCATCCAACGATTGATCCTTTTTCATGAATCAGAGTTAGAAATAAATCGAGTCAAGTCTCCGCGAGCGCGTCGTCTGCCCTGCAACTGGTCATCTCAAGGTGACATTAACACACTTGAAAGGTGTTCATAGCATTAAGCCATTTGCTGAACAAATAACAACCCTTTGATTCCAATAATACGGTCCATAACGCGATTTATACTTTTTAAGTGAACTAACAAAGTTCAACTTTGAAAAGAAAACTAGACGATTTATATAATTTGTTTGCCTTTTTTGTTTTATAAAATCTAGTTGATATATAGCTTAAGTTCGTTTCGTTGTTTTGAAAAAAGAAGATACAGTTTTATTATTATTTAGATTAATACCAGCTTATTTCTTCGTCTAACTTATTTTGTGGTAAAGCAGTTATTTTGCACTACAATAGTAGCATGCACGGCAAAACTCTGTTTTTTTTTTATTCAGTGTACAGTCGCGCAAATGAAATGATAACATTCTTATTTATTATTTATTTTTTTTATTTTTTTTTTAATTTAAGAATATTGTAATATTTTAAGTTCATTGATTGTAATAAAGAGTCTATCTATCTATCTATCTATCTATTTGTAGCCTGTAGTGTCCCACTGCTGGGCAAAGGCCTCCTTCCCCTTTCTCCACTTTTCCCGATCCTGGGCACATTCCCACCAGGTCTTGGTGTGGGCTCCCAGCTCATCGCTCCACCGCTTCCTAAGTCGACCACGTAGCCTCTTGCCATCCCTTGGGAACTACTCGGTGGTCCGTTTGGCCCAACGATCCCGATACATGCGGGCTACATGGCTGGCCCAGTCCCACTTGAGCACCGCCGCCTTCCGAACTACGTCTAGAATTTGAGTCCTGGAGCGCAATTCGGTGTTTCGGACTCTGTCCACTAATCGAACGCCTAGGATGCTGCGCTCCATGTTTCTCTGGCTAACCTAGAGTCTGGCCTTTTGGATAACATTCTTAGCACACTTTTTTTTTTAATTCAATGTGTACATTTTAATGTACGTGACTGTACATAATTTCTCGACATAGTTTACTTAAAGCTCTGCTTTTTCTTCTTCAGCTTATAGTAGCACTAGTAGCACACTGCTGTTTGAATGCCTTTCCAATCTAATATCAAACGAGCTGTCCCGGCTTACTTCGTTACGCCATAGAATATAAGATACTTCTAAAGACTTGGCTCTATAGACTTTGTTCTTTTGCCTGCCCAGAAAGGGCGAATAAAAAACAAACAACAACAACAAACCACCTGTCAAAATATGTAAACAACGGAAAAAATATTGCACCTTGGGTTATATTATTTGAGTTTAGGTAAGGATCCCTAATTTTTTTGAAAATCTTATATAGCCTATGACACTCGGGGTTAATGTAGCTTCCTACCAGTGAAATAATTTTTTAAATCGGTTCAGTATTTCCGGAGCCTATTCGTTACAAACAAACAAACAAATCTTTATGATATTGGTATAGATTAGCTTATTGGCTGTCAGTGTCATCCACGTATTCCCAGCTACACACACACTTGGTGTCATCAGTCCTATGGTCTATAGTCTATATGGTCGTTTGACTTCACTTCCTTTTTTTTCTTTTGGTCTCCATTCAAGGTCCTTATTTTAAATCTAAACTTTATTCGAACTCTAACCTTGTTGATGAAGTTTAAAACAATGTATACCTTAGGTATACCTATACAGACTTTGAAGTACTATTACTATATAGACTGGTCTACTCTTTCTTACCACCTCAACGGCGGCGGAACTTTCCTTTCCGCAGTCAAACTCTGATCACGGCGGTAATTCCATGGTATCTGTACAGAGCTGCTTACAATTTAGCTTACATTTTTTGATATTTGTATAATCACAATCAAATTTGTAAAACTTTGTAAAGTTTAGTTTAGTTTGTAAATAAACATGAATTTAAGCATGTCTTTTTCCCCCTAACATTTAATTGAAGTCATAAAAAAGAGAGGTCTTCTGGTACAGGCACTTCTAGAGTACTAATTTAAAAATTACGTAAATTAATAAAAGGTTTAAATTATAAGTCTTGCAAAATACAAACAACTTAAGGTGGCTAACTAGGAGTATTTAAGTTTAGATTTTTATATTTTTAATTAGGTTTTTGTAATTAAGAGCTCTATACACATTAATACTCAATCTCACTTGTGGATGTTAAGGAAAGGTTAAGGCACCCCCACCTAGAAGTGAGAATAACTGCTATTTTTCAATCGCATGCGATCGCTGTTATGCTATTTTCAAACAACTGCGATTTTAAACTGCGATCGGCAACGAAAATGCGATCGGCAACGAGAATGCGATCGGCAACGAAAATGCGATCGGCAACGAGAATGCGATCGGCAACGAAAATGCGATCGGCAACGAGAATGCGATCGGCAACGAAAATGCGATCGGCAACGAAAATGCGATTGACAACGAAAACGCATTTTTATTGAAGTGCAGCAATTATCGATATTACTTAACCTTATATTAATATTTTTCAGCAAAATATATTTTTAGTATACATTTCATATTAATTCGATAGGAGTGAGATCGCAATGCTTCCATGCGTTTCGTTGCTTTGCTAATGACAAGCTGTCACATGCGATCGCGTTTTCGTTGCTGACGGCAACGACAACGACAACGAGATCGTTGCCGGCGGCAACGAGAACGCGATCGTTGCCGGGCAACGAGAACGCGATCGTTGCCGTCGGCAACGAAAACGCGATCGCATTATACATTCGTTGTGAATAGCAATGCGATTCGTTGCCATGAAATAACGAGTGTTTTTAAATGCGATTGTAAATAACGACCATCTCTACCCCCACCCTTTCCACCTGCCCGCTCGGCTCCACCCGAAGTTTTCCGAATTTTCCCGAAACTTGCTCAGTTTCTCAAACAATAGTAAGATGCTCAGCTCAGCGTTAATTAATTATTTTTTAATAGACCCGCTTTCATTACAATACAATTTTCAAGGTTTGTTATGTTGCTTCATGTTTTGAGAAAATAAAGTTTTTGTTTTAATATTGCTAACCGGTTTAATTTTTAATGACCCGCTTTTTCATTGTACCCAATTACACACATAAAAGGTCGGATTTCAAACGGATCGAGCTAAATAATACCTCATCAAAACGTAAAACGATACCATCTTGGACAAGATCACTTGGGAACTGGGGGAGAGTCGGAAAATTCCATCCTCTTTACAAAGTGTGCCATAAAAATGCTTGAAAATTAAATATATTTAATATATATAGAGCGTTATGTCAACTAGATATGATAATATTATTTGCAGATTATGAATATATGTAACACGTCTTTATTTTGTGTAATATTTTCCAAATTTAATAATTACCTATATGTAAAAAATTGGGCTGTACTGTTACATCAATACATTTTTTTCCTTTATACGTGATGTTTATTTTTTTGCAATAGGGTTCTTAATATAATTTTATTGATAAGCATTATCAAAAAGTTAAACAATGAAAATTGTATCCCAACTATTACAACACCAAAGTTAAGTTCCCTAATCAAATTAATAGGAACTTGGACGATATCAACATTATTAATGCAAATTTCACCCCCAACTCTCCATCCCCAACCCGTACCACCCTATTGAGAATCCTTAACTCTCAGACTTGTAACAAAGAGGACAACTTACTAGAAAGATTTTTAACTAAAATGTATTCTTTTGTTCTATTAATATTGAACGGTCAATGAAACTATTGCGACTAGAAACTCCGCTTCAATGCCCAGCACGTGCCCATATGTGCCGAGGCGCAGAGAATATACCGACAGGATAACAATTAGAAATGGTCTTTAAATTCTATACCACAGGGTTCAAAATAGATTTTCATTATGCTCATGGTATCTTCGCAGCACTTTGATTGGTCAATTGAATAAAATCGTTTAAAACGCAAACATAATAGTTACCAATCATGTACACTTGAATAAACCTAATTAAATGACATTACTGATAAAAAGTTTTGTTTTTAATCTAAATAACACATCTATGTTACTTTAAAAGAAGAAACTAAGATTTAAAACCATTAAAACGGAAATACAATCGAAGAGAAAGTTGCTAGCGCACAGGCAGCGGGCACTGAAAAATAAAACACCCCAATACCGCCAAAGTAAAGTAAAACTTAAAAATTAACAGTCCATGACAAAAGTTAAAAGTGCCCCTGTTGCGTGCCCGCTGAAATCCACTCGCTGCGACCCCCTTCCACCCTTTCCACTATCCCACCGCACCCCACCTTACCCCGCAGTACTCCACATAGAGCTATAAATCTCGATAGACAAAAATCTTAAAAAGATTTTGTCATTATAAAGAAAGGCAACAATAATCTTCTTTAATATAAAAATGAATCGCAAAATGTGTTGGTAAGCGCAATACTCAACAACGCCTGGACTAATTTTACTATTCTTCTTTTTATATGTTCGTTGAAGTCCAAGGATGGTTTTTACGGCGAAAGAAATTTAAATAATTAGAGGGAAAACAACATAATAATAGGTAAGGCGGTACAAAGTCGACTAGTTATTTAAATACATTATTGATGTATCTCACTCAGAGCCCGTTACTAGGTAGAACCTTTAACTAGGGATCCCCAAACATATTCAAAGACAAATTACATGCAGACCTAGAAACTAGCAACAATAATTATCATAACAATGTTCTCACTGCCGGGAATTAAACCCGGTGCTCCTACGTCAGAGTCACAGCCCATATCACAGTCAACTGAATGCATTACTTATACATAAGCTAAAAATACTTACTACTGAAAAAGTATTTTTAAAGCGCACAGCGTATCCTAGTGTAGAGGTGTAGTGCAAAGTGTTTTCCTACAAAATCTGTATTCATTAATTTTTCAGCTTTTTAATAAAAACCGAATTAGCAATAAACTATTTTGTGAAACATTTATCGACAGACCCTTTTTGCGAATTCCCATCACTAGCCGGTATTTACGTGTGAACCGCAGGGTTCAATTTATCTGACCTACTCGGCCTCTTAAGGGATAAGCCACTAATGTGCACACTAAATTACAAGGCTTTCTATGAATAAGTAGTAGAGAAGAGAGTAAATAAGTTTGTGGCTCATTTCAGGCTTATGATCTCATCTGAAAACAAAATAAAATGAATAGTTAGTTCAATGTTTTTAGATGTAGCTTTTTGTCTTCATCTCAAAATATTTTGCTTAAATAAAAAAAAAACAGCTACCTGAATCGTGACCTACCGCAAGCATGCATCCGTAATCAACTGTGTAGTGACTGTAGGTGTGTCATCCAATTACATATTTTCCGGCTCCTCCAATCTTCGCAGGATCATCCTCGCAAAAGTAAACAGAGATATTGTCATAAGGATCGATGAGCACCTTTATTCCCAAGTGGCCTTAGATTCACGAGATAGTCATTTTAGGGGGCGCCTCTTTGTTGGGCGACTAGAAACTGTAGGAAACATTATGTTTAGGAGCGTCGCAGAATATTTTCCTTGGGCAGAAAGCCGATATTCCCCCAAGAGTTACGACATTTCAATTTGCCAAGGCGTGCGGAAAATGGAATTACGATTGAAGCGAGAGATGAGACGATGGTGACGTCCCGCTCCCGCCCGAGGGGAGCCGACCAGGCCCGGGGTCGCCCGAGCTAATGGCGCTCGCTCTTGCCACCGCTTCTGCTACCCGCCTGCCGTATTGATTACTCGTAGATACCAACGCTTGACGCCATATAAATTAGGCCGCAGAAAAACAGACTCGCTCAAAGTAAGGATGAATATTAAATATTTTATCAGAATACTAAATTCTAAAGACGCTGTATTTTGTGAATTTACGTTTATCTTATGTGTGGATAATGCGTAAATAGACGAACGCAGATACCACCACCACAGCGCTGTGGTCGCCATTTTGAAAGTTTCCAAGCAGTGAGGGTAGTTTGGTAAGTTGGCTTTCAGAAACTTTTTGGTCAGTATAAAATACAGTCTGAAACCAAAAAATATCGAGCTTATCGTAATTTTATATCAAATCCATGCCATTTAACGAAATCCTTCAGAGGTGAAATAACGTAGACGAATAAATATATATTACATTATTAACGAATGTTGGCCTCATTTCTCGCTCTCTTTGTTTGCCTCTCAGCGTCACCAACGTAATAAATTGAAAATAAGTTTTCTCCACTGGGATGCAAGGTTCAAAATAAGTTGTTAGGACGAACATTTTGTTCCCGGTGGTTTGCGGATAATGGACTTAAAGTGTTCACGAAAAGGTTGGAAGCCGTCGCTCGGGGCCGGATGCTACGTTTCATGATTTGTGAGTTTATAGCATCGGTGAAGTGTCGGTGGTTAATGGTGGCAGCGCGTGGCTCCCGCCGCCCGCCATATTGAAAAAGTTTGGCGCGAATAAAAAAGGCGGTAAAACGTAAAACGTTGAAAACGCTGAACGATGACTGACGGAATATTTAGCGCATTTTTCTGTCACTTTGTTTAGGCCTCGGTACTAAGTTTTATTGTTTAGACTTTTATTAATTGACACTCTGATCGTATTAAGGTTTACAAAACAGTTAATAACGCAATGTTCATTTTATACATCAGTATGTAACCATTTTATCTAAGCCAATTAATTTCACGTAACTAAATATTGAAATAGAATTTTCTAAACAAGTAATATTTTATCAATCACGTTTTAATTAGCATTAGCATGAGAGTATCTACAGCACTTTATCTCGCCAGCCGCCGCCTTAGCGCCCGCCCGAGCTCCCGCCCGCCCTACGTTATGTACATCTACGAGCAACGAGTGTGTGAAACAAAACATTGATACAACACCACTTTGTGTCGATTACAATTTATTAATGAACCACAGCGGAACTTTAATGTTATATTAAATCATATTAGAATTTTTGATTAGCAATGCTTTTATAAAATTAATTATACGATATCTGAATACAATACTAAGTCTACTTGTCGCATACTGTATATTATATTACGACGATTATTTCCTCGGCAAACGATAATATTAGTTTTTAAGTACATAATGATTAAATAACACAATATTCTGTGATTTAATAATAATTCTGGACCAACTCGCGGTCCTATGATCCGACAGTAAGTGCCAGAGGAGGTGCCAATAAATAGTATCTTACAAAAAATCTAAAAACCAAATTAATTACATTGAATTTTTTATCTAAACCGTAACCAATTAGGGTACAATTTTCAACAAGCTATAAGGTTGGTGGAAGTAAGGATGTCTGGAAAAGGATCTCTTCAAGAAACAAGGAATACTTATTCTTCGGCCGGGTCGCCCTAGGGAGGGGAAGGGGCCACCTTACTCTCCCAGTTGGGGCCACGGGCCAGAATTACCGAAAAGATGTTTTCGGACCCGGACCCAGGCCGTCTAAATACTTATCTCTGTGTCGGTAGCTCTTATTGTATTAGTGGTATTTCTTTTTAAGTAAGTTATCACAGTCAATCATTAACAATAATTATATAATTAGGTATGCTACGGTTCTTACGATCTATGAAACCAAAACACAATAGAGGCTAGAATAATGATATTGATTTATATTAATTTATACTATTAAAAAAACTTTGTACTGGTTATCAAAGTAACCTATTATTCAAGAAGGGTTGTTTAAAAATATCCTTAATTAAATTGATGAAATAAAAAATGAAACGGAAAAAGAAAAAGGATTCCTTAAAAAAAAACAGTTTGATTTGGGAATGACTTGGTATTATTGCTCGGTGATATCCTTTCGTTCCTTTTTTATTTCAGAAAATAATATTATAAAAATGTACATTCTTAACGGTACATTAAATTTAATCTACACCGATGCGCCAGTGCTTGATACTTTACCTACTACTGTTACAAAAATCTTTGGAATCATTATATTTGTTTAAACGAATCTCCATTCCCTTACTTTTTAAGGAAGGAACGAGTCATTGTAAACAAACCATTAAAACTCGACATTATTCTCTGGCATCCCCTGGAAGTTAACCTGTAAATGCATTCAATCGCGCCGTATTACGACGGAAAAAGATTCGCATTTGAGGATGTTGTTATAAAAATGTAAGGATCGCGGGAAAGATCATCCCGAAGTCGCCGGGGGTGGGGGATGAAGAAGGGAGGGCTGCCCCTTTCTGATTTATGGTAACATGTCGCGCGTTGCCGTCGCCCGAGAAAGGACGCTCGCTTTTTGTCATTAGCTGATTTTTTTATTCCGTTTTATTTAACCCCTACCACCGCTACCGGTGTTTATAGATTAAGATTTAATACCGCATTGGACGAAATTCATTACAATTATAAATTTTGTACTTTTACCTAAGCATTGATTAATAGTAAGTATATTGTGTAGTGGTAGTTCACTTGCCACTAAATCAATCTTCCGGTACTGACTGACAGACAACGCAGAACCAAAACTACTGGGCGTAGCGGGCTGAAATTTTGGACGTAGGTTTCTTGGGTAGTGTAGGGGAGCACTAAGGAATAATTTTCCGAAATTCCCACGGGAACGGGAAAACTAGTCGACCCAGCGAACTTCTTACCCCCTAACCTATTATTATTTTGTACATTTATTATACTTATAAACCTTCCTCTTGCATTAAATCTCATCTGATAAAAATAACGCATAAAAATCCGTTACGTAGTTTCAAAGATTAAAGCATACATAGGGACAGACGCGGGAAGCGACTTTATTTTATACTATGTATGAAGGTAACAATAACGTACGACTGTCACAAAAAAACTAAAAGTAAACAAAAGTTTATTATTATGGCCTTTATTTAAAATGTATGTTATTAATATTGGAACCACACGCTGGAGGCCAGCCTAGAGTAACGCTGTAACAAAGGGTTCTGTTTGCTTTAAGTCAACACGATAACAGCCCGTCACTCTCGCAATCACTGAAACTATACTAATTCCTAAATTGATCCGCTTTTGCGCTCACCCAACTACTCGCTTCGAGCAAAGGGAACCGTGGGAATTGGGAATGCAGAAGAGAAGAGCACGACGGCAGCGCCACATAGCGGATCATTTTTGTAATTTTATTTTCAGGTTCCTACTGCAACTTTGAAAATGAAAATATTCCTGAAATAAGGTAATAAGGTATTGCAGATAAATTGTTTCTTTTCAATAAAATAATTTACTATCAACTTTTCTTTTCTTTTATCCAAGTAAAGATATTAGGTCCGCAATAATGTTAGTTTTATTTCAGTAGAACAGTATTCATAAAATTAACTTGAAACTTTCAAAGAACAAGCTACTCGCGCCATCTGTTGCGAAAGTTTTAAACTAATATAATATACCCTTTTTATTTTATACGCATTTCTTTAATATAAAAAACATCAACATGTATGAAAGTGGTTTTTAGAAATATTCTAAACTGTTTGATGAATTTTGTTGGAATATTATAAAAAAACGAAAGAATCACAACCATAACAAATACTTGCAGCGGCCTCTATCGTCGAATAGCAGTGCAAGTTAGTAACTTTAGTATTCAAGAGATGGCGCTACACAAAAAAAGTTTCAAAACTTTTCCCGCTAAACAAGAACGGTTCAAAACTTTTATCGAGGGTGTTGAATGCTGAGTGCTACCGAATTCTTTCGTTCGTGAAGGCTACCTTGAATCTGACTAAGCGTAAGTATCCTTTCCGTCCCTAAATCTCGGTGTAAGTTGATACTATTCTGTCTGTCTGTTCTGTATCTAACATCAAAAAAAATCTCAAAAACCACACCAGCTAGAATCTTAAAATATTTTAGTTCTTAAAATACTTGGTTTCGTATATTCCACGGGAATCATCAAGCAAGATACAATAATCAAAATTAAAGTCGTATCGTACGTAACTCTTGTTCATAACATAGTGGAGGCACAGAGTATATTATATTACTTAAGTGGGGGTTTGAAATTGATCATACTGTACAGAATAAAGTGCCTAATTAATTATTTAATCCCATTAATACTAAATTTATTTTGCGATTTTATAATTTATGTAGTTGCCCACAGATTAGCGTAACCTAATTTAATTTTAAAAGTTTTTTCCCGTTTCCGTCTGAATTATGGGAAATATTTCCTTACTGCACAGTAAGTACACAACTGAACTAAGGGGGTTATTCCATTAGTCTCCAAAAATAATTTTTTTTTATTTCCATTTAGTCTCCAAGCTGATTTATTCTTATTCTTCTTTAATTATTTTTCATTTCCTATAGTCTCCAAAATAATAACAGGCAAAGATGGTATCGACGGCAAAACAAGCAAGAAAAACCAGTGTTATCAGCATTACAAAATAAAAATAAAGTAACCGATACAAGATTATCGCCTAGATTTAAAAAATATTTGCACTCGTTGTCAAAAACCTTACAAACTCTCAGCTACCTGATAAGGGGCGGCTAACCGTCTTATTCATAAAGATACAGTAGATTTTAAGTAGCCTTACTGGAGGTCTACTTCTCTGGTTTGTTGTATGGTAAATACGTGACATCCAGTCTAAATTGACATACGTCAAATAACTAAAATGCTCTTTAACTTTTTATGAATAAGAGGGTAAGACTACAACTAGGTACTAGGTTTTACGGAAACAATAGCCGTGCGGTTATTAAACCAATCACAGAGCGCTGCTCGGTAGTCCTTCGGCGAAAGTACCGTTATTTAAAATTAAAAAAATGAGTGCATGTGGTACTCTATTTTTTTCTAATCCAGTCTGATCTTTAACTTGAGGAGAGATTAGGCTAGTGTCATTGTGTCAGTGCATAATGGAAGAAAGTGAAAATTCAGACGCAGGACCTAGCACAATCACGCCGTTTAAATATTTATTTAAAACTTACAGCATAGAATTTAAGTGAATGAAAAAACATTTGAATATGCATTCAACTCACGTAAGTTTGGTTGATAATTATGATAAGCTAAGTATTACAGAATAAAAAATGTGCAAGAAGTGTTTAAAAATTTATTAGATGTTTACTAAAAGGGTAGTCACCTATTTTCCCCTATCGTTACTTATATATTTAGCATAGTAATAGTGCTTCTGATTGTTGTAAATGTGAAAATTTTATTGCCTTACCTAAGCAAATTTTAACAGTCATAAGTATTTTTTATTTGTGAAGTGTGTAAATATTTATTAAAACTGATTATTTACTAAAAAACTACGTTTTATTAAAATTCCTAAACTTAAATTTTTTGTGCCTACCTTTACCAAAAAAGTGTTTTGGAGACTAATAGGAAACGTTGTATGGGGCGGCAAAATTTTGGACATCAAAGGTATCGGAATAACCCAACTAAGTATAATTCCAATGTTGGTGTTAATTCTTAAAAATTCACATTAATATTTAAAAAATAAACTTAAAAAATAGTACATTTTTGTTTCGGTGTGGCGTTTGAAAGTAGGTAGGTACCGAAAGTTTGAAAATGAAATGAAGATGCGAATAGGCCCTTCCCATAATAAACTCATATGCAATACGATAAGTTCCCTGGTATGTACTCTTGAGTTTTTCAAGAACCAAAAGTCTTGCGTGTCTTTTACGAGTCGACGATGACCACGTCGATGGCTAGTGGTGGTGGGTGCCCACCAAGCCAACGACGACCGACGGTTCAGAATCAGAGCTTTGTTGTTGGGTTGGTTTGTGGTTGTGAGTTTGCCGCGCGTTCTTTTGCCGCGCGCACGCGTTGTACTCTAGTATATCAACTTCATTTATTTTTTCTCAGTTGCCAGTGCGAAAAAGTTTTGGAAAGAAAAGTACCCTATTGAGTGTTTTTGAAAAGTGAAGCTGAAAAAAAGTGAGTGTTTTCATTGATTGCATTCTCACATTTTTATGTTAATTATTATCATTACATTATCTATTAGCGAATTAAAGTATACTTACCTATTATTTTTTATAATTTTAATTAAATTAAAATGCAAAGAAGATTTGATGTCAGTTTAGGTAGGTTACTCTTATCTTGTAATTATAATGGATAAGATTGGCAAAACTAATCCCAGTTAGATAATAAGTATCAGACGCCTCAGATGTTTTAAATTAATTCCTTTCTCTAGCCGTTTTAAAATTTAAACGCAACTTGCTAATATCAATGTACAGTGGCGGTCGTGGTCAACACTTCCGGTGTTTCTGTATTCCAAAATAGCTCTTGTTCTTTGGTAATACAGTCTAGGGCGCATACACAAATCTGTTACACCCTCCTAGACCGTCACTGTACAAATAAATTTCTAAGGCCTAAACTAAATAATAATAATAATAATAATAACACACACATCACATTCAGAGTCCCTCTAGGAAGAACCTGTATCTTGGGTGCCCGAAACACTCACAGAGACGAACATCACACCCAGACCGGAAACAAACATTGATATTGATCATATCAATATTCGCCCCGCCCGGGAATCGAACCCAGGTGCACACGCTTACTCAGTCCACATCACTGCCAACTGAGCCACGGAGCAGTCAAATATTTATAAGTTTGTATTATATACTTTTATTCACCGGTCATTTGTTAGTGAAAGAAAGTCGCGCTCAGCTCAGTAGTTAACAAGATGCAACGAGCTACTGACACAGTTACTTTTATAACTTTTACTTTCATGTACACTTTCCTTTCACGCACACTGGTTCCACAGGACGTTACAAGCTATTGTATTTTTTGGACTAATAAATACAATTCAAACGGTAAATAGCTCTAAATACGTACAGTACCGGTCTAGGCGGCGTAACACTTCCGGTTTTACTGTATTGCAAAATAGGTCTTGGTCTTTGGTAATACAGTCTACTCAGTCTTTATTGAGAAAAAAACAAGCTATTTTGCAATACAGTAAAACCGGAAGTGTTGCGCCGTCCTAGACCGCCATACTACTGTACTAATAACAATTTTAAAAAGTCTGTAGAGCATTTTCATATCTCTGAGTGTAAAACTTACACAAACTTATGGTTCCATAAAAAAATAATACGATAAATAAATACTCTATGTACATAGCCTGGCGATAACTTACGAAGCTAGGCCTTTGGGTATACAAACAGACTAACGGACAAACTTTGAGGTATCGTTTTAAATTTTGAAAATTAAAAAATCAATTAAAATCTTGGTACATTTTGTGTAATTTTTCATTCCATTTTCTTGATTTACCCTTTATGTCTAAGTTGATTGATTTGCCTTTTAAATCAATTGAAAATCATGTTTCTTGTTTTGATAAAATAATTTTTATTATGATAATCAATAATGTTTTAGATGTTGGTAGTTTATTATAAGAAACTTCTAACTGTGATTTAATGAGGTCCCTTTAAATGTATTCTTATTATAAATGCGTAAGTAACTGTTAGTAAAATGTCTGTGTGATACAATCACGACTAAACACAACCGTTATGAATGACTGTAAAACTGAAAATTTGTAGATAGTTATGTTACCTAAATCCACGATACAGACATAAGATTTATAGGTACTGAAATAGAAATCCCATTGGATCAGAAAATTTCAATTTTGCGGTTTGCCGCGAGGCAACACACTAGTTTAAAAATAATTGTAGCTAAACAAAGCTACAACCAATGTCAATCAATATACAGGGTGTTTCTGACAAGGCGGTAATAAATCAAAGGGGGGTTCAGCTCACCATACCTAACAACTTTCCCAAAGCAACATGGGTCGAAATCTCAAAAGAAAAATCAGCTGTCCCATACATTGACCCCGACAGCTGATCGAACCAATGTATGGAACAGCTGATATTTTTTTTGAGATTTCGACCCATGTTGCTTTGGGAAAGTTGTTAGGTATGGTGAGCTGAATCCCTCCTTTGATTTATTACCGCCTTGTCAGAAACACCCAGTATATAAAACTCTTCCGTTACTGACTGACTGACTGACAGACAACGCAGAGCCGAAACTACTGGGTGTAGCGGGCTGAAATTTTGCACGTCGGTTTCTTGGGGAGTGTAGGAGAGCACTAAGGAATGAATTCCCGAAATTCCAACAGGAACGGAAAAAAACGAGATTTTGGTTTTAATGAGAAAAATGCGCGGGTGAAACCGCGGGGCAGCCTCTAGTGTGTAATATTTTGCATCTACATACCTAGATTCTTTCCTGCACTAAACTAACATTTAGGCTTGCATTAAATTTTAATGTAAAGGGGTTCGACTTGCAAACTTATTTTTAAACTGTCTATCGCATATTCAAGATCAGATCTACATTTCATTATTTAGATTTTGTGACTGGTAATCTGTCACACTATTGGTGTAGGTACCTATATCCTGTGATGTCATCAAAGTTGTGACTGCTGAAGATTCAGAATGTATTATTCATTACTCTGAATCAGAATCAGAACATTTATTTGTTACCATGTGAGTTTTACAGATTAAATTTTTTGTAAAGTGTATCACTATGCCTTAGCTAGGCGCATAAACTTTTAAGTGTTTTAATTTTTGTATTAAAAACTTACAATAAAATTTCGAAATTATGGGATCGATTTATGGCTGGGGCATTGTAAGGGTCGGTATCGATGTTTGTTTCCTAGTGTCAGGTTTTGTTTGTGTAAGCCAGTTGGGCACCCAAGATACAGTTTTCCATAGTTGCAGGATCAACAAGTGTTCTAACCACATAGTTCAGCTGTTAAGTCTGATGTGCTAGTTTCATTTTTAAGATTACTTTTTAAATGGACTCTGAGTTTTACAGATTAAATTTTTTGTAAATATTTATTTGTTACCAATTTGGAAGCCGAGCTAACAAGTAAGCCTACTCTGTAAACTAAACTATCTTACCTAAACTTACTAAAATTGCAACTAACTACCTTTGTCATGTTGATTGATTGTTATAATATTGTCTTTCTATCATATTCTTCTTCTTTGCAATACCCACTTATGTAGGTCTGTAAGTTTCAAGGTTCGATAATAAGATTATGAAAGAAATTGACTAGTGAAACCACTTGCAGCAAGCTAATGTATTATTTATGCACTTGTGCCGGTCGAGCGTTGCTTTGTTTTGATTGAACCTGCAATAACGGAGTATACACGGTTCAAGATTTGTGGTTAATGCCTAGGCATATTTTAACTGCTTTTGATAAAAATAAAGCCGAAGACACATTTTTAATGGGTAACAAATATCCAACGCAACCTGATGAAACCCGCGTGTTGAGTAGAATCAATTTGTATTATTTTCTATTATAAAGAAGTTGGTTTTTTTAAATGTGTTTCTGGGCTAATTTGATGATGCCGAATTTTGTCTTATTTTTATGTACTAAAAAATATTATCATTATAATCATCTCACCTGAAATACTGGACTTGACCTTCGCCACAGATCGCCAAAATTGCCGGTCTTGTGCGATCCTCATCCAGTGCACTCCATCCAGCAAACTTCACCAGAGGTCCTATTAAGGCCCCATTTTGCAATAATATTGCTTTGCGTCCTCTTTGCGTTTTTTTTTTGTTTTGCCTTTGACACTGTAGAGGACGAAGAGCAATATTGCAAGAGCGGCCGTAATAGCCCCTCTGATCGCCACAATGACAGCTGTTGTGCGATCCTCATTCCTCATCCAGTGGACTCTAGCAAACTTCACCAACTTCGTTTTACTGTACAACTTGTGGGAAATATGCCTTCTCTACGTCCATTAAACTGTATGTAGTATCCTGTCCTATATTTTTTTCTCGTATATTATGACGTCCGTACGCTATGATGGCTATCTCCGAAACTACTTGGAACGGAATCATACTGCGCTTCCATGAAGTCTTGGCTTAGGTTCTCGACACAGGCGTTACCACGGACGGACGCGTTACCACTTTCCGGTCTGTCTGAATAAAACCTAAATTAATTAAATGTAATTGATTCGCCGGTAACTCAGCAGTGCGTAACCAGTTGCGTGTAAAATTGCAGATAACACGAACCTTGTGTTTTGAAGACCTTTTCTAGTTTCAATTTATCATTAAAATAATAGTGTACTTCTTATATGATTCTTACAAATAACTTAGTAGTACTTATACTAGACTAGTTATTTATTTAAAAAATAATTTTATCCTAACAATGGGATGACAGGAAGATATCGCTCTAAGCGATAAGGCCACCTATACCAATCAATGTAACATTATATTTAAGGAAAAATTGATCGTATGCAATAAAAATATATTTATATTATGTCTAGCTATAAAGAACAGGGCTTAAGTTACGCTAAAGTTAATTGCAATAGATTATATAATAAAAAAACACTAGAAGAAAAACATATCAAAATACTAGAGGTAACTTGGTGCTATTCTATTTCTTGGCACTAACATGTCGCTAGGCTCGTGGCAAATGTGAAAAGCACATAAGCGGCTCCTACTGTGGGCTCGCGAAGCCAGGAAATTGGCCAACCGTTCGCTGTTGGCAACACTTGCAACATCTTATACAGTCGTACTGGGTCCCTTTAATTTATAATTTTCGTAATCCATTTCGGCTATTTGCTTCGTTCTTAAGAAATTTGTTGGTTTTTAGGGCATGTTAAAACATATTTTTAAATAGCAGAACGTAGCTACTTGAGTATAACAGGATCGCCAAGACGTGACCAAGACCATATCAAAGTCAGAATGTCCTTATGTTTCTAAAAATCTAGCGCTCTAAATAATACAAAAACAAAATTAATAATTTTAATAAACTAATTCCACCACCACTTCAAAGTACCACTTTATTCTGATTATTTATAAGTTAGAGGTATAACTTAAATACATATACAAATAATTTGGTTTTCAGCAAACATATAAATATTTACCCAAATTGTGATGGTGTCTGGTTTGACATGTAATTTAAATAATAGGAAATAAATGAATATGAATAAAATTATATACATTACATTAATCTTTAAATACCGGTACAATGTGTGTCTGACAGTTCAATGCCCTTTGGTTCGTCTTACTTTCACATATCAAGGTAGTTTAAGGGCCAAACATAAGCGGTGTTTAAGTTAAAATAAAACACAAATACTACATATTAAAATATAGAGTAAGTACACACTAGAAAATATATAACCCTTTAAGCTAGTAAATAAATGCCGTCAGTAATTTATTTTTATTCCAGAACGAAAACACTATTAAATTTTTTAGTTTTTTTTTATGAATGTACTGAAGGAATGTACTTACAATTCAATAACATCGAGATCAAAATCTCGAAGAGTGAGCAGTAAATATAAGTTCTACCTAAGTAAAGTTACAAAATACTGTTTTCCAATGTATCTTTTTAGTAACAAACCAACATTTACGTTTGCCTGCTAAAAGAAAATTGCGGTCAAGTTTGTGTTGTTGCGAGGCACGCGTACAAGTTGAACAAAAAAAATTGCTTCTAACCACATGAAAAAAATTGGTATGTGGTAACAAAGTTTAAAGTTAGTTCCCTTTTCCCGTGGAAATTTGAAAAATTATTTTATCAATAAAAAAAATACAACAATTAATTTAGAACTTACCTATACAACCCATTATCAATAAACTACAATCATGCTATTGTCATCCAAGTAAACATCGTCTGCCAGCTTCTAATACTTGCTTGTTGCTACTATTCTACCATCCAATGAACATGATAAACCATTTAGTTCAATTGTCTTAGCTGTTCGTGCGTCCCACTAACCTCTTCTGCATTGCCTACAGTTGCTTTAAACACAACTTCGTCTTATGTAATCATGTGTTTTTTATTCTCTTATAAATATGCAAAATGAATAATCATTTACGCTTCGAAAATCCCCATACCGGATGCGAAATTATTACTAAAATAACTTTCTTTTTTTGATTCTCAGTCTAGACTTACATATTTTAAAGTGAGGATGGCCTTTAAGCAATTGATCAGACTGGCATATGCCGAGTAGTCGGCTCTCATCGGTAGAGATAATTAATATAACATAATCTCACGCCTTTTTTATCCCCGAAGGGTTAGGCAGAGGCACCAGCTCAAGAACCGGACCCACAGTTAGCCGAGTTTATGCTCTATGTCTTACTTAGAGATAATTAATATTAAATATATATTTTATTTAGATTACGAACAAGAGGTAGCCTTGGAGCTGAACAAAAACTACTTGTAGCTGTTTTGGTTTGCAAAAAAAACCTAGCTTTGCAAGTTTGTCAACGAGCATTTTGTCATACATAATCTGATCTGAGTTAGCTATCTATGGCATCGATCTAACAGCACTTATCGATGCACCCAGCCCCAGCTTGCTATTAACTGCTATGTATGATTGAGCACAAAGTCGAACTGGATGTAAAACTGCGACAGTTATCTCGACTGCAGTCCGGCCTACTAACGGGTTTCCGCACCTGGCTGGAAGGCACTTGCATTCCTTTCAAGCTGACATTTAAATACAGCGCCAATAGCGCAAAATAATTACCTAGGTATATCTTCTGAGGGCGCACACCGCGATACTATAGCGAAACCAAGACCGAAATCAAAAATTATTATAATGCACCAGATAATTTTCCTTAGAATTATTCAGGTTATAGATCTAAGAAAGCTATCAAGTGTTGCTGAAAGTAAAAGTGCATGCAACTAAAAACAGTAAAAGACAAGTAGGTACGAAATTATCGGGTTTTACTATGACCTGGTGAAGGCTGCGGTAATAAACTGGATGAGGGTCGCTCAAGACCGGTCGTTGTGGCGTTCTGTGGAAGGCACGTCCAGCAGTGGACGTCATTCGACTAAAATGATGATAATGTCTTTTATAAAGATAAGAAGTCCTTATTGCTAAAAGCGATCTACCAGGCAACCCGCATTGTTGTTGTTGTACATGTTAGAGTGTAAAATGATTAATTTGCCAATACGAAACTGCTACTGAAACGAAATCAAGGCAACTATGACCTAATCACTAACCCGCCGAACGTCCACGGTCCGTTCACTTGAGGAAATTATAAAATCATGGACCGATCCTCCACAATTAGCTGGATTGTGCAAGAATCCGTTTTATAGCACACAATATTGCATTAAATTCATTGTTTTAGGCTTATTTTCCTTATTTTTAGACGTAGATTCTTTATCAGCGAACTTTAGGATGAGGACGTATGCACGTATATGTCAGCATACAGGAAAATTTTAAATAGAGAACCTATATTAAAAATTGTGAATTATTGACCCTCTTCTTTCTATATATTCTGTCTTTCTATTTATTCTGTAATTATAAGGACTAAATTATCAGTACTTTATTGCAATCAAAAAATTTTACTTTGTCTACTGTATACTTCTTAATATGTTTAGAATCAAAATGTTATAAATGAAACAATTAAATTGAACGTCCACTTTTTGTGTCGTAATAAGCGAGCGACACTGCTATCACCCCGTCCGATTGTCTGTAACGTTGTGTCATGTAATGTCATCTTAAATAATAAGTGGTGTTTAGTTAAATTGATACTTAAGTACCTATCCTGGGTCAATTATACGACACGCGCTCTTTGTTATACTGTGCCACGGGTGTCTGGACGGACGCAACTATACATTCGCACAGCTTTTTAGATTTCTTTAGTCATAAAAGGAACCCTGATAGTTCGCTAAGTATCTCTGCCTGTCGCCTTAATTTTCTCCTACAGCTCTTAATTGTCTGAAGTAGCTAGAGGAGAAACAGTCTTCAATCGTGATCGAAGAAAACAGTACCTATATTGAATACTTTTGCAAATCCTTAATATGTTCTACTCAAATAAAAATATCCTAATAAATAAATACTTTAATGTGTAAAACAGATGCCATCTATATATTAGTGACAGTAATTTTAGCTAGTGGGATATATGGCCCTACGCAACGCTACATTAAGCGTGCTTGGACATTCTCTTCGCTTTATATTTGAATTGGTTCGGTTATTAATGATAATAGTATTTGTAAAATTCCGCACCCGTCTGTTTATAAATTGACGTATCTATCTAAGATTTTCAAATGAGTAAGTAAATTTATTTAAATGCATTCTCGACGAACGTATCTTATAAATGTGTAAAGGTCTAGAAGATTTACATAACACAATAGAAAGAAGTTTAAAATTCATGTTTATCCGCGAACCAGCCCAAATACACGCTGTCTCAGTTTTTTTTAACAAAATCATTACCAACGTGGAATGGATAGACATTACAAACAAAGACTTGATAAAACAATATTGTCATATCTATGTAAGTAGTGGTACCTATGTCAATAAGATTAATTACGCATTTGCGTACTTTTTCGTTGACTTAGCATAAAAAATCCTCATTTATCATTATCCATTTTTTTAGTACCTACCTATTTTGATGTTAATTAAGTGAACCTTATATTATTATTTTATTGTGATCAACTTGGTAATTATAGAAGAATATTTTTTATTATGTTACTTTTACAGGTGGAAAAACGTGGATTACGTCTTTGCCCAGCATCAGCATCAGTTCAGCGGGACACAATCTAGACTAACGTAAAAAAAAATATACACCATTTTTTATGGAAAATCTTGTTAAGCAAATTTTATGCAACATTTACTCTTAAATCTTTACTAATAATTGTATGAGGTAACCTTGAGTTATCAGCTGAGATAAAATGTCGTATTCACTTTAGGGCTATCGACACGTTCATTGTTGCGATTGAGTAATATCACAAAAAAAATGCGATTGAGTAAAATTTTATTCCAAGATTAATAAAATTAAAAAAAAAAGCTGTTAACAGATAACAGTTACTAAGTAGATAAGATAGATAGAAAAATCCTGTTTTTTTTAGCTTCGTACTCCAAGTGCAGAAGGGGTTTTTAATTTAAAATCAAAATATGGAAGTATTAGACATAATTTTTTAATTTGCAGAAAAAAAACGATAACTTTTTTTAACTGAAATTTCTATACTTAACTAGGCATTTTATTTTATTTAACATAGTTTGATGAAGTTTTGACGACCTTGTGTAAGTTTCTTTGTTTTGAATAATTTATTACGTATTATTTCTATCATCTTGTATTTAGTAAGTCTTTTTAAACATGTGGGATTTGTTTTTTTTTATATTGATTGGATATTTAAAAAATACATCGCCCCTAAATGCCGTCAATACATATTCGTTTTATTATTACTTGTTTTAAGTTACATTGACCTCTAATCGATAATATAATCTTATTGTCTTATCAATGACCGGCATAGGTCATCGAATAATTGCGGGTAAAATATACGTCATGTACTTACTTACTGAGTAATACATTATTATAACAGCACACAGAAGGCTTGTTATCAAACAACTTTATCTAATGACTAGTTTATTTCCGCAGCTGCGCCCGCGCCGTTTTGTTCTCTGAAAATAAATAAATAATATAAGGATTAAGGATAAATGTAAATTTCTACACAACAAACATTATTCAAATAGTGCTGTGATAAAAAATATAGATGCTCACCACTGTTGTCGATTCAAAACCACAATAATCCCCAAACAATAATTAGAAATTTTATTATACATATATCTATAATTATCGAATTTATGCTAAGTTATGTAATTTTTTGATTGCGAAATTAATCTTAAAAGCCGTGAAGATTCTCTTACTAAACAGACAAACATCGCGTTATCACTATCACTAACAACGTATAGAAGAGATATGAATGACCATACTATGACCAACGTCCGAGCCCAATCAGTTGATTACCAAACACAGTGACGGTAACAATAAAAAAGGCACGTCCTACAATAAAAAAATGGTGCAAACAATACTGAACAGCGTCACATCGTGCCTAGATCTGGGAGTGAGGATAGCCACTCGCGCTTTTCTTCTAGTCCTCAGTACAAGTGTATACCACGGGTTTGTGATAACTGAAGTTTTGTTAAACAGTTTCCATGTTGTTTACCCGCCTTATTTAGAGAAGCCTATTATAAGTGTACAGTGTTTTGTTGCAAGTGTCTCGTCGTTTTGTCTTAGTGTGGTTGCTGAAAAGGTATTTTATTACGGTAAATTTAGAGTTCAAAATTGAACCTCTACAATATTTTCCTGTTTTTATAACAAGTGCTTACAATTAACCAGTTTTATTTATAGTATAAGTAGGTTGTTATAAATAACTTTTGTAGAGAAACCTCGGAGAAACCCAGTTGTTCAGTAAATATATATAGGTGAGGTACATACCTAGGTACCACCCGTCGTATTCCTGTAATGAAATAATACAGTTGCTATAAAGTTATGTCGAAGCATGAATGGCAAATTATTGTTATGTAGAATCAATGGTTAACACTTTAATAACTTAGCTACAATATTAAAGGTCTGCTCTTGCTAACTTCATAATTTAAAAAAGCATATAATGATAATTTCTTTTAAAATTGGTCAGTCGCCATCAGTGACTAAAATGTATATTACATAAGCGGTGAATTAAAGTTACCCCTTGAGTTTTTAAAACGTTAGCCTGAACCCGAACTTTTTCTGAAATATCGGAATAATTACTGTAACAAAAGTATGTACCTACTTAAACATTTTTATACGCCATATATGGCGAAGCCTACGAAGTCGTTTGAGATTAGTATAGATACTAGTATAGATACTAATCTCAAACGACATCGTAGGCTTAGTAAAGATCTTAGTCAAGGGATCTCTTTTTTTTTTAAGTATATGAACCGTCTCCTGACAGTAATATACGCATAACAGAAAAAGAATAAGCGAAATCGGTACCGCCGTTCACATGTAACTTTGCCTTATTTTCTCAACGTTTAAATCTTCCCTGGACTACGACATACATTTCAAAACCAAAAGCAGGTAAATTGGCCCAGCGTTCTCGAGTTTTAGCGAGACAAACGAACGGCAATTGAGTTTCGAGATTAGAGAAGAGACGATAAAAATTATATTTCATTGTCCTCAGACAGCAATGCTGAACAACTTCTCACGATGGCTGCTCCGGTTCCTGGTGTCCATCCTGGGGGTCGGAGTGCGGCCGCTGACCTTCGTGCTCAGCATAGGCCGCAACAAGAAGTGTCCACCGCCCACCAATCCTATATTGTTCAAGTCTGCTACCACCTTAGCTGAGATGATACGTACAAAAAAGGTAATACAAAAGGGTTAAAGTTTGAAATATTTGAATTCGACATTTTGTATAGGTAGTTTAAACGGGCAAAAAGGTGTATGGAAAGGTGAATTATAATAGTTGCAAAACATTGAACTACTTACTTGCTTTCTCATTCACGGTCCTATATATTTCATGCATAGTTATTGATAAAAAAAAAAAAGTTTTGGTAACTCGAATGTGATTGTGACTAAAGTAAATACCTACCTAGAATGCAAGCTTGCATTTGCGATTTGTATTTTTATTGATAAAGTATTTCGTATTATTTCTGTTTAATGATTATACTTACTCTGATGTGCAATTAAGTTTTTATTACAATCCATCCAATAGATTCCGAACAAATAATTAATTATGACTAATTCCTACTTCGTTTTAAGAGTGTTAGCATGAGCTAGTCTTATTTGTCTATACAATGCACACGTGCCACGAAGAACTTTGATTTATAATCATGAACTTTTTGAAATACATACCTATACATTTTTTGATCTAAGATACTTATACTATAATTCATGTGGTTTCATGCACAATAACAACCTAAGAGACAGTTTAAAATAAAGCCTCGGCGTGTTTTGTATTCATGAAATAGGTAGGTATAATAATAAATATTATGTTATCTAGATCTATAGACTAAGTATCATAAAATTACTTTCAGATAACATCGGAAGAGGTAGTAACAGCTTACATAGAGCGATGTAAAGAGGCGAATCCATACCTGAACGCAATAGTTGAGCCGCGTTACGAGGTTGCTTTGAGAGAAGCCAAAAGTATAGACAAGATGATAGCCTCTACTGAAAGGAGTGCTGAGGACTTGGCCGTGGAGTATCCCATGCTGGGTGTGCCGATGACTGTGAAAGAGAGTATTGGAGTTGAAGGTATACTTTTAATTGTTTTTATATTGGAGTTTGTAGGTTGGTTGATGAGGGCCACACAGTATACTACACTATACACACAGTATACTGTCCACGGCGGACTTTCTAGAGACTTGTCCAGTATCAGACATCTGTAGGCTTTGATTGATATCAATCAGTTCATATTGGCGAACTTTCTGGAGACCTTGTCCAGAGTGGACATCTGTCGGGTGATGATGATATCAGTGAGTAGAAAGATAACATTATAGTTGATTATAGGTATGATTACTAAATGAGGTTTCAAGGTTCATATCGTCTTATCAACAGTTAAGAGATCTTAGAACTTTAATTAAGTAGATAAACCATTTTTAAAAAGGTAAGTACATAAAATTTATAAGGTACAGTGGTGGTCTAGGTTGCCGAAAGACTTCCGGTTTTTCTGTATTGCAAAATAGTTATTGTCCTTTGGCAATATAGTCTTGGGCTGACGAAACCATAGACAAATCTGTTACGGCCTCCTAGACCGCTACTGTACCTAAGTTAAGTACTTATATTAAAGTTCGATTTGTAATTAGTTTTATAGAGTTACTGTTTCTCTGACCTAATGATAGAAAGCTAGATACAATGAAGCTAGAAAGTGAGCATTTCATATTGAATCCGCGTAGAAATTGCAATATCTAGGTTGAGTTGAGATATAACAGCACTTATACCGACTTAATATAGAGAAGAACCTGTAGATAGATAGATAGATAAAATATTTATTTCGGTAAGCAATACACACACACATAAATTAAATTATCAATAAGACAATATAAAATAAAAGGATGGACTAAAAGGATTAGTAATTCCGTTACAAAGACTGAAGGAAAGCTCGAAGAATATCGGGAGAAAAGGCTTACTTTCCATGCCCAATCCAAAAGTAAAGCTATGTAAGAAAAAAATCTTTAATGATTTCGGTTGGTTCTCATTATGATTATGATAGACTCCCTTACATCTAGCACAGTGTTAAAATTTACCTACTAAAATATTTAAATCCGGATAGAAAAAAACAAAGAGTACCCTTTACCGATTGTATAAAAATTGCATACAAAAGCAATTAAAATATTTTTAGACTAAACAAAATTAAACGACAACGTCTAAAAATAAAAATGTTTAAAATTAGAAAAAAAAAAAACAATACAATGCAGCCGGTCGACCTTGCATGCATTTATTCTGTAGTTACTATCTGATTTTATAACAATCTTCCTCTTATCTAATGTAGGTACCTACTATACGTATTTTGCGGCGCACTAGATAACCATTTTTGCATTTATGAAAACTAATAATGAGAAAGTGGGCTTTCCCTTAATTTTTCAATAACAATATATATAAAACTCTTGCGTTACTGACTGACTGACAGACAACGCAGAGCCGAAACTACTAGGCGTAGCGGGCTGAAATTTTGCATTTAGGTTCCTTAGGGAGCGTAGGTGAGCACTAAGGAAGGATTTCCCGAAATTCCCATGGGAACGGGAAAAAACGGTATTTTTGTGTTTATGAGAAATCTGCGCGAGTGAAACCGCGGGGCAGCCTCTAGTTAACATATATTTTTCTTATTGCAAGTAATAACGACAATTTTTTTTGGTTATCTGGCAGATCTAATTGATAAATTTCTTAAGACGCTCAATATAATAACTTTAAAAACGCATCATACTCAGAGCCCCTAACTAGGAAGAACCTGTATCTATGCCCTAAACATTTACAGTAAAATTTACATTTCACCCAGCCAGACCGGGAAACAAACATCGTTATTCGACATAACAAATCGTACAAGGTGTACCCTTGTCTCAGTCTACATCACTGCCAACTGAGCCACGGATTTACAAATTCTTTCACATAATTCATTCACACAGCTGAATTGCTGCGAATACAGTTTTAGTCTTCCTAGACACTTAAATCTCCTTCATCATCTCCTACATTACAGGTATGAGCAATGACTGCGGATGCGTGGAGCCCTACAGAAATCCAGCCAAAAAGGATGCCACAATAATCCGTCTCGCTCGTGCCGCCGGTGCCATACCCATAGCTGTCACCAACACACCTCAGTACTGCATGAACTGGGAGACCTATAATAACGTCACTGGTCTGACTATGAATCCTTATGACCAGAAGAGGACAACTGGTGGATCTTCTGGTGGAGAGGTATGAGTTTAATTTAGCGGTTTATTATAAACTTTAATTTATAGAACCTACTTAGTTCAACGAACTACCAAATTAATGATCATTATTAGAATCTTTATTTAAACCATGAAAAAACTGGTTGGCCTTTCCGATGACAACAGTAAAATGTTGTTTGGTGTTATTTAAAACAGGCCTATAAAAACTTAAATTTACATTTGATTTAGCAGGAATGCCATGGTAACGGTTAACCTCCGGTTAACACTCATATCATATTTGAAGTTAGTTTTGTTTCTATGGAGTGGCCATTTAAATTATTAATTACATGGAATTTTCTTTAATAACTCTTCAGAAAACATTGATCTGCTTTATTGTCATATGAATAAGTCAAACAAAGAATAATATATATAATTTTTCTAGTATCAAGATCGAGATATTTCTAAAATCGACTTTAAAATTGATATTCATTTATTTAATTTATTGAGACTCATAAGTTCTACTCCCACGAATACTTAGCAAAAATCACTACGCCCCTTCAGGTTATTGCGCCGTGATTCAGGTAACTACCTAGTTATTTGAAAATCAGTCCTTTATAGATTTTTTTCCTATTCCAGTCAGCCCTGATCTCGGCAGCTGCCTCTATCGTGGGCGTGGGTTCAGACATCGCCGGCTCTCTGCGCTTGCCGCCCATGTTTACAGGCATCTTCGGACACAAGCCCACTCCGAGACTTCTGTCTATTGAAGGTCTGAATAGAATCATTATACTTAAATTTAAATAAGATTTAAACAAAATTTTGCCTATACGTATTATATACTCTGTGCCTATATACTATCATGGGGTAAAGTTCATTTCATAAGACCACTTTGACATAGTTCATCTAGCCTTTTTTAATAAAAACAACCTTCGAAATAGTTTCACTCCTAGAATATCGTCGGGTAAAAATGGAAAACAGGGTGCTCCAGAATTTTCTGATAAACAATATTATCGACATTTACCAGAGACTGCATAGATATGATGGATACTAAATTTTGATTAAACCTAGTTATTTATTATTACATATTCACCTTTAATATACGTGAATCGATAAGTATTATTAGTTTTTAAAAAAAGCACTAATAGGTTCTAATTTTTTATTTATAAGTTTATCATAACGCAACGCAACATACCATGACAAGCAGTCAGTACACAGTATACAGTATCCAGCAGTGGATACAGATGGAAACAACGAAAAAATTAAATTATTTTCAACAGGTCACGTCCCTGATTGCTTGGAAACATCTTTCGAGGACTACTTCGTTGTGGGCCCCATCACTCGGTATGCTGAGGATCTGGGACTAATGCTCAAAGTTCTGAGAGAGCCCAAGGGACCAGAAATTCCTTTCGATAAGCCGGTAAATAAATACTCTGAAGCGAAGATTTTAATATAGTACAAAATGTGAACACCATAATATTTAACCTCAGTATATCTTTAACACCATCTGAGTTAAAAAACTTCTAATACTTAGGTACATAGGGACTTCAAAGTACTAAGCTAAGCACACGTTACCACATAGTGGATTTTCATCTGTATGAACAATGTATTATAAGTGTGACAGTTTTAGATGTGGTGTAAATGAACTTATACTTAATTCTTTTGTTATTTCAGATTGATGTCTCAAAGCTAAAGTTTTATTACATGGAAGGAGATGGCAGCAACGTCACCAACCAGATTGGACCAGATGTTAAAAAGGCAATGGATAAGGCGAGGGAATATTTAAAGGCAACGTACAATATTGAACCTAAAGAAGTAAGTGATATCCCTATACTGATACTGATAAATCATTGAGGCATTCTTTATTGTAGCTACAAACTACCTTACGAATACTAAATCTTTAAGGCCAGATAAGACTCTAGTCCTGTAATGTTTATACTGTATGATGGTCCTTAAGTTTAAAAAAAACCGCACAAAACATAAAATTATAAATGAAAAATCTTTATGCATTCTAAAAAACATGGTCTTAGTTTAAACGACTTAGGTAAAACCCTTCTTTTTCATTATTTGCTAAGATAGGCGGCTCTTAAATGCTTTCAATTGGCGATGGAAACATTATAATTGGGGTAGCGATATCGTTACTTTTAGTATTAACAAAAATCTTTTCCCAATTTCCAGCTCAAAATCAAGAACATGGAGCACATGTGGGAAGTCAGCGTCAGAGTCCTTGTCAACATTCCTCACATACAGAATATCTATACAGACCCCGAGAAACGCGACCAATGGGTGTCCGTGTGGCCTGAGCTTTTCAGGAAAATGCTTGGTCTCTCAAAGAATAATTTCACATGCGTCATCTACGGACCGTTGAAGAAATTCTTCGATGCCCTACCGAAGAGTCAATATAAGGAGCTCCTAGATATCTTCGAGGAGGTCAAGAGGGAGTTTGATGTAAGTTGATACTGAGCCTAGGTTCCTCAATAAATCTCTTGGAAGTAAAGTCTATACGTGGCTCTTGCTTTTTTTAATTAACAGTATTCACTGACAGCCCAAAGAATTGCAATTTTAATGAAAGGTTTTCAACTTGACAGCTCAGAAGAAAAAAACAAGTTTTATTAAGCTGCTACCAGATGGCGCTCTGCCAGGAGCAATAGGTCAAGCTGAAATGAATGATTCAATAGCTCAAAATGAGACATAAACATTAAAATTTAACTGAGGCAGTGACGGAGTAGGTGAAATTAAGATTTATACTTAGCAGAAAATGATCCAATCCAAAGATTCAGTCAATATTCGATCTCCCATTTCTCTTATATTGCTTTAGACACCGCCATCTACCGGCGTATTATGAAACTTTTTTTTCTCTTTTCTGTCACTTTGAAAACCCCTCATTGCATTCTAGAGTGTCGACCCATCTGAGATGGTGTTCAGACGACTGAAGGTTGCGGAAGTACCTAACAGGATAGGGTCGCTCTAGACCGGTTGGTATGGCGATCTTTAGGGTAGGCCTATTTACAACAGCAGATCGGTCTTTGGGATGAGATTATGATGATGATTAACAGTCCATTGAAAATTTAACTGTACTTTACTATTTTTTCCAGAATATTCTATCAGATGACGCGGTATTCCTCTACCCAACGTACCCTGATCCAGCACACCTGCACTACAGAGTCTTCTACAAGTTCTTGAACTGCGGCTACCTAACTTTATTCAATGTCTTAGGCCTTCCCGTCACCGCTTGTCCTCTTGGCCTAACTGAACAAGGATTACCAGTCGGTATCCAAGTGGCTGCCAACAAATACAAAGATCATTTGACCATAGCTGTTGCTAAGGAGTTTGAGAAGGCTTTCGGGGGTTGGGTGCCACCTAATAGAGAGGTGGTTTCAGTATGAAAGAAGAGGAGTTAGATGCGGTATAAGATTGCTTTGAGTGGTTTTTCAGAACCGGAAACAGTATTTTTATTGTAAGATACTGTTTAGGTCATTATGATTCAGTGCTAGGATGTGTTTTACGCTATCTATTGGTTGATAACAATTCAAATATGTACCCATTAGAATAATGGGCTGAAGGATGTAACAAGGCTTGTGAATACTTAAACTCACTAATTCATCACTTGGAATGTTAATCTCTAGCAAACCACCACAGTAATGCTCACAATGATTGTAAGACTTGTTAATTTAAGCTTTAAGTACTTAAGTACCTACATTAAGAATATTATTATTAATATTTTCCTTATATGTAATTTTCCATTTTCTGTCGTATTTTATTATTGTGATACTTTTTTATAAACAATTGATATTATTATTATTATGTTATTATAATGCACATTATTAAATGTATTGTTTGATTTATCATCCGTTTCTTAAGTTACGTTAGATTTAATAGTTAGGTGCCATGCGGTCATATTTCGAATTTTAATTTCTTGTCATGAAAAATCTCTCTTCACTTTTTTTACGTTGAATTTTTGTTTTACCTTACTTATCTAGGTAAACGTAGTAAACCAGATAATATACAAAGGTGGAGCGCAATCAGCGCAATATTGCAAAGTGTCGCCGTTTAAAATGTACGACCAAAGAGGTTGGAAACCGCCGCTAGGTACGACTACTGTACGACTATTTATACCTAATCTGTGGTAGGGGCATGTCTGTGTATGGGAGATGGTCTTGAGATAGATGGTACCTCTTGCCTCTTGCTGCTTTTATAAGTTATGTTGAACTTTTGTCAGTAGAGGTAGGTAAGGCAGTGGCAGTATAGGTAGTAGCTAGTTGTTGGTAACAAGCGCTCCACTTCAAGGTTAATCCGATCACTAGGTCGGGAACACGGCATTGCATTGTTCTGCCGCTTCTTATAGGGCTTCTTGGTTAATTCGCAAGGGCAAAGTCTGGGCAGTCAACGACATTACTTTACTATAGGTAGTCAATGTTGATCGATGTATTCAAAAACAAACATTAGGTAGGTACAACCTAAAAACTGCAATTCATTATCTCAACTGAAAGACGTCCACTATGGACATAGGTATCCCCAAAGATCGCCACAAGGACAAACAAACATTGTGTGGGGAATTTTCCTGCCAAGTTCGGCAGGAGCAGCTGTGCGTAGGAAGGACGCTATAATGCGTGGTTCCCGGGCACTCCCGGGGTTCTTCCCAAACGCGCCAAGACGGCCGCCGGGGGGTTTTAGTGGGTGCGAGCCCCACATACCCAGAAAATACCTAGGCTATTTTTAACAATTATTTTTACAGTGCGTTAAGTTACCTAAGGTGCGACACAAAAATCAAAGTCATTAAAAAGGACTGTTTGGAAATTTGTCGAATTTTCGGTATATTTCCCATACAGTGTTGCCAATTGTATTTAAGTAAGAATGTAGAACCAATTACTATATGTAGGAAAGAATATTAGGGTTACAGGACAGCGTAATCAACTCCGAAACGTAAATAGGTAGGTACTCAAGTTCCTAAGACAAACCAATTTTTTTATATTTTACTAACGACATGTTTTAATAAGCATGCCTTCGAAGTTTTCCTCATGTGAACTATAATTTTGAGGCATTTGCCAATTCAAGTTCGCTGTGTCTAGGACAAACACCGTCTACTGGTAGGGCTTCAACGTTCATTGCCATTTGGTTCCGAGCACCGTCGAGGCATGGTTCTGTGAGCCTTGCATTGCTAAATAAAATTGGTAAGTCGGTAGCTTGTAAATTGTAAGCAAAGCCAGTTGTAGATTTTATATTATTACTAGTCGACCCGGCGAACTTCGTACCGCCTATAGGTATAAACTTTCCTCATAAATCACTCTATCGTTTAAAAACACCCATCAAAATCTGTTGCATCGTTTTAAAGATATAAGCATACATAGGGACAGACGCGGGAAGCGACTTTGTTTTATACTATGTATTGATGTATAGTGGTAGTGCTAGTGTGTATGTACATGGTATGTACAGTGCATAATATGTACAGTGGCGACTATTAAGTAGCTCTTGTTCTTTGGTACAGTGGCGGACACGATCGGCGTAACACTTCCGGTTTTTCTGTATTGCAAAATAACTCTTGTTCTTTGGTAATACAGTCTAGGGCTGACGAAACCATAGACAAATCTGTTACGGCCTCCTAGACCGTGACTGTACATACCAGTCAATGGCGCACGACCGCCAGTCAAGACCGCCACTGTACAGTGGCGGACACGATCGGCGTAACACTTTCGGTTTTCCTGTATTGCAAAATAGCTCTTGTTCTTTGGTAATACAGTCTAGGGCTGACGAAACCATAGACAAATCTGTTACGGCCTCCTAGTCCGTGACTGTACAAAATTTGCCTCAACATTTCCAATCAATTTCTCTTCTAACCGCAAAATCCAAATTTTTCAAAAAATAGGCCAATTTTGCCATGATGCGTGCCGTGCGATGCCAACGCGCCGCGCGTTGCACGTTTTTCATTTTGTATTGTATGGATCAGTATGTATACTAAAGCAGCGCCCCTGGCGGTAGGTAGCAGAACTAAAAAGTTTATAATAAAAGCGTAGATATCTTACTACCTATATTGTCTACGGGTCCGTAACTTTATCTTTATGTCGAAAGTCATTTATGTTCGATTAACGAAAATACCTACATACCTACCTACACTATAACTGGATATTGGAAATTTCTCAGATTTTTGAAAATTTCCTTACAGTGTTGCCACTTTTTAATTTCTAGAGTATTGTGCAAAGTTAAACAAACTTTAATTTAAATCGATTTAATATTTTAGGCCTGATTAACAATGAGAACGATATTTACTTACCGAATAGGTAATTTTTTATATAAGTATACGTTCGTGTTATATCATAGACCTAATTATAGAAACGCTTCGCTTTAAAGTGTTAGGAGCACGTTTACAGCGATGCTAGCGCCATTCGCGAAAAAAATTAATATCTTCTAAACCAAGGCAAATATCAAAAATGTGGCACTGTATGACACTAGATAATGTAGCCTAGTATTTTTTGAGCACAGCAAAGTAGTCATAAGTAAAAATAAGAAAAAAACATAGATTGTTGACAAAAGTGGCCATTTTTAGCAACACTTTGTAGCTTTCTTTGGTCATCAACCTAAAAGCTGTACAGAAGTGCCCTAAAAATACTAGGCTACATTATCTAGTGTCATACAGTGCCACATTTTTGATATTTGTCTTAGTTTAGAAGATATTAATTTTTTTCGCGAATAGCGCTAGCATCGCCGTAAACTGGCTCTTAACAAGTTACATTATCATAAGCACTGCACCAGCAGCAGCACATTTTATTACATACAGCGCTATCAGATGGCGCTTGCTAAAATCTACAGATGAAGTTGAGAGGAGGCACCTTTCACCACGAGACGTCTCGGTCGTCATCGTGGACAACTGGAAGACAACCTGGCCTTAGAGTTTATTGGTTTATTTTTTATTTTACGACTCTGGGAAAGGCAAAGGACTCTAGACCGCGTGGATGGTAGTTCCACAAATACCTAATCAACGGGAGTTTCGTTGCAATGCAAATGCAATCTATCAGAATAATTTTAGAAGCACTCTCCGCATTTTAATATGAGATAAAGGTACTCTAATCTAAATCTAATTTAGCGAAATTATTTAATTACAACTAAGATAGGTATTTATTACAAAATAGTATGTATTGCTTAATCTAACAAAAGAAAATACAACATAACCTACACAGTGCGGCACAGAAATCTTGAAGAGTTATTTTTTACGAGCTTTCCCGGCTTACTTCGTTACGCCATAGAATATAAGATACTTCAAAAGACTTAACTCTATAGACTATGTTCTTTTGACTGCCCAGAATGGCCGAATAAAAAACAAACAACAACTACAAACCACCTGTCAAAATATGTAAACAACGGAAAAAATATTGCACCTTGGGTAACATTATTTGAGTTTAGGTAAGGATCCCTAATTTTTTTGAAAATCTAATATAGCCTATGACACTCGGGGTTAATGTAGCTTCCTACCCTTTGGTCTGTGAGAGAAAATCCGCCATTTTGTTTTGATTTACCCTTTCTGTGAGGTCGGCAGGCGGACACGGTCACATGGGGTATCCGGAAAAACGTTTTTCTTAAAAAAAAAAAAAAAATAAGGAATATTTTTTTTTTTATTTTTTTTTTTTTTAAATCGTGTTTTCTGGTATTTATGGGATGAGGCAAAGGCAACCAGTCCAAAACGCCTAAAAATAACCGAAAAAAAATAATAAAAAAAAGGAAAATTAAAAAAAACAAAATGGCGGGTGGTCGGCAAACGACCACGTCACAGACTTGGTGCGACAGTTTCCCGCCATTTTGGTCGGCAAACGACCACGTCACAGACAAGAGGCTACCAGTGAAAGAATTTTTCAAATCGGTTCAGTATTTCCGGAGCCTATTCGTTACAAACAAACAAACAAACAAACAAACAAATCTTTCCTCTTTATAATATTGGTATAGATATGTCACTGCCACCTTACATTCCTTCTCTTTCTCTTTCTTTGGTGCCAAAAATCTAGAAATTAAAAAGTGGCAACACTGTATGGAAATTGTCGGATTTTTGATGGATTTTTGAAAATTTCCATCCAGTTTTGCCACTTTTTAATCAGGAGTTTTCAAAGGGACAGAAAAGAAAGAAAAAAAAGTTTCATAATACCGTTGAGGCGGTTTTGATGACCGACTCTTTGGATTGGATCATTATATCTGCTAAGTATAAATCTTAATTTCACCCACTCCGTCACTGCCACAGTTAAATTTGATTTTTTATGTTTTATTTTGAGCTATTCAATCATTCATTTCATCTTGACCTATCGTTCCTGGCAGAGCGCCATCTGGTAGCAGCGTATTAAACCTTGTTTTTTTTTTCTTCTGAGCTGTCAAACCTCTCATTTCTACCGTCATATTCATAAAGATACAGTAGATTTTAAGGAGCGTTACTGGAGGTCTACTTCTCTGGTTTGTTGTATGGTAAATACGTGACATCCAGTCTAAATTGACATACGTCAAATAACTAAAATGCTCTTTAACTTTTTATGAATAAGAGGGCTAGATTTTTGTGCAGCACTTTAATTTCTACGTTCCGTTTCATCCATTCGTTGTTATCGATAGATAAGAAAGAGAAGGAATGTTAGGTGACAGTGACAGATATAAAAAAAAACTGTCATGTCAGGCTGTCAGACTGTCATTAATTTTGATGAAGTTCATCATGAATGAAAATCATTCAAATTAGATTTAGTTAGTTTAAATCATTATAAAATTCACATTCTGCGTAGCTAACTACCCATTTAGAATACATTTAAGTTCGATTCTCATTCTCATCACACTTTTTAGGTGCTAATAATCTTAACGCACGCGCAGAAGAACTTCGCCCAAAATCTCCCAGCGCCATATTGAGAGGCGGACGTTGTATGACTTGAGTGATAAATTGTGGCTAGTGCAATAATTTTGAGTGGAACATTTGACCGTGCCCTATGGATATACATTCGGGTACGTAAGGATGCAAGCAGCGGCCCTTCCTCGACTCCAGTCGCAGCCAGTGCAACAGTGAATCACATCGTAACCTAGACATAGGCCGTTCTAGTTATCAATAGATTATCATCAATCTACTGTTTGCTCACTGTTTTAAAGTTTTAATCTTATTAATACACACGTGTAGTAAATAGCTATAGGTTTCTCGAATCTAGTTACAATAACAAGATTAACTGATCAGTCCGCAAGGTTTTACGCTCGTATATAAACGGAATTCAAAGTGTTTAT
Organism: Euspilapteryx auroguttella; assembly: GCA_951802225.1. NCBI lineage: Eukaryota > Metazoa > Arthropoda > Insecta > Lepidoptera > Gracillariidae > Euspilapteryx > Euspilapteryx auroguttella. The sequence goes on from OX637653.1 coordinate 7,548,313, forward strand.
GTCGGCAGTTGACAGCAGCGTATATGTATAGAACCGATCATAAGTCACCACACCCAGTGACCGGATTGTCGCTTTTAATATTTGATTGTGTGTGTTCGGATGGCTGAGAGCGCGGCTCGGCGGCCGTGCGTGGTTCAGTGAGCGATCGCGGACCGTGGCGGCTCCGGGAAGCCGATGCAGTGAAAATATGCTTGTTCTAGGAGTGGTGTGCCTCGGTTGAAAGGCCTGCAGGACTCGGCGCGCGCGAAGGGACTGCGGCCTCCCGCCCCGTGGAAACATGGAGTGCTGCATGTCGGAAGAAGCCAAAGAACAAAAGAGAATCAACCAGGAAATAGAGCGCCAGCTTCGGAAAGACAAGCGGGATGCGCGGAGAGAACTCAAACTGCTGCTGCTCGGTGAGTGACATAAGTCTGTTTGGCTCTTCCTATGCCAAAGTTAAGGTTGCAGTTTTAGTGCAGTGTTTATAAAACCACAAAGGTGTTTGTTAGATCATTTTTTTTATTTTAACTTGGCAATAAGCTCCAAGTAACCCTATGTTTTGAAAGACCCTTACTGATTAGTAAATCATCTTTTGGCAAAATATCATCATAGGTTATGGTTAGTTATAGGTTATGACTTGTAGAGTTTTACCAATACTGTGATCCACAGACTTGAATAAAAAGCCTTGATAAGGTTTCAGTGCTCGTCTGGAAAAATAAGAGAGATTTTATTAATGCAAAGAAGATAAAAGATAAAAGATATTTATTAACAAAATTGGTTTACATACAAAACAGTAATAAAGTACAGTAATCTATTTTTACCGAGCTTCTTGAGAAATCAACCAGGTGAACAGTCTCCAAATTATTCAGTTGTAACTTCCCTTATGTAGATTTACAACAAATATTAAAAACTATGCTAACGCTTGCATTTTTGATTGGTTAACAATTCGTCTCCATTTTGTATTGTATTAGTGAGTGTTCTAGGAAATTTTAACTTTATGATTCATTCTATAGATTTATTTGGATAATATAGTAATTTGTTAGAAAACTCAGCATTAATATTACTAACATGTCTGGAACAAGTCATAGTGTTATTAGTAAAAAGTTGAGTGATTTCATGTGATTTCTTCTAATGAATCATCATTACTTTCTCACTAGATATATCTAATGGATTTTTACTAAAGAAAGTATTTACACATTTGTTTCTTACTTGTGCAGAAAAAGCAAATTATTCCACACTGCTTTATTCAAATTTTTAAACTGTTTTTGCTTATACTTCTGCAACCTATACTTTTATTATAAAAAAAAAAAAAAAACAATTTTGTACGTGTTCATTGCAGCTAAATTTGTTATATTTATGTAGGGTACCATGTAAAAAATATATTTAAAATTACAAATGATCACAAGTAAATATCTTGCGCATGCTGATAAATCCACCCATTTTGGTCAATTTTGCATTTGGGCAGTTTTTAGACGCTTTTTTTATAATCTTAAAAACATTTATTCAACATTCCTGTAGTGAATAAATGTTTATTATACAAGGCATCTACTATAAAAGTTTTATAAACTACAAAACCATAAATTAATTTAAAAATTGTATTGTATATTGCATGAAGAGAGGTGGTTTAGTTTATTTATTGTTGTTGGTGTGGCTGAAGGCAAGTAAATGAGAAACCAACAGTCTATAGAAGCACAGAGTAGCCCGGAGATGGAGTCTGAATCATATGGCATGACTGCTGTTTCTTTACAGTGTTCTGCTATTTAGATTGATCTGTCATTCTGTGGACAGTTTGCTAGTTTGAAAGTTGCTTGCCTGAAGTTGGTTGCACCTTTGAACCATCTCGCCTCATGCAGTATATAAGAAGTTTCTATCATTTATTGAATTAATTAATTTTGTTTTGACCTTGAACTTGAACTTGATGGCTGTCTGTCACCTGTAATGCCACACGACCTTGACTTCACCGCGCCATGATGCCGATCAGACCCTACCGGAAAGGCAACTCTTCCATATAGCTGATAAATATAATTAGGTTACCGTAAAAATTTATGTTATTTCTGGGTTGGTTATTTGACTTGATCGAAAACTCTAGTTTCGAAAGAACATTTTATTGTATTCGGGCCCCTTGTCACGATGGTAGAACATAAAATCTTCCAAACCTGGTCCAGCTTGATGCACTGATGCCTCTCGTGGGCTCCGTCAATAAGCTGGTGCCTCTGCCTATCCTTTCGGGGAATATAGGCGTGAGATTTATTTATTTATTTTATTTATTTATTTATTTCGGTATACAAACAGTTAACAACCAAATCAGCACTTAAAATACAGCATACAATATTGTTTTAATCTAGGTTGGCAACCAAAAATAGTATACACAGCATGCATGAAACTATGGTAGTATATGTAACGAGCTAACTAAAATATTATAAAAAAATACTAAAAATGGTTTTTACAATTTATAAGAAGAAACGGCTTTTATAAATTTAATTTAAGAAACCTAACTAAGTAATACATACAATGCATACCTACTAAATAAGAATTTTCTTTAAGTTATTTTTAAATCTTTGAGGTCTTGGATCGAATATGTCCAAACTGACATTATTTTTGTTCTTGAGGTTATCAAGTGACAATTCATTGTAGAGTCTGCACATACGAACAATTGGGTTGTAATAAGAGGTATTATTCCTATACACCTGAAGACGAAAAGTAGTGGGACGACGGAGGCTTGGATTAGCATAAAAATTAATAAGAGAGAGAAGTGACGATGAGGATATTCTGGAGTTAACTATTTTGTGGAGGAAAACTAAATCTTGTTGCTTACGGCGAGTTTCAAGAGAGGTGATTCCAAAGTAATCTAGTCTTTGACAGTAGTCGGTTAGGCTACGACCTTTGCCCACACGATAACTCAATAATTTAAGGGCTCTGTTTTGGATCTGATCAATACGTTGTGTGTGAACTTTATAAAACGGTGACCAAATAATAGAACCATACTCAAGAACGCTTCTAACAAGAGCATTGAACAGAAGAATGAAACTGGACTGCCTTCTAAAACCTTTAGATGCTCTTGTAACAAAACCCAAGGTTTGATATGCTCTACCTGCAATATGATCGTAGTGATTACGGAAAGTGAGTTTTTCGTCAAAATATATACCAAGGTCCCGAACCACGTATTTACGTTCAAGTTTTTGACCCTCAAGTTTATAAAAGAAATCTATTTTATTTTTAATGTTTGTAAATGAGATGAAAAAACATTTGCCGACATTTAAGTGCATGTGATTTAATTTACACCATTCAGATATTGTTGATACATCATTCTGCAGGCTAATACAGTCATTTACGCTTTTAATTTCCTTATAAACTTTAAGGTCGTCCGCATACAACAGACAGGGACTGGTAATTTTAGTAATCAGATCATTAATAAATGTTATAAATAACAGCGGCCCTAAGTGTGACCCCTGAGGAACACCCGAGGTTACGATAGCTGGCTCCGACTTAAAACCTTTTACAGCGACTAGTTGAGTCCTTAATGTAAGATAGCTCTTAACCCATCTGAGTAAGTCTCCGTGAATTCCATATCTTGACAGCTTGTGACAGAGCAGACCGTGGTTTACCCTATCAAAGGCTTTACGAAAGTCTGTATAAATTGAGTCTACTTGACCTCTTCTTGAAAATGCAGAACATAAGAAATTTTTATAAACCAGAAGATTGCTTATGGTAGACTTTTGTTTAACAAAACCATGCTGGTTTTCGTGTATATACGGTTGAACATGCGAGTAAATATGATCATATATAATTGATTCAAATACCTTCGCAGTGCATGACAAAATACTGATCGGCCTATAATTCTCGCAGTCTGAACAGTCTCCAGATTTTAAAATTGGTATGACGTGAGCCAGCTTCCAGCAAGATGGAAAGATGCCTAATTTCAGTGATCTATTGAAAATTATACAAAGAGGATAGCATAGTTCCCTTGCCAAAGTTTTAACAAAAAGCGGTGGAATACCATCAGGCCCCGCACCCTTATTAGAGTCTAATTTGATTAATTTGCGAATTATTTCGTCTTCACTCACTACAATATTTGACAATGAATAATTAACAAAAGGTGTATCGGTACAACCCTCATTCGCAAAAGTAGAATCGTCAAAGACGGAGGCAAAGTATTTAGACAGTAATTCGCAAATATTCTGACTATCAGAGGCAACGGCTGATCCCAGCTTCATTGTATTTGGTAGCCCTTTTTTCCCTTTTTTATTGTTTATAAAACTCCAAAAAGCTTTAATATTATTATCTCTGAGTGCATCCTCTGTACAAGAGACAAAATTCCTATAGCATCTTTCAATAAGCAGTTTGCTCCTAGCCCTTAACATAGAGAAAGTATCATAGTCGCGAGGATTACCATACATTTTAAAACGTTTATGGTATTTCTTTTTCTCTGCCAGACACTTTTTTAGGTCTGGGCTAAACCAAATTGGAAACCTATGAGAATCATCTCTAACGAGAGGTGTATGTTTGATAATAATTTCATTTAATTTTTCATAGAAATCATCCACCATTAGGTCTATATCGTCATCACAAAGTAGGGCCTGCCAGTCGACTGAAAGTAGCTCTGATCTAATAACTCAAAAAATTAATTATTATGCGTAGCAAATCAAAATACAGTGTTGCTCGTTAAACTACCCACAAGAAAAAAAAAAAAAAAAAAAAAAAAAAAAAGATTGTGTTATATTATTGTATTATTCCAGGCACGGGCGAGTCAGGCAAATCGACATTCATCAAGCAGATGAGAATCATCCACGGGTCCGGGTACAGCGACGAGGACAAGCGGGGCTTCATCAAACTCGTCTACCAGAACATCTTCATGGCGATGCAGAGCATGATACGGGCCATGGACCTACTAACAATACAATATGGAATACCGTCCAATGCTGTGAGTTTTGTTAATCTTTTTTGGCCTTACCACAAGAAAGATCGCTCTGAATTGCGAATTTGTTGACGTGACTTAAACGTAGCCTGTTTTGCAGCGTTTCGTCCAGAGATTCGTACCGAGGCATGTGTTTTAAAGAATTTATTCACTCTTTGCTAGTTTAATGAAGTTATATTATTGGTTGTTGAAAAAACACCCCTTGCTAAGGGTCTCAGGAAACTGTATGTGTTAGTTAGTTGTGGGGCTCTATTATGGCCACATTTGCAACATTGAGTGTCAAACTCAATACAAAAAAAAACACAAACAGGACGAAAAGCAATATTGCAAAAGCGCCCGTAATACAGGGGCTGATTTGCATAACGAGGTACCAGGTTCGATTCCTGGCAGGTACGAAGTATAATATCGGTTGTCGTTTAGTATGATGTTTTTCGTATTTCAGGCAAATAAGGATTTCTAGGTAATAGGTCATATTACAATGTAAGTTATGAAGTTTTCTAGATAGATAAAGTAGTTGAGCCACTTTGAATCAGTAAAAGTAAAAAGAAATTCGGATATATACATTGTTTTGTTTCCAGACAGCTGATAAAAATGTAGCTTGATATAATCATATCTTAAATTTGTTAGGTTTTCAAAATGTTGCTTCTATTTAGAGGCATATCACAGCTAAAATAGCGACACCCGCGAAAAAAATTTATACCAAAGATAGCTACAAAGTGTTGCTAAAACGGCCGCTTTTGGCAACAATCTCTAGCTTTCTTTAGTCTTTAACCTAAAAGCTATACAACAGTACCCTAAAAATACTAGGCTACATTATCTAGTGGAATACTGTTTCGCATTTTTGATATTTGCCTTAGTTTAGAAAATATTAATTCATTTTGCTACTTTAGCTGTGCTATATGACTCTTAAGACGCTATATGAGTTTTTAAGGCTTTTTAAATCAAGTAATTCTCTTAATCTATAAGAGGTTAAGATCTGGAATTTTAATAACATTTTTGAGGATATAACAAAGTTTTTTTATAATTGAAAAACACTTGTGGAATCAAAAAACCTCGATACATTATTTCGTCAAAGATAACCATTCCAAAAAACGGGAATAGCTAGTTCTTCGAAATTACTAACTAGTTTTTGCTGAAACTACATAGGAATAATGATAATAAAGTAAATTAAATTCTGGTAATTTAAATTTGATTTAAAAGTTATAATTAAAAAGATATTTAATATTTATTACTTTTTCGAATAAAATGTAGTAACCGATGTGGACGACTGGCATATGACTGTCCTTTTCCCTCAGTATGTTTAAGGGAAAAGGACAACCTTTGATCCTCGGTCGTTTGATTTATTCCGCGTATATCGTCTTAACGAAAAATTCCTCAGACTAAATAGAGTCGTTTTAATAAACATTTATTTATTGATTCCAAGTTCAAAATTCTCTTGACCGAATTGTTATGTAAAGTCGCCCTACGAAGGTGCGTGGGTCAAACACCTGCAGAAGAAAGAGTTGCGTAGGAAGCTGAGGGTTTTTTGTCGTTCTTTAATCGGTATGAAAATTGCTAATGAGATACGTTAAATAAAATAGAAAAAATTCTCTCTCATTATTTGATGATCTGATTGATCTGATCGCCAACCCGCTTGCAAAAGACTTTTTAGACTGCTCCGTAGCTTAGTTGGCTGTGATGTGGACTGAGTAAGCGTGTGCACCTGGGCTCGATTCCCATCGTTGTTATGATGAATATCGTTGTTTCCGGTCTGGGTGTAATGTTGTATGTTTCGGGCACCCTAGATACAGGTTCCTCCTAGTTAGGGGCTCTGAGTGTGATGTGTTAATATTATTAGTAAAATATATTCTTTTTAACAGCACAATTCATCACTTATCACTTGCCAACCGTGTCCGTGATAAAAAGATAACACCTAACACTAGAAATCTCTTTAAAAAAAATTCCAGGAAAAGGCGGAATTGATATCGGCGATCGACTTTGAAAGCGTGACGACGTTCGAGAGCCCGTACGTGGAGGCGATCAAGGCGCTGTGGGCCGACTCCGGCATCCAGGAGTGCTACGACCGCCGGCGGGAGTACCAGCTCACAGACTCGGCTAAATAGTGAGTATACACACTGCATTTTATGATACCCTGGTACATTATACAATTTTAGGATCGCTAAACCTGCGAAATGACGATTCGGCTGAATAATTAGTTTAGACACTGCATTCTATGATACCCTGGTATTTATTTGAACGAAACGTCAACTATGTCGTGTCTTATTTACGCGATGATGTTCAAGTTGTTCAGAAAGAAAGATCGCAATTCCAGTGATATGATATTTGGTTGAATTATTGATGTCAGAGATATTCGGGTGGCTTTAAAACTACCTATTTTTGTGCGCCTATTCCAAAGCGACAGGTTTTGAGTATCGGTTTATTTACTATTGTAAAGGTGTCTAGACGAACCCGCATTGTGTTAAAACCTTCTCCTCATAAGGGGAAACTAGGGAAAAATAAGACAACTTACTAAAATAACTCGCCATTTAAATTCATCATAAAGTCCTATCCAATTTTAAACGTAGCGGAAAACAGCTAATGTTAAAAAAAGAAGCGAAGTTAATCTTGCCTTCTGTTATTGGTATTGGATACTTAAGCCAATTAAAGGTTTAGCGACTAAGCTGCCCACCACCGCTGCGCGACTATTGAAACAATACGTTTTATTTTTACTGGAAGAAATATGCTCTTCTTTGAAAATACTGTAACGTAAAAACATTGGTTAAACTGCTTATGCATGTAGAAAACAGCTGAATATCGAATAAAAGCTCAGTTAATGTTTCTGTAATGCATAAATGAAGTCTCCATGTAGTCTACGTAGGAATCCATACAATGGCCCAGAGAAAACACCTGTCCTGTAGAGTCATTTGTTTATAGATTTGTAATTCATAAGCCTGTTTCACATTACATCACGAGATGCATCATACATATTATATCATCCTATTCATACCGTTCGGACATACTATAAACATTCTTTACTATAGTTAGGTATGTAACGGTTAGCAATCAAAATAATGACCGTTGTCATAAATGCTAATTTATTGATTGTTTGATATCGTAAACAATCAATATCACTAAGTGGATGTTTAAAATTGATTGACATGAGAAATTGTAATTTACTTGAGTGTATCAAAATCAAGAAACCAATGGGGTATTATAACGAAGAACATAAAATTAGCAAGTGTTTTTTTTTTCTGTAATCATCAAAATATGTTTTTTACTTAATTCTTAATGTATAAAATTCACCCAATTCAGAGTTGCATTAAGAAAAAACAGTACCAGACGATATTAGTCATACTAACAAAACTACTTTTGCGATAAAATTTACCACCATATCGAACGAACGAGCAAAAATATATTCGTTCGCATTCATATTATATCAAAGTCATACTTCGAAATTCGCATAGCAACTGTGAACCGAAATAAATATATCCTTGACAATAAATAAAAGTTTGCATTGAAAGCAATCGATCGATTAGATCTATGTGTAGTTAAATGAAGTTCGTATCTAAAATCTTACATCGTGATGATGAATCCAAAACTGCTACCATTGTGACTGTGACACATTACGTTCAGTCGTGATAAAACTAGGTTTTATTGCTCATTACCTTGTTTATATGGAATCGATGCGAAGTTCGCTTTGACGGAGCGGCAGTGTAAACCTACAGCCGGGTTCATTATAAAGTAAAGTGGGTCAGCAACCTTGGCTCGGCACTTGCATTAAGATTTGATGTAAACAGATCGCGCGGATTCTGAAAGGAATTAGTGCGTTTAGCTGGGATGGGAAACAAGTTGGGATTCCTTATTGATGTTTTTGAGAACCATGTTTGTTAATTCTGTGAGTTGCTTGCTACTCTACTTCATAGATGTGTCAACTATTAGGTTGGCCTGTTTAGATTTTATCTAGTTTTTCGCGATGATGCTTACTTTTTTTTTTCGAAATAATTGAATAGCATACACTATAGTACACACAAGTAAGATTCAGAAATACATGTACACTTTAAGTTTAAATATTTTGAAAGTAATTCTTATGTTAAAATATATTTTAAAGTGTGATCAGTGCCTTAAAACTATGAACTGGGAGTCAAGGTTCTTATCTAAAAACTCGTTATTGTCTTGGTAGTGACTTAGTTAACCATTTCTTTTTTCTTTGGGCGTGCAACAGAAATTGCCTCTGTTAAAGCGGCAATGTTTAACCAAGCCGCCAACAAAACAATTACGAGTCGATCGTTTTTAGTTAGGAAACTTGCCCCCCTGACTTCATGTATGTTTCAGAACAAAATTATAACAATTCAATGTAGATTGTAAATGTATAAGAGTGTTATTTTTTATCTGTTACCACTTAAAAACATAACCAAACCTTTTTTACAGAGTGTCCTTTAACACTAAAATGTATCCGATCCAACACTTTTAAACAGTATTTGAAATAGCAATTTGTCAACAGTTACTTGCAGGAGATAGACCGCGTGGCGGCGCCCAACTACCTGCCGACGGAGCAGGACATCCTGCGCGTGCGCGTGCCCACCACCGGCATCATAGAGTATCCGTTCGATCTGGAGGAGATCAGATTTAGGTAACGCGGCGGCTGCGGCGGCGGCGAGGGGCGTGCGGCATGAGATCTGCTTTCTTCTGATTTTTCATTCTTTTTGTGTTATTTAACGGTGTTTCTAGGTGGCTGTTTATGTTTTATGTGTAATGGGTTCTGTTTCGTTGAGTCCTGTTTTGGTGTTCTTTATTTATATAAAAATTTACTTCATATTGTATTTGATATCGTGACTCTGAACCACAAATTATTGGATGGAACTAACGTGTTTTTTAGGGTCGTCATGTAGTCTTCTTTTTTTTTTTTCTTAATGTGACAGTTGAAAATACAATTACGGTAATAGTTTAACGTGACGTATATGTCGTGGCCAAATCGTTAAATTAGCCATTTCATGAAAAGTGCACATTTTATGAAGTGGCCAATATTCCTTCGGCCAGATCGTAGAAACTTTAACGTTTAACGATTTGGCCGACCACGTTTGCCCAAATCGTTGTTGTGTAACGTAAAAATTTAAATTCCATTATTTAAGTTGTAAAGTTCCCCGTACTAGCTAAATAGAAATAATCTAACTCAGAACACAATAATAAGTAAAAAAAAAGTTATTTTACTATAATTCGAGTAATGTATGATTTAAATACGGACCTTTAAAAAATCGTTCGGTGCTCCATGGTTTTTGAAGTTGCTTTCGTTTATCGATTGGTTTGTATAAAACTCACAAATCTTCGAATCAAAACGTTCTGTACTTACTTTTATCGTCTTTTTCCTCACTTAAATTCACTTTTCATGAAATAGCCGGCCATATCATGAAATGGCCAATTTAACGATATGGCCACGACATATACATAATTATGTAACAGAAAAGTTAAATGTATTCGAAAAGTTAAAGTTAAATGAGTAAATTATATTGATTAAAAACTAATCGCCCTATCCTTTAAAAAATCAGCAAAGCCTATAAGTAGCGCCATCTTTATTATAACCAAGATATTATAGCAGGAACTCAACGAAACAGTCCCTAGCATGTTTTTAACCATCAGCATGTTTCTACTACACCAGCATGACATAATGTGTTGTTCCGCTTCTCTCACGGCATGCATTCCACAGTTATCTGAGCGACATCGCGAGGATAGAGAAGGACGACTATCTCCCGACAGAGCAGGACATCCTGCGCGCTCGGCAACCCACCACAGGCATTATAGAGTACCCGTTTGATCTAGACGGAATTATATTTAGGTATTTTTTGTTTCATATGTTTTTGAGACCTCCCTGGACGCTAGCTGCTCTAGATCCCTTATGCAAGTAAGAAAACTGTTGTGCCCAAGTTAATATTAATATTGAAATTAGAGATCGTTTCAAAACAACATAAACCCCCTTCCTTATCAAACCCAGCTAGATAAAAGCTTTAGTACCATTTTAGTTCTGATGCTAAACAGAATTGTTTGTGATTTCGATTTGAGTACAGGTTCTACTCTATACCCTAGATGCGTTATACTTTATTAAAATAGTTTTTTAACCGACTTCAATAAAGGAGGTTATCAGTTTGACCTGTATGTATGTATGTTTGTCCGCGATTATCTCGAGTTTGGCTGAACCGATTTTGATGCGGTTTTCTCAAAAGTATTTATTACAATCAGGAGAAGGTTTTAGTACCTATTTTAACCGACTTCAGAAAAGAGGGAGTTCTCAGTTTTATGTATGTGTGAATTTACCTACCATCTGTAACACACACACTTAGTTTGCAATAAAATTTATGATTTATGATTTATTGAAGGTGGGTCTCTTATTAAAAAAAAAGAAATTATTTACATTTATTTAATGTTGTGGAGGTATATGGATAGACGCTTGTTAAAATAATCACTCATGTCATCGTGTTATAACATAATGCTTTCATTAACTATCTTTTTTTTACTTTTAATCTGCTTCCTGGTGTTTGTTTACTAATACTTTTAATTCTTTCTATTGCATGTTGGCTTTGTGTTAAATTGATTATAAAAAATATTTTTGCTAGATACAGCATGTGATCTTGTCATCTAATTACTTTTATCTTCTTATACAGCTTACTATACAGTGTTTTTAAAGAACAAACATAATTTTAAGTAAATGTTCCATAATAACTGGTTTATTTAGTTCTATAGTCGAGAATTTATAACCTTTTGTATGAATTATTTTATCATATTGATACTCCCAGTTTCGTTTCTACTTTATTCTATCTAATCTTATAGAGTGTAGGCACATACCGACCTATGCTATGTGATTATGTAGTTTATTAATCTTATTGTAATTATGATCGGACAGGATGGTAGACGTCGGCGGCCAAAGGTCCGAGCGGAGGAAGTGGATCCACTGCTTCGAGAACGTCACATCTATCATATTCTTAGTAGCCCTTAGTGAATATGATCAAATTTTATTCGAATCTGAAAATGAGGTGAGTTTCAACTTTTCACCTTTTAACTAATGCACTATTTTATTGATTTTAATTTTGACTATAAAAGCATCATTGGTAAACAGAGAAGTTTTCTCCTGAAATTTACGACTAGTATTTCTGAACTATTTACTAAACCTAAGCAGGCATTCATTTCGAAAATAATTATAATTTTAGTAATCCGGCAGGTAAATAAATGTTTTTCAAAGGATTCTCATCTTAAGGATTTTATATTCTTGGCTAAAAATGAATTTAAAGCGGTGGTAAAGTTGAAATACTGCCGTGCCGTTAGTCATATACAAAATACGTGTAGTAAAAATCTGTTTTATCGCGCCCGATTTCAAATCGGGTTTTAAATTAACATTGAAATCATCCGACAAGTGTGATTATCGTCATATAAAATGTTCTGCTGCTAGAAGATCCCATTAAAATCTTGATACGGCATCCGACAAGTGGCAATGCCCTCTGACGCTACCTCTGTGCCCTGACAGAACCGCATGGAGGAGTCGAAGGCGCTGTTCCGCACCATCATCACGTACCCGTGGTTCCAGCACTCCTCCGTCATCCTGTTCCTCAACAAGAAGGACCTGCTCGAGGAGAAGATCATGTACTCGCACCTCGTCGACTACTTCCCCGAGTACGACGGTCAGTGTCTACGGTTACCTCCCCACACACACTTTCAATATGAACTGAATTGACAATTATCTGAACTAATTGGGGGACCAGGTGTTTGAAAACCGGGTATTTTCAGATATATTTCGCTTAAGCGACGTTCGGATAGTCAACGCTCCACTGTTCTTTCAATAAGCCACTGTTAAGCTGAATCTCAATCTACGGCATTGGAAGCGGATTCGGATTTGCCAATTCCCAAACGAAAATAAATCTTGTGTACAGGGTTTACAATCTATGTTTCGGGCGCCGTCGTCGTCGGTATACCGAGCTGTCGTTGACTTTGTGATATAGACTTTTTTATCTTGTATACAAGATTAATTTTCGCTTGAGGATTGTAAAATCCGATAGCCAGCGATGGAGATGCAGCTTTACTGTTAGCCTGTCCAGCCACAATCTAAACCTGGCTGTCTTCTCGGCCCAGCCGACTACCTTGCTAAACTTTAGGAGCATCTAGGCCTCATCCTGCAGTTTGCTGATGAGTGATGAATTTTTAAAGCATCTTTATTTATTTAAATTTCTTTATTTTTTTCTGTCAAAAATACTGCCCAGGTCCAAAATGTGACCCCGTACCGGCCCTAGACTTTGTTCTACAAAAGTACCTCAAGGAAAACCCGGACCCGGACCGGGCGTGCTATTCGCATTTCACCACGGCAACAGGTTGAAATGCGCTTTTAGTGTGGAAATACCCTATTATGGTAGTCGCTAGATTTGTTTAGCGTTTTATAGGATTTTGGCTTTATAACGGACGAACTGCTGCGTTTCGACTGCAAAATTTCAGTTTGATAGAGTTGTTGTAACTGAACGCACACCCACTGCAGTTGGTTTGCGGTTAAAACCCCAATAAAACTGCAAATGAACTGCAATTTGGCAGTCGGATTGACGTTGAAATGCGGCTCGTCTGCGTAAGCTAGTCAATTCTAATATCCATAAAACTTGACTGCCTTACCACCAAAGGTCCTAAACCGTATACTGCCGTGTCAGTCACCGGTGCCTCACAGATATCGTTGACTTAGGTTTAAATTTAGAATTAGTTCTTCAAATTCGTGACTCTTAATAATTGAGACCAGGGTCCAACTATTTTTGTGATGGGGCCAACGGGTTAACGATTTAGACCGGGGTGCAACTATTTTTGTGGTGGGGCAACTAGTTTTTGGCTAGTCGTAAGGCTAGGTGCACAAGTAAATGCTAGTTTGTGAATGTCCACCGCGTGACCCGCAGGTCCCCAGCGTGACGCAATAGCGGCGCGCGAGTTCATACTGCGGATGTTCGTCGACCTTAACCCAGACGCTGAGAAAATCATTTATTCGCATTTTACATGCGCGACAGGTATGAATTTTATATTTATGTGGGAACTGTTTTTGAATTACAATTGTGTTATAAATATTTCAATGATGTTTTTTTATATTGAGATCTAGGACCGATCTCAACAAGCGACGTTTTTTCATAAAAGAGGTATTTTTTTTAAATTATCTATGTCAGTTTTTAATGCTTAAAAGGTAACCGCTAGATATGACGATTTTTACGCTCGTTTTTGTTGCTTCTTGCTTGTCGTTTTTGTTGTAGTTAAGTTTGCGATTTTGTATGCACTGTGTGATTAAGTAAGTATAATATTTGGTATAAGTTTAAGTTCACCAATGCTTGGAGAATGCTCATCATTAATTTAGTACAAGGATTATGCAGCTTTTTCTACATAGTAAGAAAAGACGGGCTTTATTATGCTTTCATTTAAATTTACTGAATATTGTTACTAATAAGTTAATTTTCGTTTCTCTTCTTTCCTAACATTATCGATCACCTAATTAATTATCATACTTAAAATCGGTTAAAATGTAATATTTAACTTGAATCATTCAGGTATCCATTATTCATTATTTTTATAAATAAAATATTTACCCTCAGTTTTTTTAATTATGTAGTTCAGAATTTCGTAATATTTCGTAATAACTCGTATTTTCGTTACTATTTTAATTATTAGTTTTCTTTCGCACGTATCACCTCCCTCCATAACCTTTTGTCTGTATTTTTTTTTCTTATTGTTTTAAAATGATATTTTTATTATTTTCTTCCCGCACGCCGCTGGACAGACACGGAGAACATTAAACTAGTGTTCTGCGCCGTCAAGGACACAATAATGCAATCTGCCTTAAAAGAGTTCAACTTAGCTTAGCTTTTTACTATGTGCATGTTATTATTAAACTAAATAATAAGTTTATTTACGTTATTTCTGCTTTTTATTTGTATGTTCTTTTTTTTGGGATGCCAAAGCGGATAGGGGCAACTGCTTTACAAAAGGGAAAACTAATTATTATGTCGCTTATCTATTAATTAACCAAATTGCTTTTTTGCATGTAAAAAATTTAACACTTTTACTGCCAGTCGTAATTCTAAAATGTTACATACTACGAAATGCAATAGAGATGCAGATATTAATTGAGTGTCAATAAAAAAAACTTTCAGTTTTTGTTGGCAGTGAATGTGTTAAGTTGTTAAACAAATCGTCTTCGTCTAGTGGTTACACCCTTCTTATTCAAGAGAAAATACCTCTATATCACGCGTGCGTGATAAAGTTTGGTCAAGGTAATTATGAGTTTTATAATTTTACTTTGTTTTAAACTAAACATTAGTACTAAAAACCTAATGAGATAAAGGTATCTCTAAAAAGAAAACTAGCCAGGTGTACAACGGTTTAGTTATTGTTGAATTAGCGTATTTTTCCGAAAAGTCAGGCTTTTCAAATGAGCCGATCACTAATTTTGGAGCGACGACTATTTATACGTACCTACTTATTTAGTTCTCAAATGGCGACCGCGCACCGGAAGACGTAGAGTAGGCAGACCCCCAAGCGGTGGTCAGACAACCTGGTGTAGACTGCTTGAGGGCTCTGGATGGGAGTCGCTAAAGAGCGGTCATTATGGCGATATGTGGGGCGGCCTATGTCCAGGAGGGGACGTCTTTAGTCTCTGCTAAAGCACGGCTTCAGAGCACTATAGTTTGATGCCGAGCAAGAGCTTGGACTTGTAATGTACTATGGCGGTCGCCGGCGCTCTGTATGAGAGCGTAATACCATCATAGTACATTACAATACATACTAGCTATCGCTCTGAAGCGTTATACCGACTTCTGTTTGACAAAGCCCTTTCGGCTTAGTAGATTATGCTAACGGTGACCTATATAGATGAAATAAGAGTGTGGTCGCGTCCGCAGACACGGAGAACATCCGGTTCGTGTTCGCGGCCGTGAAGGACACCATCCTGCAGTCCAACCTCAAGGAGTACAACCTCGTGTAGGCGGGAGCAGCGCCGCCGAACATTCACCTTCAAACAAATGTTTAATGAGGAACTAAGGTTAGATTGTAAGTCATTTAACCCAAAGTAAAATAAAAACTTAGCCGGTCCGGCGCGCGCGCCGCGACCCGTCACACTTTTTGACATGTTTTTTTATTGATGATGATAACAATGGGATGATGTGAAAATGATTTATTCACGATTTATGTATGTCTGTATTGGTGATTAAATTGTGCATTTTAAAGTTATGGCGATCGTTACCGTGAGCCGCTTTTAGTCATTGTTTTAGTGTTTTTTTTTTTTTTTGTAAAGTTTGTTGCCATAATAACTTTCTACATTAGTAAAATGTCCAGACGGATGGATTTGATTGAACAAACTAGTCCAAGAACCGCGGGTCCCCTGGCCCTCGCGGACTTCCTATTGATGTATTCATCGGGGTTCGGAATGCTTCCGTGTTGCTATATATGGTTATATATTTTATTATTTATACTGTAAGTTATCGAGCGTCTCGCACGGCCCGAGGAAGCCGCGCTGGTCGACTCGTATATTTTAATTATAATAATACTACCATTTGTTCTGTTAGCTTCGGAGATTTATTATTGTATTTAATTGAATTGAATGATTACGTTACTTTTGTACATTAAAAATTTTGTTACTTGAATTTAATGTTATTATTTAAGCTGTTTATATTTAATGATAAAATAATAAATAAATTGATGGGTGTTTTTTCTATACGAAACGACTTGAAGCGATTTTTATGTTGTTTTATAAACTTTTAGTTAATTGTGCACTGTGATGTGTGACGTAGATTCTGTTGCGGCTTTAGATTATATTTATAATTTTGTTCAAACTAAGTATCCATTTCTATAATAAACACCGTAAAAATATTGGTCTGTAACTTCAAAAACACAAAATTTGGTCCCGTGCTCTAATTTGTCTTTTTATACCACTGAATATAAAAGACAGCATCCGTTTATCATTCGTTAACACAAATAGATACAACTCTATACGTAAATTTAAACAGAATTAATTGTATTGGTAAGTCCGCGGCGATTCTACATCACGCGTCAAATTGTACGGGGCCTCTGTCAACGCCCGCGATCTCGGCGACCAGCTTAGGTAATATTAACGATGGTACTTTGAGGAACTTCAAACCTGCCATCATTTGTAAAAAGTGAAAAGATATTCTTTCTGGGTGGGTTATTATTAGGACGAAGGCAGCCGAGCCCGCGGCGGCGACCGGCCCGCGCTTGTATGCGGTATGGTGTATCTATGTTGGTATCTTCCTAAGGTTAACTATGTAAAACATTTCCATCTTAAGTGTAGGGAGTTACAAACGTTAGTTGAATAAGAACATTTTTGATGCATTTGATATAAAAATTGTGAAAAAAAAACTTTTTTTACTAGAAAATCCGGGCGAGGCGAACGATGGTGTGAATTGTATAATACCCGATACCGATGTTTTTGCACAACGCTTTTACCATTATGAATGTAATATATTGTACATTTGGGTCTAAATGTGCCGAGTGATTTGAGCTGACAGTTGGACGCCAAGTTTTGCTATTGGCATATTTAACTATATCACATAGCACAAATGTATATTTAAACTGTTTTTATTTTTCCATAATTGATTATTTTATAATGATGTAAATGCTTGAATATTTATATGTGTTGCTTTGTGGTTTTAAAACAAATATTATTTTTATTATTTACGATTTTAATTGAATTGAATTTTATTTATATGATACCTATTGTAAGAAACAGAGTTTCTATTTTCGAGATGTATATCTTTTAACTGTATGATTAACTTATTTGTTGTTGTGTTCTGTCTCTGTCTTATTTCTAAAGCATTTGGACTTAGTTTTTAGTGTGGGTGACGACTGCCGGCCTCGGCCGGTGTCAATAGCAAAACTGTTTGCTTTTAACAAAATAATTTACAGCTGTCGGATATGCTCAAAAAAGTTTTTGAACAAAAAAAAGTGAAAAGTAACTAATCGCACAATATTGGATGATTCTATTGATGTTACCCTCTATCGTGCAATCTGTGTACAACTCTGTACATAGGAACTGTTTGATTTCTATCGTGCAATGTGTAGCTACGTAGGAGTGCCGGGGCGGCGCGGGCGGCGCGGGCGGCGGCGCGACCGCTCTTAACCAGTCAAGGAACGTACACCAAAGATACTGTTACGCTATGTTTCTTGAATACTATTGGTAGATTTCTGCATTTATCAAGTCTTGCACAATACGCTGTTAGTTATGTTTTTAGTTTGTTTTTTATAATTCGTTAGGTGCGCTGGGGTCTTGGTATTGAAAAAACCGGTACGATGTTAATACATATTAATACGACCAATAAATTACATTTGTTTAGATACTTCTAGTTAAATCAAAGTTCAAATTTTTAAGTACCTGTAATATTTTAAAATGGACGTCTCGTGTACAAATTTTTATAATAGGATATTGAACAGTGTAGTGGCATTAAAATTAGCAAAGGCACGAAGCGCGAAGAATAAAAATATTGATAATTTATTTTATAAGTGGAATTAAAAGTGTATTCGCATCATATTTTCATGTCAATGTGGCAAGGCTACGTGCACTCAGGACGCCGCTTCTATGAAATAATTTTTTTTTTCTAAAACAATTGATAGCTAGAAATAAATTATGCTTAGTGGTACTTTTTTAAAAAGTGTTTTCTGGAATAAGCCCAGTTTTGGATTTGGGAAGGCTTAAAATGAGTGTTGCACCTCTCATGACGACATAATGTCGACTGCATCCCTAACCTCTTGTGTATAAGGAAGGAACATTTGAGTCCTTGCACTACTTGCGTATGACGATTCTACAGAATAAGCCTAGGGTAGAAATATATTTTGATTGTTCGCGCTTTTCCGCGCCGCCGCCTCGTGTCGCGTAGTAAATTTCCTAAGAAATCGACTGAAGACCTAAGTTCCCCGCGATTGTCCCCAAACGCACTACCTACGCAAATATTGCTAGAACTATATTATAGTCTAAAGTTGCTTTACATTTTATGTGAGATTGTGAGAATTTTAGCTTAAGTTCCGACTGAAGATGGATGCCTGTATGAAAATATTGTAAATTATAATTTCTCATAAAATATAATTTTTTTCAGCTATTTTTTTGGTTTTATTTGCTAACAACATTAGATTGAGGGCTGCTCAAAATGGGCAGTACAGATTCGTATAAATACAGTTAATACGTAACCTAGGTATTTTCAGATACAAAAAGATCAATAGTTATTCAAACAGAAATATTATAGGCAGGACATAAGATAATTTGTCAAGTTTGGTGGAGGGAACAAAGAGCAGAGGCATAATTTCGGACCTTGTAAAAACAAATCCTATATTCTCTACGTGTCAACTGGACTAAGTATATACCTAGGTGTTTAATTTCTCGAGGTACCTAGGTACCGTCTGCGGTGAAAATAAGGCATAACTCGAATGGCGCTTTCAAACGAGCTTACAAAACGCTTACCTATAGCTTTTTAGGATTGGGTGATATGATTTTAGCTGCAGATTCAACACATTGATAGCTAAAGTGCACCACCGGAAAATTACAAACTGTGTTACATGTGGTGAGCAATCCCTTGATTTATTTATGGAAAGATAAGATAAATTAAAGTGCCTACCTACATCGCCGCATGTGAAAGCGCAATCAGACCCATTTAGGAAATTACTCGTTGCTGTCCGCTGCAAAACATACACTGACGCGGCCCCGAGCAATAATAGTGAAGGAGGTGCGTAGCATTTCGGTAAAGTACTTGCACGGAATCCACATCGCGGTGGGTTGCAGTTTAGGTCAGTACGAATTGATTTGGTTCAGTAAAATTTTGTCCTATGTCGCTGCGTTTTCGCGTTACAGCGGATTGAACTTGTCAAAAAAAAAAACTATGCTAAATCATTTGCACGTGTCTGCCTTTGGGGTTCATGGTTACAATCATCTTGAAACTAAATAAAATCAAAAAGGCAGACAATTAGGGCTCTGCGTTTTCATGGGACGGAGTTGTAAAAATGTAAAAAAAAAAAACTATGCTAAATCATTAGCACGTGTCTGCCTTTGGGGTTCATGATTACAATCATCTTAAAAACCACGAAAATCGAAGAGGCAGACACTTAGAGCTCTGCGTTTTCATGGGACGGAGGTGCAAAAATGTAAAAAAAACACTCTACTAAATCATTTGCTCTCGATTCTAATTATGATCATTCGATTCATTTGGACTCCCTGGATAAAAAAAACCATTTGGAAGACACTTTGCTCCCTGATTTTTAGTTGTACGATTGTTTGAAATTCACGGAATCAAAGCAATGCGTGTATTTTATCTGATAAATAGGATTCCTTATAGTTTTAATTCCGTCATACGTTTACAGGATGACTATATAATCATTAGCCCCAGAGGCAGACAATGTGCAAATTATTTAGTATAGTTTTTCATATTTTTACATTTTTGAAACGTTGTCAATTGAAAACGCAGGGCCACCATGTTGGCAGACTATTTTTCCGAGGTCCTTTTTATTGTTTTTATTCAAACTATACATGTCTGCCAAGCGTGCAAATATATATATTTTTTTTAAATAATAAAAATAAATTTAAAAATTAATAACTACAAAAGTCAGAGCCCTAGATGTCTGCCTCTTCGATTTTACGTGTTAACAGGATGGCTGTTATCATCAGTCCCAGAGGCAGACACGTGCAAATGATTTAGAAGAGTTTTTTTTTTTTACATTTTTGAAACCTTGTCAATTGAAAACGCAGAGCTACCATGGTGGCAGACGCGGTCCTTGATGTTTGTTAGGGTATTATTATCGCTATTAATAGCGTCTGCCAAGCGTGCAAATAATTTATTTTTTTTAAATCATAAAAAAAAAATCAAAAATTAATATCTACAAAAGTCAGCGCCCTAGATGTCTGCCTCTTCGATTTTACGTGTTGACAGGATGGTTGTTATCATCAGCCCCAGAGGCAGACACGTGCAAATGATTTAGTAGAGTTTTTTTTTTTTACATTTTTGAAACCTTGTCAAATGTAAACGCAGGGCTACCATATTGGCAGACGCGGTCCTTAATGTTTGTTAGGGTATTAATATCGCTATTAATAGCGTCTGCCAAGCGTGCTTATTATTTAGAAATTTTGCTCGCCACCTCCCTAATTATAAGGATGGACGATCAGATACATTTTGTGCATACAAACATCACACTGCTACGTGAGCCAGAGGCCATACGAAAGCTGGCTGTTCTAGCAGGAAAGATTGCTTATTATAACTTTGAATGGCGTTATGTAGCTTTGCTCATGTTCAACACCGTTCAAGCAATCGGAGTCGAGACGTTCATGAAAAATTTTGGCAAGTCAGCCATCATGGAGCTCGGGGAGTTCATTCCGCGCCACCGTGTCCCTGTTCCACAATTTGTGCTCTTTTACGAGAAAACCTCTGAAATACAACATTATATCGAATGGGTGGTCAAGGCCGGCTATGAGAACACAGGAAAATTCATAGTTGTGTGCATGTCCACAGATCGCAGCAACTGTGATGAGGAAGCAGTGTTAAAGACCTGTATTAAAATGATCGTGGTAAACGTAATTTTTTTGAGAATCGACGATGCAAATAACCCTGTTGGATTCACATACTGGCCTGTGAGAGCTAACCAGTGCTATGACACCAGCCCGGTCAAGATAGACGTGCAGTGGGACAGTACAAACGTTAGCTCCTTTCTTGACATGTATCCTGATAAACTATGTAATTTGCATCTTTGTCCTATTAATGTCTCCACTTTTGAACAGCATCCGTTTATGTATCTAAATAACCTATCTCAACCTAGAGGTTTAGATGGCAATCTTTTGCTGATTATCATGCACGCTTTGAACGCCACTTTTAAGATTGTGCAGCCAGCTGAAGACAGCTGGGGAGACTTTCAAAACAACACCTGGACCGGCGCCGTCGGGGAAGTCTTCAATGGCCGCGCTCACATCGCCATGTGCTCCGCCCCTCTCACCTTCAGCAAACTCGCCAAATTTCAAATCTCTTCAATGTACAACTCGATGGACATGATCTGGATTTCTACAATGCCCCCTGAAAGACCCACATGGGAAAAACTTATGTATCCCTTGAAGATATATATTCGAATCACACTGTTTCTTATGTTTATTTTAATTGCTGCTTTGAACTCTGCACTAAAAACCAAACTTTGGTCAACAGTTAGAAGAATCTTAAGCATTGCTCCTCCGAGGTCAAACCTTTTATTCAGTTCATGGATGATATTTTTGGGTTTGGCTGTTTCCAAAATGCCTAAAAAAGTTACTTTGCTTATTATGGTGTACCAGTGGGTGTGGTTTTCTTTTATCATAAGAAACGTTTACCAGGGAACTCTGATAGGTTCCTTAAAACACCCGGCATACGAAGAGGGTTTACAAAACTTCGAAGATATTTTACGTACACAATTTCCATTTGGTGGATCTGTGATTTTAAAAGAATATTATTCTGAGGACCGTGAAATTTATGACAGATGGACAGAGTTGAGTTTCAACATGACTTATGTTGTACTGGAAGAGATGACTTTAGGTGACTCGCCGTTCTTCTTGGCTTGGAGTAAGGAGATGATGGTGGAGTACATGTTGCACTTTAACGGTACGAGGCAGCTGCGGGCGCTGCCGGAGAAGATAGTGAACAGTCCGACTGTGATATTTCTGAGGAAGTACTCCCCATTGACGCAGCCGCTCAACCGGGTGCTGAGCCATCTAACAGAAGGCGGGTTCACGGACCGCTCGTACGCTCGCTACGTCCAGAGCGGCAGCCGCTTCATCCAGCGCAAGTCCAACAATCCCGAGCCACTGCGCATGAGTCACTTCAATGGGCCCGCAGCCATACTATTTGTGGGATGGTTCACGTCTTTCCTTTTCTTTACGGTCGAATTATTTTCGGATTGGTTTGAGAAGAGAATGAGAGTATCTTAAGTTGCAAAACAATATAATCATTAAAAACAATATTATAGAGATACCTTCTTTTCATAATTGATAGTACTTATCTAGCTAACTGGGAAAATCTAAAAAAAAAACATTTAATCATTATATTTAGGTATTATTAGAATTATCGTATTATTATTGCCATGCCTTGATATGTTAACATCCATTGAATTTGTGCAATAATCATTTAGATTCTGTTCTGTAATAAAATAAATAAGCAAACTGCGTCGGGCCAGTCAGGTAAGGTGCTGCTGTGGTGAACTCAAACTTTCTAAATATTCATTAATATTCACATCGAATCTCATTCGTTATCATAACTTTGTAAATACCCTACATCGTGTCCATTTCTATGATTACGGTTCGAGATTAGAATATCTGAGTTCATTTGTTTAGAGATAATTATAATACCTAGTTTAAAAATACTGCTATCTGTCTGTGATTCGTTAGATGCGGTTTATTGAAGTTTGTGAAAAAAGAAAAGAAAAAATACGTTGGTATCTAATATTAAATGCTGGGGCGGAAATCTGAAATGCTAATGCGAAGGCGGCAGGCTGTAGGAAACCTTCATTTGAGGTAAACTGATAGAATATCAAATGCCAGCGGAGTCTTCTGATTTAGAAGTCTCCCTGTTACAGGTATACCCTTACTTAAAAGACTCCACGACTATCCAAAATTGTGTACTTAATACTGTTTAATATTCTTTACTAACACAATATTTTTATAATTTAGTCAGGTCAGAGGGTATGTTTTAATAATAAATGTAAAATTTTATTGATTTATCACTTCGGTCATAAAAGATACAAGATCGGAAGATCTCCCGTGACCCCCTTGCAATGCCAACAGCAGAGGTGGACACCTGCTGGGTTTTTAGTGGGTGCGAAGCGAACCCCACATAATCCGGCGCGCCGGCTCCGCCCGGGGCCGCAGGGTAATCGTTAGGAGTTTCCCCGCCTTAAAAAAAAAATAAGTAGGTTCCTGGTTTTTAGAGGTAAAAAAAATAAAATAAAAAAGGAAAAAAAATGTAAAATCAAAATTTTACATTTATGTTGTTTTTCAATCAAGTCATATCTATCTATATGCAAAATATTTGAAAAAATAATATTTGTACTTATATCTGAAAGTTGGTAATAAATGAAAATAAGTGTTGCTTTGTGCAAAGCTTTAAAATGCAAAGATTAAAATCAGCGGGGGGTGTAGTGTAGCTCAGCTATATTTCTCTGTATCTCTATAACAATAACTACATCGTTGGCAAGCCGGCGTCTTCCTACAGCGCGTAACATAACATTATTTTTTATACGAGGCCGCCGACGGCTCATTCCAGGCCAAAGTGCGTTGCCAACAATAGACACTTATTTCGCTCTTCGCTTATGTAATGTAATATTTATATTGTATTTCAGAATTTTATATTGCAAAAGTAATTTTCGTTTATTGGTGCGCCTGCTTTATGATTAAATGTGCGTCTAAATTCAAAAATTTTGTTGGTTACCTACATCAAATAAAAAAGGCTAAATGTGTTTCATACTACTGATCCTAGAGTTTTTTATTTTTTTCATTTTCGAGTTAAAATAAGTGCAAAATTTATGTCTTTTTTACTGCTTAGATTCAAATTGTGTCAAACATTTCAAAAGCAACTTTTAGCAGTTTACTGAAAAAATGCAGTTAAGTGGGTTATAAAAAAATCAGTATATTCTAATGTTTTTATTTTTAATTAAGTAAGTAATTGAATTGAATTTAAGTGACGAATTATTAATTAAGCTGCTGGAAAAGCACAGATTTTACCAACAGCCTAGTTTAAGTGCATCATAAAATAAGGCATTTGGCTGACTTCCTGAAATAAACGCGTCGCCATAGCTCATAGCTGCAGCCGCGGTAAACTGAACTTGGCAAGCGGCGCCCGGCGCGGCGACACTGCTGCGTCCACCCAGCCACCCAGCCAGACCGTCCGACATTTAGGTATACATATATGGCTTATTTTATTTATATTTTGTTCCGGAACCACGTGTTTGGTTAGCGGGCTTTAAAATAAGTAATAATCCAATAACTTTATAATGACCGCACAGCGTTGCCGGTCTTTATGCCCACCCTTAGAGATAATTTGTAAACTTGGCATGGACAAAATACTTCACTGAAGTGCAGCAAAGTTAATTAAATTAAATAATTACTGAATTTATTCCTTTAGCATGCTTGAAGCAAGGGCTTGAAGTATTTAGATTCTTAGGATGCTGGAATAGCAGCAGATAAATGTAGAGCCGCTTGTACGTACAAATTTATCGATAAATTACAGAGGGTTAATACTTAATTATTGTAATTATAACATAATTATATCGTAATTATACATAAGTTTAAACAAAAAAACTCTTCTTTCTGAGATTTCCAATAATGATTAAGTTTGTCACGTAGATGTTTAATGCAGGCTCATGCTGCAAAAACCAGATAAATCGCAAAGTGTTAACTTTATTTCAATTAAAACGATAAAACTCGTTATTTTCTTTAGTATTAAAAATGTCGCGCATGCTCCGAATCTACTGCCTCCTTCGTGCCCTCACCGTATTGCCAAGTCTCGTCAGTTATACGCGGGAAACTGGCCAGGTCGCACAAACGAAACATCGTTTTCCGAACCAACTTTCATGTTCGAAACTTGAACTTTTAATTTCTTTAAAACGTATTTGCGGTTATGTAGTTTCAGTTGTGTTTTGTTCTAAAATGTTGATGTCAATCAAGTTTTTTGTGATTTTTACGGTTTTAGGAGTGTGTGCAAAAGGTAAGTAATTAACAATTTATTAAACTTTTAAGATGTCGATAAAAAAAATTACTATAGATTAACTCACTTTTTTTTTAAATACATAAGCGAACTTATTGTAATAAAAATATCATTAATTTCGTATATAGTAGGATATAGCGAACTAATTCCAAACTTCGTTTCTCAGAGATGAAATTATTAATCTGCAACAAAATATCACATAGGTAATTAAGTACAAAAAAAAAGTATTAAAATTCAGTAATAGGCATACACTTGTATCACGTTAATTGTGGCGCCATCTCTGCGCCAAATAAACGCTACGCTACAATATTATAGTGTCCTTGGTTGTGGTGCTCGCAAACATATATGTTAGGGGGCGTAAAATGTGTCGCGTTTCAAATGTGGCGCCACAATACAAGTGTTTGCCTGCCTGCGTAGCATGACGGACCATTAGTCGAATGGCTATGTCACTTTTGATCGCTTTTGACATTTAAATGCGGGAAAATGTATGGATATGATCGACAAAAGTGACAGATAGATACGACAAATTCGACAAATTGTCCATCATGCAACCACCGCTGCAGTGGTAACATGACGAAAATTTGTCGACTTTGTCGTATCTATCTTTCACTTTTGTCGATCGTCTCCATACATTTTCCCGCATTTAAATGTCAAAAGCGATCAAAAGTGACAGAACGACTCGACAAATGGTCCGTCGTGCTGCGTAGGCTGGTGTGCGGCCTGACTTACACGACACTTTCTGCACTGTGCTTTAAGTCAGAATAAAAAAAAAACAAATACCAAAAAAAAACATTTAAATCGGTTCAGTAGTATGTAAAATTATTACTTTTTTTTTACAAAAAAGGAACCCGCCTTAAATAATCTGACACGTACATCAACTGAGCACTTCTTCTTTTCGAAGTCGGTTAAATAGATACTAAAACCTTCTCCTGAATGTAAATATACTTATCTGAAAACCGCATCAAAATCGGTTCAGCCACACGCGAGATAATCGCGGATAAACATACACAGATACAAGTCAAACTGATAACCTTCTTTTTTGAAATCGGTTAATAATAAAAGGACGTCGAAATACCTTTTTTTGTCTATACTTTCAATATGCAGGAAAATTTTTAGAAAGCTCTGTTACAGCTTTGCAATAGTATCAATGTCAATCAATACATAGTATAAAATAAAGTTGCTTCCCGCGTCTGTCTGTATATGTATGCTAAAATCTTTAAAATTAGACAACGGATTTTGATGCGGTTTTTTTAATAGATAGAGTGATTCAAGAGAAAGGTTTATACGTATAATACTACACAAAATTGTAATAGTTGAGGCGGCACGAAGTTCGCCGGGTTGACTCATTAGTTTAGTTTAGAAATAAATGAATATGAATATGTTTATAAACTGTAATTGAGGCTACAGATAAACAATCAAGTGTTCGTTAGCAGCAAAATGCACGTAACTTTTGTATAAAAAAATGTTTTAAATAAATAAAAAAATTATGTTACCTATCGTTAACCAAAAAACATCAAGCATTAAAAAAGTGCTAAAACATACAGAAATATTTTTAATTAGAGCGTTGTATATAATAAAAATGTGAAATTACAAAATTCCTTCCAAATTGAATTACCAAGTTTAAAATAAATTAGGAACAGGAAAATAAGGTTTATTAAAAGTTTATAATGTGAAGTAAAAAAGAAATTACGTATTTTTTTATGGAATGTTTTATCACGGCATAGTTTGGTGACAGAGACTGACGACCGAAGCTAATTTTACAGTTTCATGCTGCTACGGCGCGCTCCAGCTACTACGGCGTAGCTGCTACGTCACGCTACAATTTTTATTCCAAAAGAATTTGTAAGAGAAGAAATCGATCAATCATCTATTTTTTCTAATCTGCGTTGGAAATTTGATTTATTAAATAAGTCTGAAATATAGAGAGTGAATTTGCAAAGCTCCTCTCAGGGGATGAAATAACCTAATACAGTGATTCACTGTATTTGATAGAATCAGAATATTTAAGTACCTAGGTATTTTTACCAATTAGTATGAAATTTTATTTTATTACTAGAGGCTGCCCCGCGGTTTTACTCGCGCAGATTTCTCATAAACACTATAATTCAATTATTTCCCGTTCCCATTGGAATTTCGGGAAATCCTTTCTTAGTGCTCATCTACATTCGCTAAGGAACCCACATGCAAAATTTCAGCCCGCTACGCCCAGTAGTTTCAGCTCTGCGTTGTCTGTCAGTCAGTCAGTCAGTCAGTAACGGAAGAGTTTTATATATATTGATAAAACCTACTTAATAAAGATAGCGGCAAGTAATTTCTAATTGCTTACGAAAGGCCCAGCGCATGTCTGGCCAGGCGATGCTACCGAGATGTTAAACAAATAAATATGTCTCTAACTTGTTCTATGGCACAGGGTTAGAGACGTGTGTCCTTTTATATGGAAGCTTCGTTTTTTTTTTAAATATAAACTCTTTTTAACCATGTAGAATAGGAGACCAGTTTTTGCCGCACATATTCATATGTGCGCTGGACCTAAGATGAGTTAATAAATTTTAAGGCGCTACTTCACTACGAAATTCTCTCAACTCAATTTGCCTTACACGGTGTTAATCAATCATCATTAATATTTAATAGGATTATGAACTAATTGCAAATATAACATAACGCACTGTACGCCTACGCCTAATTAGGTTATCGCTTCAGAGCCCAAGTGAGGACCAGCGAGTCTAGTAATCAAATTATTGGCCCTCCCATTATACGTTAACATTAAATAACGCTAGAACAAATTGGACCTGAAAATACAAGCTAAAAAGAAAAGGTCTTGACATACGGCGCTATTAAAATTAGCTGAAATTTGTCCTATTTCTGCGTTTTGTGTTTTCATATCATTATGAATTAAAATACCTGTAATTTCTTCTTTCTTTCTTTCTACTTGAGTTTAGCCGGATCGCGTAAAACAAGGGCAACTCCAGAAAAAAAAATTTATGGGTGCCTAAATATTTTTGGTTTTCAATATAAATATAGTATGCCTATAAAAACTTTGAAAATGTGTATAACTATAAAACTCATAAGTTTATACATGTGTGTGTATATCGTATCAAATATTGATTACTTATTTAAACTGCAATTTTTGTTTTTATTTAGAATGTTGTTTTGCTGGGAGCGCATCTAGGGCAGCTCATACTGCTAAATTAGTGATAGTACGTCTAGATAAGAGATAAAAAAACCTTTCTCAGACCCAAAACTCTTGCGACTACCTACTATGCTTCAACAATTTTCCTCCCTTATAATCGTACTTACGAATTAGTGTGTTGTAACTTTCACAGTAAAACGCCTACAAAGCCGACCGCAGCCTCCCGCGGTCTAGTCCCAGAAACATGTCTCTACATTTGAATAACATTTAGAATAAATTATAGAGCTACAAGTTCTAAAGTTAATGTCGCCAGTTAGAAGATACGAGTTTACCGAGGACTACTTGATTAAATTATAGATTAGTTGCTAGAAATGTGGTGTAGTCTTTAAATCATTCGAATGAAGATAGTATTACAATAGATAGAATACCAATGTAGAGTTTGAAAGACACATCAATAGTACTTTATCAATATAAAGACATTCTATCCAGTCGGTCCCACTGCATAATAAGATGAAAGAAGTAGTATTTTTAATTATTTCTAAAAATCTTAGGTGCCCAAAACTGGATTTAACGATATATAATTATGTTTAAATGAATTTTCCCTAACTCAAAAAATAAAATTGCTTACCTACCTACAAAAGCAAATTCAAAAGAATTAGGTAGTCCTAGTATGAAATAACAAAACAGAAACATGGCAACCATTAAAGTTGTTAGTAGAGTTTGTTTTTAAAATCTCGTTTCATTTACAGTTTTTAGCTCAAAATAACTCTGAAACAAAATGAAAGCTGTGCTTGAGAAACACTTCTGGTAAATGTTTGTTGCGCAACACGGCTGCGTCACAATCGAGCTAAACTAAACTTTTTTGAAGTTTTAATTGTACAAACGCGAGTCAGAGACCCAAATAACCTTTAATAAACCCAAAAACAGCGAAATATAAGGGCGTGTAAGGAGAGAGTGATCATATTCAATTTATTTTAGGTACGAATGATGCATTTGACATCTGCCTACCTTTACCTAGCTGTACCTACCTTTATCTTAGTTATTTATCTAATTCAAATTTGATACCTATTTGGTTGGACCCTAGGACGGTATCCCAATGCTATGGTTTTTAATTTATTTGTTCGGGGATTTGTTCGTTTGTTTGTAAGCGAAGCCAATAATGTCTTCTGGAATTTGGAACCTACCTAAACATACCAACTTTAAAAAAATAGCAAATTTCATTCAAAACCTATTCTGTATAGTAAGAGCGTGGGCGGAGCCGCGGTCAACCTCTTGTATAGTATGTAATAATAATAAAAAAAAAACAAATTAACATAATCTGACGCCTTTTATTCCCCGAAGGGTTAGGCAGAGGCACCAGCTCAAGAGCCGGACCCACTTTTAGCCGAGTCTATTATTTTCGGACAATCAGATGATTCAAGCCTGCAATGTCCTATCCAACCGAAACACCCACAACGTGATTTTTGTGAGAAATTATGTGGTGTTTTCCGCGGGGATCAAACCCATGACCTTCCGTGCCCTAATCAAAGGCTCGCACACTGCGCTATGGAGGTGTAGCGGAAAAAAAACAAAAGAAATGAAACCTGAAAACTAGTTTAGGTGAACTAAAATCGACACACATTGGTCCAACTGTGTCTCGAAATAAATGAAACGAAACTTGTCTCCAAACTATAACTTGCATCCCCGGCTCTCTTTAGTCTGAGTATTTGTTTAGAAAATTCATTGCAACGGAGTTTGTCAAACGAAAGGTTTCACCTTGATTAATCGATTTAGTAAATTGAAAGTTGTTGTTGCGCTTTTACGCTCTTATGATAGAAATTACGAGAGGTGAACTTTAATTTATAGGTCAGTAAGTATATATTTAACAAAATGTTCTGACTGACCTACTCTCAAACAAAATAAATTAATAATTTTGGATCTGCAAAGAACAACCAACCTATTTAATATCAATACATAGTATAAAATAAAGTCGATTCCCGCGTCTGCTTAAATCTTTAAAACTATGCAACGGATTTTAATGAGTTTTTTTTATTAGATTGAGAGATTCAAGAGGAAGGTTTATAAGTATAATACAATGCACAACATACTAAAAGATTGGGCGATACAAAGTTCGCCGGGGCAACTAGTTAAGTATAAAATAATGTTTCTAACTAATAAACTAAAACCTTAGAACTAATATCATGAATTATTCTACCAATGCATAAATAAAATACATTATTGGCTCAGTGCAGTGCAAAATTTTAATGATAACTAAGCTAACTAGCTCAGACTAACACTACATGTTAGTAAAGTTAGTTAGTTTATTATTACCAAGCGTTTTAGTAAACTGCGTTGAGAGTAGTCAGAGCAGTTATATTAGTTTGTTTCTATTTTGTAGCTTTATACTAACTACCTAGTTTCAGAAGGCCTTAATTTAGTTAATAGTTGGTAATATTAGGTTCCTTAATTGCACGTATTTTACCCGAATTGGCTCAATGGTTTTTTTTTTTTTCGAATATTTACTTACGCTAGGCCAAGAAAATAGTAAAGATAGGCTCTTACACAGGCAGTGTAATACCGACATAGTAAGTAAAGATGGAATAAGATTACAAAATTACAAGACTTTCACAAGCGGAATTTCAGGTTTCAAATAAAATTGTGCGGGATAATATTTTATACCTTGGCAAGATATGTAATGCTAGCGTTCCCGGCAAACTTCGTACCGGCTAACAAAATAAAATGTTCGCATTAGTAGGGCAGGATAATTATAAATTTACAACTTTAAGGTCTCTTCTTTGGGATTTTATATATATATATATATATAATTATTTTATATATATAAAATTAAGTCTGGTCTGAAAAAAATATGGAATTATTTTATTGTAAGTAATTTCACGCTTTAGTTTTCGATTATTCTTCATACCTAGATTATGTATTCAACTCTTTGTATGTTTGGTGGTCAGATGAGCAGCCGCACTTCCTGGGTCCCGGCACCAACGTCACCGTGGTGGAGGGCCGGGACGCAACCCTCACCTGCAAGGTTGACAATTTGCAGAAACATAAGGTAACTTTACTTAAGTCCACCTTTGTGTCTTTTTATTATTATTTCACAATTTTCGACCAAATTATCTCTTTTTTTCTCCCGACTACAAAAAAGAAAAGTTTCAAACACAACCCTATTTTAATATTTTTTTTACTGATTATTGTTGTTTTTTCGATAAATTAAGAACTAAAGCTAGAATACAAAGAACGTAAAAATATTGAAGTACTTAAGGCTGAAAGAGAATAAAGCAGGTCATGAGGAAATAATCACTTATCTTTTTGGCGAATAATGTCCCATTTCAGAGTACTGAAATTCTCCTCCGGTATACTATGAATACAAATATCCTTCTTATGAACATTCAGAGGTAGTTTTTTGTTCTTATCAAAGTCGCATTAATCTTTGCCATTCTTTCTTTGTCTCTTATGTTCGGCCGGTGGAAAAATACTGCCGAGTAATTATATGCCATCAATCTTTTAAGTTATCTCTACATTAAAGAAAACTTTTGTTTTTACAAAATTGATACGTTACTTTTTAGTAAATTCGTAGAAATCTTTTGGTAAATAAATAACATTTTCTTTAAATTATTTTTTCTTTAACTTCATAAATTGATATTTTGTAAAACGTTACATTATGTATATATAGGGAGGTATTCGATCTACCTATTTAGAAAAATAACACATAGTTGTATGTATGCTTACAATCAACAGGTAATTCTAGTAAAATAATATTAAAACGTATTCCTGTATTTTACTGAGAAGTGATTTAATTAAAGTAACTTCTAAGTCTTCTAAGTCAACTTCCTGAAAAAACCTTTTTTTTTTACATAAGCGGCGTTGTACTGAAGATTTAATATTAAGTCTAGAGGAATTAATTTGTTCCTTTAAGTGGCAGCGTATAAAGTAAGCGGAGAAACACTTTAAAGAACAAAATTTGTACCTACTGAGATTGTATAACGTTACATGGCACGCGACTGTAAATTTTTGATTATATCCAGTAGTTTTGACCATGTACCTAACTGATTGTAGGTTCAAAATACCTAAAATAAATATTTAATCAGTTTTGTTAGATTATAGATTTTAATAACATTATTGAATCCAACAACCGAACTACATATATTAATTTTATCAAAGTAAACATAAAACCTAGATTCGAAGTCATTCTTTTTGTGATATTATGAACAGTTATGATCAAAACCATAAAATTAAATTAAGTAACCGAACTATCTGCCGTCGTCGGCCAATTATGAGTTGGGTAGGCACCTCGTTAATCAAAGTCGGTGTGCTTAGCGTATCACACGCGCACAATACTTGCTATTATACTCTTTCATTAGCATACAGAGCACAGCCCGAGAGTTAAGAAATTTCATTTAATTTTATGTACATACTTGCTGCTGTGTATAAATAGGGAAATTGTTTTATACGCATACAAAAAGAGACGAACGAGAATGTACTGGTGCTAACCGTTCAGAATATGTATTATGTGCTTTCTTCGCAAACAAAACCTTCAACTTGCAATCTCATCTTTTTATTCTATATAGAGGTACTTCCTACATAATATAAAAGCAAAAGTTAGCTTAAACTAAAAACAGTAGAAATCTAACATGAATGTATATTATTATCCTTAAATAATTTATAGGATATAGTTCGAATTATGAATGGAAAATATAAAAGCTGTAATTAAGAAATCATGCCAAGTTATGTCCCTGAAAGTCCTTACGTTGCTCGCAGAATCTTATTTTTATTTGAACGGCACAATCTTAAGCTATACTTTGTGACTACACAGAATTAGGTAAAGCATAAGCAGAGAGAATATTATCCTATAATTTCTTCAGGTACTATTTACCTTACAAAGCAAAATACCAGCAAGCCTGACCTTACACTAAATCAAGTGCCAGCAAGGACTTTGAGGAAGCTCCTCACACATTAGTTCTTCCGCCATGCCACGGCGCCAAGCTGAGCTGCTAGCGTAAAAAATAATATAAAATAACAATCTCACGACTATTTTCCCCGAAGGGTTAGGCAGAGCCCGCCCACCAGCCAGCTCGTTGACTAAGCCTACGAGAGGCATCAGTTCATCGAGTTGAACATAAACTCTTATTTTCTTAATAAGCCTATTGGAAAAAACGAATTAAATAATTCATATTATGAACATCAGTATATCTGTCACCGGAAAATAACAAGAACCGTAAATTTATAAATTTACTAGGAAATTTATAAACTTTCGTAGGATTGTAAACGAGTGATAAATTGTATTATTTTACGCCTAAATTTTCGTAAATTGATAAACTTACTAAACTCACTCGTAAAATAATAAGTAACCAATAACCAAACGCCATGTATAATGAATTGAAATTTAACACAGAGCTACGAAAGTTTTAGCCATGACCAAAATGTTTTATTTTGGTAGAGTGAAATAGGGAATTTTAAGTGGAGTGAAGTAGGTACCTAAAATACAAGGTTACTTTTTGATAAAATATGCTATTATCCCATAATAGCATATTATATCTGTCACCGTTATAGTGCGAAATACTTTAATGTGCTCTTTACCGGGCAATGTGCACATTAACTGTTTAGGTCAGTTAATGTGCGAAATTTTATGTGAAATATGGGGTATCCGCACTTTACCTAGTTAATGTGCGTATTACCGGAGGTCTCGCCGTTAAAGTGCGGAAAACAGAAAGCTCTGACCGAAAATTCAAATCTAGGGCAAAATTGTAGGTTAGGTTAGGTTTGGCTTGTGATCTTTAACCAGCGTAGCGAGCGAAGCGAGCGGAGCTTGGGTTACCTGTGTTAAACTGAAATCTAAGGCAACAATTTTTCGAACTTAACTTAGTCGTTAACTCTGTAGATTACCTAGGGATTTTGAGGATTACCTAGTTAATGTTGAGAACAACATTTTATTTCGAACTCTAACGGATTCAGCCAGTTAGTGCACTTTTACTGAATTTCGCACATTAGCGGTCACATATTAACCTATAAACCTACTTAGTTTTTTAGTACCAGTAAAAATACTTTTAGTGTGATCGAATTGTTTGGCAAGTCTGATTGTACGTAAGTCTATGGATGCAAGCATTTTCACTGTCAACATCGACCAATCAGAGAGCAGTGTGTTATTTTCCGTATTTCAAAAAGCGTAAAATTAAAAGCTCTTCTGTGATTGGTCGATCCGTTTAGAATCTTACGGATTGATATCCGTTAGTTTATAAATTTACTACGACGCGTCGAAAATTTATAAATTTGCGAAAAAGTGGGCGTAAAATAATTCAATTTATCTCTCGTTTAGAATCCTACGAAAGTTTATAAATTTCCTAGGAAATTTATAAACTTGCGAATCTTATTATTTTCCGGTGACATATCTATCATATCAACCACATTATTATTAAGAGGACATCATCATCAACATTATCCTCAGCGGTGTAAGTTGATACAATTTACTATCTGCGGTCTGGTTCCGTATCAAATTTGTTTAAAATGTGCAAATTTTTATTAAGATTACTTACCAGATTTTACGTTAACAATAATTATCGTTTGCTCAATTTATTTCTCTTTACTATGTAGATTTTTCTTTAATTTTTTAAATGCCATCAATATTTAGAATAGAAGATTTTCAAACTCTCGCTTCCCTCTCCAGCTTCCGCTTCAACACTGGCACTTTTGGTGCGTTAATGATCGCATAAGCCCGCTCGTCTGGTTACTGGCCCATTTAGCAGGCGGATAGAGGTAATATTTCATTTCGCAAGGTAATGCGTTAGCGTTCACCGGGTAGTGAGGTATACGCACCCTCTCGTCTGTCAACGCCAGCGTATCAAGATGTATGAATGTTTTAGAAAAGGATATACGACTTGGTTTTGTATTTGGAACTGTTTTGTATGTCTGACAGGTGATGCATTTAAAATGTTGCAGCGGATTATACCGAAATTATAGTACAGTAGCGGTCTAGGAGGCCGTAACAGATTTGTCTATGGTTTCGTCAGACGTATACTATATTGCAAAAGAACAAGAGCTATTTTGCAATACAGAATAACCGGAAGTGTTACGGCGACCTATACCGCCACTGTACCTAAATAATATTGGCTTCTATTGTTTTCTGAAAAAGAAGTTATAGGTTGGGTTTCACAGCCAAAATTTTCTCTGAACTGTATGAAATATAGGCCGCATTGCAAGCTATCGTTTCTGGCTAAAAGTGACTTTATGTTTTAACATTTAGGGTTGCTAAACTGGCTACTGTACGAAAACGAATTCATATGTGAATAATTAAATTCATTGATACGTAATTAATTTACAGCATCCCTTCAAGTATTTACCTTTTGAACACAAAGCAAAACTAGCAAGCACGAAGGTGAAACCTGTAATTAGGCCACCTGCAGCCGCCTGGCTTGGTCTCGTATGCATCATTAATATGCAAGCTGCATTCCACATCCTCAGTCATTTAATTAGCAGACGCTGCTGCATTTCTAAGAAGCTCAAAGGGTAATAAAGGGTAAATCAGTAGAAAGCTGCTAAAGAAAATCAATTTAGTCTTTAAGGAGCGAATCGGTGCGATACTGGCGCCACTTCGATAAATATTTAATATTTTCTTAATCATGGCCGAAATCACAAATATGCGTCTTTGACTCCCTCGATAATCTTGCTAAGAATTTTTACGGCTGTGTTGTGTAGCTTTTAGGTGATCTTAGAAATATTATTTTATGAAAAATGATCTTAGAAATATTCTTTTATGAAACTAAAGTGGCCACTTTAGGCAACAGACGGTTTTTTCCTTAGATTTTGAACCTGAAAGCTACACATTAGGGCCTTAAAAATTCTAAGCAAAATTATCTGGGTAGTCAAAGGCGCATATTTTTCTTTCGTCCATGGTTTAGAAGATATTAATTATGTATCGGAGTGGCGCTAGTTTCGCACCTGTAATCCCTTAAACCACACTGCTAAAGCATTAATAAAACTTTTTATGAAAAAATAAAACCGCCGAAAAAAAAACTGAAAAGCATAAAAAAATAATCGAATTACTAAGTTCTTAAAGTAATGTAAGTATATACCAAGTAATTTTAAGTCGGCGCGCCACACAAGCAAATTCCATAATTACGTAAAGATTGATGCGCGGCAGCGCATGAATTTTGGTTATTTCTTTAAATTTAAGGTACCTAATTTAATGGTCTTTGTACGAGGAATCTGTGGCGCCGACTCAAAATTACTTGGTATATACTTACATTACTTTAAGAACTTAGTAATTCGATTATTATTTTATGCTTTTCAGTTTTTTTTTCGGCGGTTTTATTTTTTGATAAAAAGTTTTATTTTATGCTTTTCAGTTCTTTCAGGGTTTTATTATTTTCTTCTCCCACAAGGTGGTCAGTGGTCACTCCGCATAAGGTGATCAGACGACATGGTTGACAGGGACGACAAGACCGGTCGGTATGGCGATTTGTGGGGGAGGCCTATGTCCAGCAGTGGACGTCTTTCGACTGATTTTATTTCATTTCAAAATATATTGTAAGTAGGTATCAAAATGTATAGTGTTACACGTAAAATGCAACTTGTGAGTTGATAAATCCACCCGCCGACCAAAAAGTCACCCCTATTTTCCCACCCTTAGGGTGGGAATTTTATTTCCAAATTTTTATGGGACCAACTTCAAGGTATGCCCTGTCGATTAAAAAAAGAATTATCAAAATTGAACTACTCTGTAAAAAGTTATGCGTGATCATACATTAAAAAAAAAAAAATATATACGTGTCGAATTGAGTACCTCCTCCTTTTTTTTTCGTCGGTCAAAAATCGGTTTCAATAACAAAAAACACACAATAGATCAAAAAGAAACTCAGCGGTTTCTGAAAACCAATATTTGCTCATAAATATGAAGGGCAAACTGCCAGTACCGTTGCCATTTTGCGTTTTCCAAAGCGGCAATTATGGCGGGGCGTTAGAATACGCTTTTAGTAACACGACGCGAGGACTCGCTTCGCATTCGTTGTTATATAAAATTAAATGTGCTGGCCGGACGTCCGTACCTACGGTCACATTTAACAAGTCGTAATTGTTAACTGTAATTGTACGCTAAACGTCGTATTAAATCATGCAAAGCCTTTAGAAATGGAGAATGATGACTCGCTCACGTACTACCTCGCTTACAGTTCTGTGATATACTTTACTTCTAGGTATCCAATTGTAAAAGGATTACGATTTTTCACATACTGCCAGACAATCAGGTATTTTCTTATATTAAAAAGCACCAAACTCATTATTATTATTTTGTCAACTGTTAAATTTTACATGATTGCAACTCCCTAAACAAAAAATCATAGAATGGCTCATTAGAATCGCTGTAGAATGGTAAGCTTATTGACTTGCACTAGCACATATTATATTATTACATAGTGAATATCAACATAAGATAATTCCGTCCCGGGCAGCATCCTTTAGTTACTTAGTCTGGTTTCAATATGACTAATTTAATACATTACTAGAGTGTGGTTGAATATATATCTGTTTTTGTGAGCTCTTGCGTTCTCAAGTGAAATTTCAAACTACTATTTTACGATAAGACAGTAGATTATGAAGTAATTGAAATAGTATATTTATTACGTTTACGATTAGTCATACCCGTTTAGACCTTACAACGAATACAACCATAAATGATAATACAGCTAGCTAATTCCCACCGCACGTAGGTGGCGTGGCGTAGCGCAGGGTTATAATAAACTTATCATATTTTCACACCGCAGCGAGCATCCTTAGATCCCAGAGTCTGCAAAATATGAATCGCTCAGCAGTCGTAAAACGAGAAACTGCTTGAGGCGTACGTTATAGAGTTTTCGTCGGGTAAGAGCCGCCATTGTTGTCTGAACGCTTGATCGTGAATATTGTGATCCTGTCCTTTGTTATAGCTCATTGTGGCGCGGCGCGAGGCTCAATGCTAATCGTTTGGGCTTTTGCATTAGATTTGACAAATGCCACTCGGGCTAATTAAATTGAGCGGAGCATTCGATTTCAATTTCAACCGCAAAAACGAAGACTAGAGTTGGGACGCTTTTTATACTGATTCACCTTTTGCAATGTTGTTTTTCAAGTTTTAATAAAAAAATACCTTTTACGCATTTAAAAAATATATTTGAAAACGATGTTTTAATTTCGTGATACAGATTTCTTTTTTTATAGCAAGTTGTTTTAATGTTCGACTTCTGATTTAATGTCTTTGAGTTTCTACCTTCATTTTGTTTCTTATTTTTTGTACTGAAACAACATTGATTATTTATTCACGCCATTTCAATTGAAATAAACTGTGATTTTTATTGATGATAGAAAACGAGTAACAAGCTCATTAAAATTCTCATTAGAGGCACTTTTACGCCAATGAAACATTTTTTTTCTATTTGATAAATAAAATACCAACAAAGCAAATCTAATTTCCATTGTTATATTTTACTTGAACGGTAAATAACAACACAGTATTTTAATATAACGTAAATTGCCCTAACAGGTGGCCTGGCTCCGCGTGGACACACAGACGATCCTAACAATTGGTCCCCACGTGATCACGAAGAACCATCGCGTGGCGGTGACGAGGGGCGACGGGCAGTCCTGGGCACTCACCGTCAGGGAAGCCAGGCCTCCGGACGCGGGCCGCTACATGTGTCAGATCAACAGCGAGCCCATGATCACACAGATGCACCATCTGCAGGTTGTCGGTCAGCACGCAAACGATGCTAGTCTAATATTTAGTCCTAGTTATAAGTTAGTAGAAATAATGAGAGCCGCAGAAGAACTAAAGTCAGCGACGTAGCCCAAAGTATTGCAAAACTTAAGTGGTAATAGGCAGGGTGCATAGATCGAGAAACGGATGGTCGCTGGGGCCAATAGTTTTTGAGTGGCGACTGTGCATCGGAAGACGCAGAGTAGTAAGACCTCACACAAGGTAGTCAGACGACGATGAGGTTCGCTCAAGACTGGTCGATTTGGCGTTCTGTTCGGAAGGCCTACGTCCAGCAGTCGACATCTTTCGCCTGAGATGAATGACTAAGTTACAGTTCGTTTGACGATTGTATTATGAAGTGCTAAGAAAGTGGGACGCCAAGTAGTCGGGTTATGATGATCAATGACTGCAGTGGTAGGCGGTATACGACTGAAAATTAATTAAATAGGTGTTTTTAACATGCCGATATTAACGTAAGATATTGTGTCACAATGACAATGGTATGACGGAGACTTTTGGAACCAATAACCTCATTCTCTTATTTAGACAGCTACTATTGTACCTAGCGCAAGTCAATATTAGGGCAAGACAACAGCCATACATAGTATTTTTCTATGGATTTATTGGCTGTTGGACCCCATAATAAAGTTTATAGATTTTGTGAATCCATTCAAAAATAGCAAAATCATTTACTGAATTTGTACCGCGAACGCCTCTTAAAAGGACAGGGCCATCCCAGAGATTGAGAAACATAACAATTATCATTACGGAACAGACTGAGCCCCAAACTAGAATCACTATCTAGGGTACCCGAATCACACAAATAGACAATTCCAAAAAAAGATAAACGTTGCTCGTACAGTGGCGCTCTAGAACACTTCCGGTTTTTCTGTATTGCAAAATAGCTCTTGTTCTTTGGTATAACAGTCTTGTGCACAGGAGACCTAAACAAATCTGTTACGCCGTCTTAGACCGCCACTGTGGGTATCTAAATATATATCAGTTACCCTAGTGCCTAAGTTTTTTAACAATGGGCAACTTACGTAGTGTAACGATCCTTCCTATATCGTACAGTTTTTAGCTTTATAAAATTTAAAAATTATATATTTTATACTTTTGGATGGATTCGACGACGGCTCCCTAGAAACGGCTACCGCGTCTCGGCGGGCGCGCGGAGATTGTGTTTTGTTTTCCTTTGATTTGACATAAATACAGCTATATATATGTACTCGTACCTTCAGACGATGCGAGGGAGTGTTGTGGCCGGCCTCAGCACCCGCTTCATCAAAGTAGTTAGATGGGGAATGTTAGTTAAATACATAACCGAACACTTTACACTGGTCACAAAATTGGATAGCGGTGATTATTTTGATTTGAAAGATTACTTGAGTAATCATATTCTTTGAGATCTATTCGCTGCAGTCCATTTAGTGTGCCAAACTCGAACGAGGGATTGCACGATTACTATTCTTGTGTCTTGATTGCCTTTTACGATGTTAATCAATTATTGTAAATCGTAGATTGTGCGAAATGGATGCTTGTTGTGGGAAAGTCTAATCCTCTATTATCACACCTAATAATCTCAAGTTTGCCGATATCAATGCGTGGTGGCTTACATATGTAATGCGGAATTGCTAAGACAAAGGATATAAGTAAAGAACTAAGAGTTCAAGACAAGACTTCATGATTGTTGGCATGAAGATCAGACGAGCAAACTAAAACCTCACATCAAACTTGACAATGCATTACGATGCATGAGATAGCTAGATGATGAGAATATAAAGAACCAAGAGTTCTAGACAAGGTCCCATGATCGGTGGCATGGAGATCAAATGAACAACTTAATCAAACTTGACGATGCACTACGGTGTACGAGATGGTTGATTAATAAGAAATACCTCTTGAGTAAATGAGGCCCGAATCGTTCTAACCAAATATAAAATATCCTGTCGAAGCTTGACTACTTACTTTGTTTGTTACTCGTTGGACGACGTATACTAGAGATTTGTGATAATTCTATTACACTCAACTAACACCACAACCATTATCAGCTGATAGGACTTGAAGAATGTATGTGAGACATAAAGAATCTGTGTGAGGTAGAATGAATGTTTCAAGGGAGGGTCTGTTTTTATACAAACTTATATTATATTATATATATTCACACGATATACACTAAACCGTA
Organism: Euspilapteryx auroguttella; assembly: GCA_951802225.1. Classification (NCBI taxonomy): domain Eukaryota; kingdom Metazoa; phylum Arthropoda; class Insecta; order Lepidoptera; family Gracillariidae; genus Euspilapteryx; species Euspilapteryx auroguttella. The sequence goes on from OX637653.1 coordinate 7,589,914, forward strand.
AAAAAACTAACTTCGCGATAAACTAATCCAGGGGCGAGACCTCTTTTCTAACATTTGATAATATGCGGCTTTAAGCTCGTTTGCGTAAAGAAGCAATCGTCCTGTGTTAGGGGATGAACTTCAGAGGAGCTGTGATTTGATCTAAAGAATTTGCTAATGTTTGGTTTATAAGTGCATTGCTTTGCCTAACGATCTACGGTACTTCAGGAGATGTGCTATCATGGTGCGAGTGATAGTTGAAACCACAAGACATACATTCCTAAGTAAGTTCTAACCAAGAAAAGTGCTGGTACAAGACCAACGGATTGGCAACAGGGTTATTACACCGTAGCTCTCGTTTTGAGAATCTTGCACATAACTTCATGATTATCTTTGTATTAATCTGGCTTAAGCCTTTATCACATGAATCGAAGGTCATCAAAAGTCGACTTTCTTCACACAAACATAAGGTTACACAAAACCTAGTCGGACGGGGCATGGCGAAGGAACTGTCCTACCCGGGGCTAGTTGACAAACACTTCAACCAAAATTTACCTTCCGTAATAATACACTTGACCGCGGTTCCTCTTCTAGGAACAACAGTAGGGTTTTCAATCTTTTAAATCATTCTTTAGAAGGACGATTGCAGTAATGTATTAGGGAACGTCTGTGTAGGATACCTAGGTAGTCGCTTGACGAGGTCGAGCTAGCGCGCGTGTTTAGCGCGCATTTTTTTTAAGAATTTATTTATCAGCGTACAGCTCATTGGCTCGAAATTTTATAAGTCCAAGGTTATTTTCATTATTCTTTAATTTTCGAAGGAGCTTTAGCACTTTAAATTATTTGATTTTAAAACACAACGTATGGAGGGTCCTAACCATTAGTCAGATAGACGATCACGACAAGGCCAAATATTAATGTTTCGTATTAAAGTAGGGTTAGCTTTGTAGGATATATTTATTTTTATTTTACTAATATTTAGGCAGGAAGGCAAAATGCTCACAGTAGATACGAGTAACTGAAAATTATAGCCATTATGGTAAGAGCGTGGCTATTCAGAAATATTAAACACACATACAAGTATGGCTTCAAGTAATTTGGTTTCTTGTGCGACTGAAATAAGGCAATTTATCAAGGAAACAAAGCCATTGATCATGTTTTGTTTCTAATTTCTATTAGGTACCTAGATTCTAATTAATAGGCTTTCTGTACCCAAGAAGACAATATCAGTATAGCCTGAAAACGGCTTAGGTGTGGGAGTCTCTCTTAGTAAAGTTAATAAAGTTACCTACTTAAAAATTCGTAAATATCTGTCCATAAATCTTACTTTCTTTTCACTTAGCAAATAAGACGTTGTAAAATTTCTTTTTACTTATTAAAACGAAGTGTCTATGTTGTGTGAGTTGGGACGTTTTTTAATAACGTTTCAACAAAACCGTTTGAATTTGCAACATTGCTCTCAAAAACGTTAGAGTACAATCACTGGTTTCAAAGGGATTAAATACCAGAATCACACTAATCAAATTAGAATTGTGAATTGTGAATCTCATCATGAAAACAGCATCGCGAGATCCAAGATTTAGCAAGATGGAAATATATTAGTAAAATAAATAAAATGCTATTTTGTATTACATTACAAAACAAATTGACGCTGTAACTTAAATTAAAAACAAATATTTGTTCCCGCTTTGACAGTATTCTTTATCAAGTCTGAATCTTGTAAATCGCAGTCACTCGTGCGAACAAAGTGCGAAAAGCCTCAAAGTTTCCAAAATACCTACCAAATTCGCGGCGATTACTCGGCGTTTTACGTTAACCGATTATCCGTCCAATTGCAAATGGATTACCGTAGTATTAAATCGGATCCCTCACTCATACATGCACCGACACAAACGGATTCTGATGCCGTCAATCAAAATGTAATAATAATTAAGTATTTCCCGACGATTGTTTAGTGATGGATGTATTGAGCCTGAATTATAACGTGCCTTTTAAATTGAAAACGTTGTAATGTGCTATTTCATGAAACGTATATAAAAATATCTAAGCATAGTGTACTACTATGTTTTTATTTTGACATCTTGGTCCATAATGTTGTTAGCTTAGATGTTAGTATATACTTACTGCTAGTACTTCATTTCTATGTAAAAATTAGTTAGAAAACAGAAACCGAGTTCGCGCCGCTAAGTATTTTTTTAATTTTTTGTAAAATAATGCAGCCAGGCTTATTATACGAAAAAAAAATAGATTGCAGTAAAACAAACAAAAGTAATTTTTCTTTATCATCAGTACCACCAGATATCGTAGACGCGGGCAGCAGTGGCGAGGCGATAGTGCGCGAGGGAGACAACGTGACGCTCTACTGCGCGGCGGAGGGCACTCCGCAACCTAACATCACTTGGAGAAGGGAGGATGCTGCCGCTATGAAAGTTGCCGGAGATTCCGGTACGTTACCTTTATTTATTTAATTGATGGCATTATGGCTGACGACAGAAAAAAAAAAGTTTTTAGTTGCATTCACAGTTGAGTCGAAGTTGTGAGTATACGCTCAACGGAGTATGAAACGGCTCTGACAGGATAATCTGTACTAGATAACGTTTTATTAACGTTGTCCGAGATCAAACTTAAGCGAGTCTCAAAACACTGGCTTCGAATGTCAGCCTTTGTTTTTTTCAATGTTATCATTTTCTGTTAAATTATCTCAATTCCCTTAAATAATCATTTCAGTTCTCTAAAACATAAATATACTAAGTTTATGCGTAGATAGCAATACAGTTTTCCATGTCCAGAACAATCTGCGTTGAATAAACCAGACGGTCGTATATAAGTCCCTGGGTCGACTAAAGTCGTAAATTAATTTAATGCAACAGATATACCGTACACGGTTCAGCTTTCTAGAGCCAGCTGAACTCTACTTAAACAGCTACAAACAAAGAGTTTTGTATAGTTTGGTGCACTAATATAAAGAAAACATAAATAATTATACAACAGCGGCTGCAGGTACTTACCATTATAATATATGCTGAAAACAAGAACTAAAAGTAGTGCTCTAGATAAAAGACAGTAATATTTAAACAAAATCGGAATAGATTTTCCCCGTTGCTAGAAGTATTTTTTTATTATAAATATTTTTGGGATTTCCTTCTTAAATATATTTATGTACCTATACGTTTTTAGCCAGTCGTCATTAATAACAATTCTCAACTTACATACGAACTTGTAACAGATTCTGTAATTACTTTTTTAAAACCCAATTTTATTAAAAATTGCAAGATTTTAATTCAGCATTAACAATAACTTAATAATAGTACGGTCACTATGGAAAGAGCCATCTAAAACCAGAGATTAAGCATACGCCCAGCATTTAGTAACAATTAAACTTTAGATAGGGTGGGCTTTAGAAATCGGATATTCAAATTAATCCCTGCATTAATAGTCCATTGTCTAAAACTCAGTTTAAATAATAGTCTCAAGGCTGAATACGGGGAATAAAACCGTTCAAGTATAAGACCTTTAAAAACCTTCTATCTTCAGCTTTGTTATCCTTTGTCTTTCTTTTAAAACTTTACGCCTTTGGGACATTTTTTGTCTAGTTTTTTTTTTTACTGAACTGTAAGAAAAACGTCGTCTCTCTTTGTAATTTATTTATAGGTAGGCAGTTATGTAAATTATATTTTAATGCTATTTTATTTTGGAAAATCTGTACTCAAGTTTAATCATGATATTTCGTTAATACTGCGGCATAAAGTCATTTATGTAACGTGTCCAAAATCCTGCATTGCTAGAATAAAATAATCAGTACGTTTTCCATGAGATAAGTTTCCCTATTTTTTTGCATGTATGTTGTAGGGATATTTTGACTTTATAATTAAATTCTTAATATTAGGTGTCTTATAAAAGTATCTCAGCGCATTGAATACATAGAGCGCCACGAGAGCAAGGCTCGAGCTTATGTATCAACATGAACATGATACTCATGATACCTACTTTTATAAAAATATTTTCAACATTCAAGAGAATCTTGAACTAAGTATTTCGAAGTAAATTCGATTTGAATTGGAACTGGAAGGAACTCGAGAAAACAGAAACTTGGAATCTCACAAACGAGTAAAATAAGTAGATTGATCTTGCTACGCATAGAAAGAAAGATTCAAATCAAACAGTTTTCAACAAGTCTATTTCGGTATTACATTGTGTGCCTAGATTTTCTTCGCATTTTGTTTGTAGAGTTTTACTTCAGGTATCAGTAACAAAGCAAATAAAATTGTTCATCGGTTAATAAATAAATATGACTGTTGGGTAAAAAACATTAGCATGTTCGGACATTATAACTAAAAATTTTGTATGACGATATTTCAGTATTCTAATTTATTTACATATTTAAGACACTATATTTATATATTTTAGTAAAAACCATTAAAATAAGTAAGAATTTAGTATTAAAAAAAAATTATATATGCCTTAAAACTATTTCCTGTGGTCTGTTCAGATTGACAGTTGATGGCTATACACCCGTTAAAAAAATATAATTAATAACAATATCGTTACTATAAATACTGTTACTTACTTGTTCATATTTCTATATTTCTTCATCAATTTAATAATTACAAGCAATAAGTATTTATTAATAATACTCATCATAAACAATCGGTTATACGTCCTAACGACTTTTCTGTGGACCATAAAAACGACTATAAACATCCAGAATACTAAAAAAGTTGGATAATTTGAGAATCATGCACTAGCAACACCGATCAGCTGTCCTAAACCATTTCGTTTTCACCGGAGCGCGTCGAAATGTTTCTTGAATGCAGCTGATAATATTTGTTTTTAGAAATTTGTCAAAGATCGATGCAACTTTCCTGTTCTATGGATTAACTGGAAAGTTTCAGTATTATTATTGCAATGACTTAAGTTCAGTGAACCTTTCTGGGAGTAGTATTGCAAATACAGTTTTTTTTTCTTTCTACCCTAAAAATTATAACCGTTATCGATGTTTTAAAACTGAATTGTATTTTCTGTGGACATCTTTTCTGTGGACTAGACGTCCACAGAAGAGACATTTGACCACGGAAAAGTCGTTATTATGAGATTTTAATATTTTTCAGTTATTTTCAGCGTCATTAAGCCACTGGAAACCTTAAGTCTCGTTTAGGTACCTACATTTTAGCAAAGAAGAGAAAAAGAAACGCCGTAGAGTATAAAAACAGATTATTATGAGAAGAGTATTTCTATAGAGGAGATCAAGAGCTGACTGAGGAAAAGATGACTGAGACTTAGAAAAAAGACGCAGAAAGCATAAAGAAATACTAAGAAGGAATATATCGGATGAAACCATAAAAAATAAGATTATTCTGATTGCTATTACAGCAGATGTTAATAAATTTTAATATATTGCAGATGCGATTCATACTTGGGTATAAGTTACCTTTTCAAGGACCTTTCAGCTTCAGATATTTTACATGCTTTTAGGTTAAAATATCTGAACCTGTTATGTATGATATGTTCAGCCCATCTTTATCCCGTAGGATCATCAGGCGTAGCAGGATTCTCCAGGGGGAGAACCCTGCTACGCCTGATGCTCAAGCCTACCCTACCTATCATATATCTAGATTCATATGAAATAAGAGCCTTAGGATCTCGTGAAATTTGATTATTAGGTAGACCTATCTTGTCAGTTCATAGATATTCCTTATGCTAATAGATGAAACAATGTAATGCCGTTACCGTGCCTACATATATTTTTAAATGATACTTGTATATAGGTACTGAAACAACGTGACTTAACATTTAATAATTCATTACCGCATCTTCAAGCTAATAATCACTAAGGATAGATACCGCTTCAACGGCGTCAGGTGGTGTCAGAACATTATTTTTGCAATTATCTGTAAAACACACACCATCGTCTGCGTCGTCGGTTTCCGCAACCACTACCACTAACGCCGAAAACCGTCTACTTTGAAGATCTTTACTCTGATGCCTCTTTAATTTTTCTAAAGCTAAACTAATAACAAATCAATCTTTCTTTGATGATTCTGATGAAAATATTTTTTCAGTAAGTAATTGTACAACTGTAAGTGTCCACAGAAAAATATCTTCTGTAGACCATATATATTTTTGTTATATTAAGTGGTTTTAAGGATTTAAGGAATTTATTTTGTGTCAAATTTCATCATTGATTGTTTTTAGTTACTTAAATAAAAGTAGAGAACGAAATATTAAAACTGTAACTTGATTCTTTCTTTCCTGTGGAATTTGGTCACTTCTGTGGACCAAAAAAAAAGTAAATGGTTAATTAATCACAGCCCATGCGTGAATGATCTCGCTCACTATTTTATTTATGTTACTTATGTCATTAGCAATCAATAAAGTCTAATTTTGAAATTATAGCAGCAATTTTTTTTTTTTTTCAGAGTCCGCTTTTGTTTTTTACCCTGTTTTCAGTAGTTTTTGTTCTTTATTCTTTAGGGTTCCAGTTTTTTAAAGTACTGTGGAAATTATGTTTGTTATAGGTCTTTAATTTATTTTTCTTGTTATACTAAAGATTACAGTTTTCAAAAATGTGATGTGGAAAAGCATGTAGGGATCGAAATAATAAGCGTTTATTTTTCTTTGCTAATCACTCCGATAACCGTTAGAATTAAAATTAATCGTTGCAGCTTGTACAAAGTGACAAAGTGTCTCCATAGAATTTGAATTCTAGTGTCAAAATGGGGCGGTCAGTGGCTGAACTTGACCGCGGTCACCCGGGAGTCGAACGGGGCCTTCCTGTGCATCGCCACCAACGGGATCCCGCCTTCCGTCAGCAAGAGGATACTGTTGAATGTTCTGTGTAAGTTAACCATTGGTAATATTATAATAACTTTCTGATCCTGTTATCGCTAGCTGGGACATGAGCTTTAAGAATTTTCCTCCAATTTAATAAAGCTATTTTTTTTTGTTTGGTGCTATTTGAATTAAGAATGTGTTCGTTCATAATATATTTAGCTAACTTGGTATAATTGACTTTAGAAAAAAAAAGAGGTGCGTTTTAATTATTTTTTAATATGTTTTTTTACTTAATGCTTTAAAGAATCTTTTACCGCATTAGAAAATCCAGGTAGGTTACAAGAAGTAGGTTTAACCTCATGTGTCTGAAACCTAAGCATTTTTTTATGTAAGAAATGTTATATTTTTCTAGTTAAAAGCTGAGACGAAATCGCTCCGGGCGAGGTCGCATTTTGCTATATGATATAATTTGATTATTTTAGTACCTATAGCCTTTATGTTTTAGGTTAAGTTGACCCTAAAACTAAACAGTATAAGAAAATAGACAAAATCTGAGAATAAGAAAGAAAGAAGAAAGAAAAAAACGTTTACTATTGCCACATTGACACACGAAATAAATGTAAAAGAAAAAAAATAAGGACAAAAACGGAAAAGAAAAAAAAACTTGTAATAAACTTTTGTTTACATTAAAATATGATAGAAACTGTGATGTTTCATGTAGTTTAGTGTTAATATTAAGATTCTTTTTTCATGTAAGGTGCCCCATCCGTGTGGGCTGTTCAGAAGTTGGTCGGAGGCTACCTCGGCAGCTCCGTGCTTCTCCAGTGCGGGGTAGAGGCCAGCCCCGCGCCGGCGGTCTACTGGACACACATCGACAGCAATCGAGTACAAGATGGTATGGAAATCAAAATAAGTATTTTAATTACTGTAACTATTAAGAAGATATAATGAGTATAATCACTTCACTTCACCACTTTTCTATTCGAAAGACAATTTTTTTATTTCCTTTTTTTACCAGGAACAGGGTAGTCTTAAAGGCTTAATAAGTACATTTCGTAGAGTAAGTTAAATGTGAAAATAACAATAAAAAAATACATGATTTAACAAACGGTAGTAACATATTTTCAGAAAAATCTCTATTAAGCCTAAAATAATATTAAAGAGAAATAGGTACCTATTATTTGAAGTATTTATTCAATACCTCGCCTTTAACGTGACGATTGATCTCTTTATTTGATTTTGTACAACAAGATCAAAAGAAAAAGCAAAGATGGGCTTACATAGTTTAAAAAGAAACCATAGCATTAGATTTATGTACAAGAATATATAAAATTGGCAAAATATATGTATTTCAATGATTCCTTTCAAAGAAAGTCTTATAGAAGTTTGGAGTAAGGATTCCATAATACAAGCGAGCATAAAGTTGTTGAGCTATAAAATTACTTATACATATAGTATCACACGGCAAGAAACTAAAATCTCCACTCGATACTCGTAAATACAATCGAAACAGATTTATTAAGCCGCCGCGCAGTCTGCAAGAAACAGCTCTAGCGAATCCTCGCTAATATATTTTCGCTAACACAACTTGGGTAGCTTTAGTAAAAAATAAGGTTACTTAGAAACTTCGCTTCACTAGAAAACGGAACTTTTCTTAGGAACATGCACTCAGTGAATCCTTTGAATTGTACGCACAGGTACCGTTAAGCACTCCAACCGCATCGTTTCTCCATTTCGTCTCCTTAGAGATTTACTGGTTTCACATTCAATTGACATTTATGAGACGGTTTATTGGACTGAGAATAAGGTGCAGTGCTTCGTTAGAAGCAAAGCTGAGCACCGCATTCACCGCAAGACTGGTAGTATACAGTACTACAGCAAATTTTAAAATATTATTTCTAATCCTTATGATATAATGTTGATGCCAGACTATATTCAATGTACTATAGCTCGAACGAAAGAAAATTACAGAAGTTAATATAATATCAAAATAAGTTGATACACATCGCCACGCTTAGCAGGCGGGGTGGCAATCGGAGAAGGGCTGTTAACATTTTTCAATGAGGACGCTGCTAACCGTTCTTCGGAAGTTCTCTTTGGCAGTCGCCTTTAAGGACACCAACGCCACGGCAGGAGATGTGTTGGTGGTATTCTGTAGCTGTTAACATTGATTATTATTACTTATGTTAATATCCCCGCCCTAAATGATTGTCCTTGTGGAATTTGGGATTTTGTTGGAAATGATTACATTTATTTTAACTAGATGAGAAGTACCAGGCAATCATAAAGTCTGAGAGCTACAAGCACACGGCGTCGCTGGTCGTGAACAACGTGTCCCGCGAGGACATCGGCTCCTACCACTGCCACGTCGAGAACGCGCTGGGGCAGGCTGCGGCCGATATTACACTATACAGTAAGTTTATCTTGCTCTATGAGTTTTGAGATACTAAGTAATGAGTATGTGCATAACTTGTTATATTATCAAATACACATATAATAGTACCTATTTATTAAAGTGGTAAAAAAAGTATGAAGATTCGCTGACTATCGTTCACAATTAATTGTCATTATCATAAAAGACGTTCGTGTTCTGTGAAATTTTGAATCATCTTTATAATGTTCCAGCTCTTAAAATTGGTTATTTTATACAGCTTTAGCGACGACGACAGTACCAACGACAACTTTATCGACATCTATCGTGGCGGAGACTTCAACTATTACATGTAAGTCTTCAATAAGAAGTCTTCAATAAGAAGTCTTCAATAAGATGTCAGACAAGAGCCAATCGAAGGGATACTCAGAAAATATAAAGACCTTACCTTAGAATAAGCGTCTTCAATACCAACAATCTGGTAACCGTAGACAGTTTAAAACCGATATATCCTGCCGTTGAAAAAGAAAATGGATCGTCAGAGACGACAGCGAGCGTTCATTTGTCGCACGTCTGTACGAGATTTACGAGGGCTCATAAGCGCGGCAGCGCTGGATTTATATAGATATTTACAAATAACATTCCAACGCACTCTTCCCGAAAATACTTAATCTAAATAGTTCTCAAGATGCTCTTTAAAAACAATAATATAGACTTCTTAAGAGAAATGAGCCGCTTTTAAAAACTTAGTGAGACTTTGCGATTGAGAGAAAACGTAAAACGTATTTATTTTTGCTCATTCCAAAGTACATTTATGAAGTTTAAATAAAAGTAATCCTTTGTTCGCATTGTTGAACAGTACGCGGTTCGTACGGGAGGACGCGGAGTAGGCAGATCTCCCACAAAGTAGTCATTAGACCAGTTGAGGTAGCAGGAGCACAACGGATGAAGAGATGATGATGATGATAAACGCTTCAATTAAAACTAACTTCTTTTATACACAGCAATTTTTTAACCTGTTTGTGAGAATAATTAAATTGCGCTTCTGTTTTATCAAGATTCTGAGTTCGATGAGACGGACAGCCATCGAGACAACTACTCCGACGAAGACAACTATGTAGTCGTGCTGAGCCAACACCAAATGCAGAACTTAGGTAAGTAACTTGAGACGTTCCTATGTAAACTTTCAGTATATTCAATGGGAACACAGAAGATACTGTCAATAGAGCTTTGAGTCAAGATGTCAACCCTTTTTTTGGATCCCATTTTCACATTTATGATTTTATTGTCTACATCATTAATGCTAATAATGCCCGTGACAGAAATACAATTTGTTTCGGATGGCTAAATACTGATTACCTTGCAAATACAACTAATTGCCCAATTCGCAGGTGAAATCAAGGTGTCTAACTAAATTTTCGCTACGAATTAATTAGCTAACGTCAAAAGCAGAGTGTTTAGTACAAATTTCAGGCTTCGTCTTTTACCGTGGCGACAATTAAGCTCAAATGTGCCGTGGAAAATGAAATTAATAAAGTACATTATTATCAATCAACACGTTAATTTTTAACCTATTGTGTGCAAATAAAGAAGTTCTTTATTTAATTTATAAGATGAGATAAGAGATAAGAGAAAAGATTTATAAATTTTTCTTATGACTTATTCAGCTTTTTACGTGTTTAATAAAAAAAGTCTTCGAAACGGTAGTTTGTAACTCTAGCAGCTAGTAATAAAGTCAAGTTTCCTTTTTCAACCCCTGACGCAAAAACAGAGGGTGGTTAACGTCTGTCTGTGGCATTGTAGTGCCTAAACTGATGAACCGATTTTCGTATAATTTTTTTTTTTATTCATACATTATGGTGGTAAGTGGTAAGGTAACCATGATATTTTGAAGATGCTTTAGTTCCAGTAACTGGCAGTTTAATGTCTTATAAAAACATAGTTTTCTCATTTCAAAATTTCAGGTTATTTTATTATTATTAATTTCAGCAGGTCTGACGCCGAGCTCGTGACCGGAGGAGCGGCCGGACCTGTGGTCGCCCTGGTCTTCGGCCGCGAATCTCTCCCCACTAAAATACACCGTTCCTCTTGTTGCCCTCTTTATAAGCCTTGCTGAATTGTATTGACTTGATGATTCGAGACATTTTGCGGTTACCAACGAACATTATAATGAAAATTTATAAAAAACCTTATGTCCATAAAATTCCTAGGTACGTCATGTTCTGATAAGGATACAATTATTTCGTTGGTTACTTTAATTTGATTACTGTAGGCATAGTTTTGAAACCTGTGACGATTCGTTGTAAATTATTAAATTAATTGACTTCATGTTTGGAGAGAATACGATAATTAAATTGTGTAATATAGTCATAATTAAATAATTTAAGTAAGTTATGAAAATAGTAAATAATATTGAGAAAATAGATCGTTTTATTTTTTAAAGTCAAAAGTTTAGTCTCGATCAGATTAATCTATAGCGTATTTAGTATCTACATAACCAGACGAAAATATCTATACATCTTCTAAAACAAGAACTTATCAGAAAATGATCAATGGGTCCCATGAAATTATCCGAGGAACCTCGGTGATTACTTTTCTGAAAGGCAAGTCTTCAATTCTAATTAACCTTTGTTCTGATTCGTTTGTTGTTGTTGCCCCCTTACGGCAATATATTCAAGTTTATTTTACCAATTGAAACGATTTATTTGATAAGGCTTAAATTTTATGGTCGCGTTATAGGTATATTTTGCACGTTTTATGAACAAATAATGTGAAAGCAGGAGGCAATGAACGACTAAGTAAAATGTAGGTAGATATAACATAATGTCTTTTTGCTTAAGTGCATACTGAAAATGTAATTGTGTGGATAATTCATGGGTTTTGACTAGACAAGACTAGAAAAGTAGTATACTAAATAATCTAAACCCGGTCTCTCTAAGAGAACTTACTGAATTAATTCAGCATAAGTTCCTTTGCAGCCAGCAACATTAGTTTCAGTTTAATATTTGTAGTGGTGATCTTTTTTTTAATCACAATCTGCCAATTATCAGGCAAGCCTTTACATCAGACGAGGGATAACTGTATCGATACAGACAGATGCTTTACTGGCAGGTCGGGAATTAATTGTTAATTAATTACAATCTCAATGGAATTGCCGGTGTTCGGTGTGAGAGGCATTTATTTGTTGAATTTGATTGTTCGCCAGCTTAATTCTGCCTGCGGCTGATTTGCTTGTTTAATTTGAAATAATAATATTCCAATTAATAAAGTCAATTGGTGATTTTACATCTCCTAACGCTGGTTTTCATTAGGAACGGGCAACGGACTTTGCCAAAATTTAGAGTAAGTTGGAACCTTTGTGAACCAAATACTGGTGCAAATACTGAAGAATACCCAAGAATTACACTCTCTAAAAGCTTTTTTCATAATACCGACAGAAAAAAAAATATGTTAAAGCTATTTTCGCAGAGACATCCGCTTTAATGAAAGAATTCGCGAAGGAAATTAAAAAGATAATAAAATACATCTATAGCTACCTAAATTAAATTTTTAAAAAGCTGACAGACTGAGGTTATGCGATGGTTTGCCGAGTGGAATGTTGTAGTACTTATTTTTCTTAATTCTGTATTTAAATTACATAAATGAAAAAATACGGCACTTATGAAGTTCAAAGCTTACTTCCTATTCTGTTCAGTTGGAGTCGTTAGTTGACCGACTCATGGCAGAGGACAAGGCCGCTGTGGTCATACATTATTTATATGTTCCAATTTTTCCCACCTGAACCGGATAGTATTCAAATTTGTCGCCGTATCTGTTTTAACGTTCAATGACGTCAATGAAATATATAACTCCAACTAAATAATTTACGTTGTAAAGCGAAAAAAAAAAAACATTTTACCACTCGTTGACCACAAATGTAAAAAGAGTTAGTCAAATAAGCAAAAATAAGGTAAACATTTTGAACCAAAAAAAACACTCATAAAAATTTACAAAATTACAACTAATTCAGACTTTGTCCTTATCAACTCATTATTATTGAAAAGTAGAAACAGAAAAACACAATGAAAATTCCACAGCAATAGGGACAATGCAATGTGGGATGATTGGCTCAAGCCGTCGTCGTATCCGCCGTGGACGTCGTGAGCCCTGTGGATGTCGAAAACTTGATTCTTTTGTTTTTTTTTGTTAGCGGATATTCTTACTGTGATCGTGTATCGAGATACCGTGGAGTTTCACCAAACATGTTGTGAATAAGAATATTTAATAAAGCCAGAACAGAAACATAAACTTTACTTTTATTTGTGGTTGGAGAAAACAAAAAGAGACACATTTGATATATCGGTACTATTTTAAGTATACTTAACTAAACCCGTAAACCCCGGGTAACTTTACCGTAAATTATTTAAATACGTTAGTAGGTAGGTAGATATTTACCGCGAATCATCATTACTTAATTAATTCGGAATGAAAGTGCCCCAAACTTAGAGTTAGTTACAGTTAAATATAGACAATGAAGCCGACTTTTAAGAACGAAAAGGTTTTTTACCTAAGTATCTACACTTCTTACAAATTGAAGCCATTTTGGGAGGGTATCGGAAATTGGCCCCGACGATACTTGGTCCTTATTTTATTAAAATTTGAGCTCATTTTACGAGATCCTCTCAATATAAAAACACCTATAGAAATAAGCAAATTGCTTTTGGTAGAAATTTATGAATCAATATAATTTCTGCTTTTTCCCACCTAAAGAGCCTTCCCTTTTCTTTATATCTTTATACAATTATATTCACACAAGCTGTCTAAAAATATTTAATATCATTGTGTATGCGTCATAATATTATCTGTCTGTATTGAGCTTTGCGCTCAGAAACCCATTAAGACTATGTAATAGGTCCTATTTGGGGCCCTCTTCCTTTTTTAAAGTAAGACACTTAATAATTTATGAAGTTCTTCAAATAACTTACTTAATTATTTAATAAGAAATATAAGAACACGGTAATTAATAGATTATTTATATTCAGAATCTGAGTAACTACAAACTTTGTAAGGAACAAAATACAAAGTCTTCAAACAACCTTGCGCGAAATTCTCTTTTAGAATTTTCCGTACAAAGATACTATAAAGTAACTTCTACCGAATAAATAACCTTGTCAATATGCGAGTGCATGAGAACTAACTGTTTTGATTGAATCATAAATCATTGGGGTTTCTGGGCGCAAATGCAATCTGAAATGATAAATCTTTGCACAGCGCAGTCGACCCGACCCGCGCCGGCCAAGAGGCATTTTTCATAACTTCTCTAATATACTATCGTTTACATTAAACTGTCTGTCTGCCTATGAATGTGAGTAGTGTGGCGAAAGAACATTACGATAACAAGAAAGGGATCACTGTTCTGTTCTATCAACGTCTGTTTTCTATTTTAATAGGATATTATCATCAGGTCAGGTATGAATGTTACTTCTATTAAAATAGTTAAGTATAATTAAGTACTTTCCTATTTTCTTTTATCCAATTGAAGTTTAACTCAATAATTTGTGTACTGTACATAGTCAAGCTTTACAGAATATTTGAATAAACGTGCATTCACTTGGGTCCACAATTCTACATAGCCTGGAGTCCGGCGCACTGCTGAAAGTTTTGCCAGCGTAAACTTTTGATTCCAGGTGTAGTTTTTATCGAGTTAAGTAAAAACCAGCTTTATGGTCTCTGGGTAACATAAATTCCAACTTCCAACTTCTAATGAGAAACATCCATTGAAAATTTTAATTTCCTAGTAATATTAAATTATATATTTTAATGAAAATGTATTTTATGTTTTTTTTTTTCTTTCGGTTTTACATCTAAACTGTTTTAAATAGTTATGTACTTAGGTTACTCATGAAAACAACTCTTATATAATCGAAAGCAGGGTAATAACGTTAAGGTTTACATAAGCGGGCAGCGAACTCCCCGGAAACAAATTATTGTTTCTCTACCCATTCATTTACTTGGCAAACGGATTGTTTATTCAGCAAATGATAATTTATGTAACAAGGTGTAGGACGGAGCTTGTGCGATAACTCGCTAAGGAAAATATGGGGTCTACCGGACGATCCATTACCCGGCACCTTGCTCTACCGTGCGACAGAACAAAGTGCTACCAGCTAGATAGATCGTTTTTCTAAGAAAAGTAGTTAAGAAATGCATCAGTTACAAAGTATTTATTTTATAATGTCTACTTAAACCTAATATTTACATAGTATCACAATTTCTGATCCGTTTTCGTTACCTTTGTTTTTTAACATTTATTTATAGTATAGTATGTGCAAAGCTGGGTCGCTAAGCACCAGTATAATAGTTATAATAGCATTGACATTTGATTGACATAATCAATTACAAAGTTCAGTTTACTCGTGACATTAACTACGCATGATTTGTTGCTAGATATAGGGACATTTGTGTACAAAATTAACTGTTTACTCGATTGCCTCGTTCGAAAACAATTGACACCTAACAGTTTTGTGATATAGCTTCTTTAGTATAATAATACTTTTGCCACTATATATTTGTCATCATGAGCTTCAAAAATTAATCTTAACCTGGTTTTCACAATTTTTCTGTTTTTGCACATGCTATATATCTCGATAGATAGTAAATAAAAATCGACCGCAAAACAACAAATAACAAAGGCAACGAGCTCGATCAACGTCAAACAACACTCCTAACACTACCACAGAATTTAGTTCCCTATCCATAGTTTTTTACTAGGTGTCTCCTAACGGGAACAGTTCGAAGATCTTGGAGTCCAACGGGCAGTACTCCATGAGTTCCTGGATGCTGCAGGCGTTGTCGCAGCATTCGTCCACGATGCCGACGAACCGGCGCGGGCGCGACCTCGCTGCTACCACCATGCTCTTCTTGGCTGTGAACTCATATAGATCTTCTGGGACTAGTTTATCTGTGAACAAGGAAAACGATTTGTTATTTAGGAATTTTGTGTCTTTAAAATTGGTTTAATGTACATATTTTTCTAGTATTTTATCCGTAAGCTCATAACATGTCTGAGATTTTAAGAATTAATTTGAAAAAAAAATCGGTTTTTTTCTTACTTCTAGGTCAGAATAACTATAGCAGGTACTTTCTAGTCTGATTGGAAGCGATAAGGCCGCCTATTGCGATCTAAGTATTTATTAATTCAAGAAAATGTAAATATAATTACGTTGATTGATTGTAATAAAGAGTATATCGAGGCAGATTGAGAGGTTAACTTACTCATAATAGAAGTAGTATCGCGTTTGATAATCTTAAAGCTGTTACTGCAGATGTTCTCGAGCATGCACGAGAGGTATCGGCTGCAGACCTTCACTGGTTGGGTGAGCCTGAACGGCCCGTTATTACAATCTTTCTCCGCGTGCGCCAGCGCGATCATGATCAGGACCTGGGCATAAAAAAAATTGTTAGGTAAGAAATAAATATATAAATGGTGATTAATATTAGAAGTAGAAAAAGTATATTTTAATGATGACAATGCTAAAGAATCAAAAACTTTAAATTGCTGTCCAATTATAAGGTATAGGTATACTAAGTTTCAGTCAAGTTTTAAAATAGAGAACACAAAATAATACCAGTAAAAAGTTAGAAAGATTGCTTAAGAATATGTATTTAATAGGGTGTGAGAAACACATACAATGACACACCAAACTGGGAAACAAAAATTGTTGTTCATAATAACTATATGTCGGGAATCGAACCCGGATCCTCCGAAGTTACAATAGACATCACTGCCCACTACGCCTCGGGAGGTTTTCAAATACTTAATACAATATTACAAATAAAACAGCACTGCACAAGTTAACAACTAAGTAAAATCACAGAAAAATAAGTTATACGTACAAAAAGAATTGTCAACTTCATCATAATCACGCTGAGAATCGAACGAAGTTTCGTTATCCATAAATACGGAAGGGCAGTCGATAGATGTTGCTTCGCCGACGAGTGCCCAATTAGTGGACTCAAACCAAACGCGACAAGAGCTTAAAATAGCCAGTGGTGGTCCATAGTACACAATTACAAAACGTGTTAGATAATGAGGTTTACAAAATTGTCATGGCAATAAGATAAGGGCTCAATTGTGCCTGCGATTAAGTTAAAGCCTGCATTGTTGTGACATTAACTGATCGGTAAAGGGATTAGTGTGGTTCCTTTCATAATTAGATTAAGCTTCATTTGTTCCAAGTATGAGCAAGCCGTGTTGAATATAGAAATTTAATTAAATTCAACATTTATCTAATGGGGTAGATAATAATTAGGTACTTGATGTTTTGGTTAATGCTACTTGCATGTCTTTCGGTAAAAACAATGCATAGGCTAATTCATTTTGGTCTAAATATTTGTTATATAAGTGAAAATCTTCAAATAAAATTTGCCGTAGGGACATTGTATAGTTGCAGCCAGATCATCAACCTATCCATTCGTCCCGCCACCTGAATACGTTTTACAAACATGGATAGTTCGGCTGCTGCTGTACTTCATTTTCTTCTCATTACATTGGCCCTAACTTAAAATAGAGTAGAAAAGTTTTGTTAGGCGGTTATGTACAATAATTTTAAGGTAAGCTTTATACCTACACACCTAAGTATAAACTTTAAGAACATTTTATTTAAATAGGTACCTACTTGACAGCTTATTTCTTCAGTTTTCTTGAAGACACACACCATACGACTTTAAAAAGTTATAGATTCCTTCCACGAAAACTATTTTCAGAACACAGCTCTAAAGCTCAAAAACTTTCGTCTCTAAACGCTTTATTAGACTTGATGAAACTCCTATAAATTGTAAATTTTGATAATAATATCAGAATAAGTTGTAGGTCTAGTAAAAAAAAATCTACTCCTAAAACTACTTACTTATAGTTACTGCTATAGGATAAAGAGTGTTATCCTTTTTTCAATTTGTACCCTCCAAAATCTTAAAAGTTAATGTGGCTATAGAGGTCAACTTTAAGTTCATGTTAAAAAAAACTAGTCTTGACCCCTAAGATGGCATAAAATAACAAAGTCACTGGGTTTGTTTAAACAGGCCTTAAGGTTTAAAGTAATCCTTACGGAAATCAAGCTATTACATTAGTAATGTCATTTGTAAATTCAAGTTTACACGAGCGTGGTTTAAAAGAAAATTGTTTGCCGTTAGAAACAGGAGATTAAGGTCTAAAATTTCATATAAGCTTTACAAATGACGTGCTCTAGCCTAATGAATGTTGCGAACAATCTGCGTTGTGTTTACAGCTTTGTTTTATAGTCCAAGTTAACTCACAAAAGGTGATGTGGTATGACAAATCTGAAACATAAGTGCAAAATCTAACACTTATTTTAAAGTACAGGTATAGCCAGCCAGTAAGCGATTTATGTTTCTTGAAAATTCGTCATTTATAATTCGTCTGTAAGGTTGTTAGGTGGGTTGGTTAATGAGCTGGCTTTTGTATTAAATAAAAATATTATGTGGCCTACTACTTTAGGTAAACCTAAAGCTCGTTAAGAGATATTTTTTCTAAAAATAAGCATGACAGTGAAATATGTCTTTTATAAAGGGTCAAGCCTGAAAGGGACGTGTACGTTTACTTAGAGCCCTCTGTTCATCATATTTTCGCCTCAACTTGAAGGCACGTCATCGCTAGTTATTTATTGCTTTAGTTCGCCATCTAGTTCGGAGGCTTTCGGAACAAAAGGTAGGTTCTCGCTAGTCTACTCCAAAATAAGCTAAGCAAGTACGATTTTTCTAACATACCTACCAGTATCATAGATACTCAAATTATATATTTTTCACTTGTTTGAATGAATTGTAATTATTATTATTTCCTCATCTCTATATAAAAATAGCTGAGTATTTTTATTTTATACTTAAAAGGGGAATCCCAAAATAAACAAAGTTTTCCTTAAAAAACAATTTTGGAATTTTATATTGGTGATAAAAATAGGCAGGAAAGATACGTAGGTAGTGCTTTTATTACTTTATAATGTTGGTAAGAAGGTAAGAAGACTAAATATAGTTTTGGTTTCAACCAACCAATATACAAAATAATACAGATAATTTATTCATATTTAAGCATTTATTCAAATATAAATGCCCAATCAGATACCTACCACCTAACAAGTTCATAACCATTAGGAGATAGGTAATAATAAACTCAAAAATATTGACACACTAAACGGCTGTCTATCACTTTTAATTACTCAACAACAACTTAGCTATGCAAACTATTATAGATTCATGCACACAGTTCTTAATATAGAGTAAACAGACAGCAAACAACTAAATGTAATTTTAATATCGTACACATAGCGACAGACTGCTTATCATAAGTACCGAAAGGGCTTTTTAAAAATAAATAAAAATAATCGTCGAGGTCCAATCTATTTGTTATCTGACACGCACTCGCGCGCGGGTCACCCATCGTTCCTGTCCGTGCATCCGAAACAAACAAAAACACATTATAAACAAAAAGTTCAGTTTCGAAATTTGACCATTCACACATAAAACTGATAAATAGGTCATGCCTTAGATCAATTCGGAAGAAGGCAGATTCGTCAAAGCAAAGTGATTCTGCACGTGAAGAGATACACTTTGTATTGAATCTATGTTTAATAAACAAGATTCGCTGTTGGATTGGCCCCAAAAAATAGTCTTAACATAGGCTTAAAAAAGCTTTCCTTGAATGGAGACCAAGAGAGGGAAAGCAGGATTTAGACTACAACCTAGACTTCTGCATTGATTTTAGCTCTCACTCTCTTTACATCAGTAACTCTACCTACTGTCGTTGTTTAAGCGCCAACGTAACCGTATTTTAATCCACTTTTTCATATCAATGTGTTGGGAGATATAAGCCATTGGCTATGAACTGAAGCGGAGGTTAATTAGCTATAACAAATTAATAAGTCATTTTGTAATTGTTATGCTTATATGTCCTCTTAAAGATTGACGTCTGATCCAGGGTTGTTTACAGTTTAACAGTGTTAGTTTTACACAAATATTTTTTCAAAATATTAAGTTTTAATATGGATAAGTGAGTACCTATACCTACCTACCAATTTATGGTATAACTTTACTAGTGAGCGCCCGGCGGCTTCGCCAGCGCATTTTCCCTTGAAACAATAAATTCCTAATTTTCCAGCAAGAATTTCGAAATAAAAAGTAGCCTATGTCCTTTCTCAGGCTCTAGATTATCCACATACCAAATTTCATTCAATCGGTTTAGTAGTTTTGTTTTTAAAGCGAGATATACAGAGAATTGTAATGTCACAAAAGAAGAAAAGAAAAAAAAAGAGAGAGATAAATTGTAGAATTGTACAACTTTCTTCTCCTCGCTGTAAAATCATTGCGAAAGGGAGTAGAATCGTTTGACAGAGGAGGGCTCGTTTCGGGGCGTCTCCAGGCGACCATTGTCGTAAGGCAAGGCCAACATTTGTTTGCCTGAGCCGCTTATGGGCACCCTGAAGTACCTCGCCTCTCGCAGTATAAGATACTTTACCCAATAAGTTATCAATCAATACCAATTAGATTAAATAGTCCAATTGACTTCAATAAGTGATATCTTCTATCCTATATTGAATACATAATTTTTGACTTTCAGTCAGAGTTACTTTATCATTTAAATATCAAGTATGGATATCGATTCTTGTTTGTTTCTTAATGCAGTGTCGTCAAGTACATAACCAATCTAATGCCTACGTTGACTTCCTCTCGGATCTGTGCAGAGAATTTGCGCGTTTCTACGACTCGTCTACTTACTATATTGAGCTCTAAATTACTAGACTTACCGTCTTATTCATAAAGATACAGTACATTTTAAGTAGCTTTACTGGATGTCTACATCTTTGGTTTGTTGTATGATAAATACGTGACATCCAGTCTTAATTGACATACGTCAAATAACTTAAATGCTCTAACTTTTTATGAATAACAGGGTTATTTTATAACACTTATTTATTACTTTGTGGCACAGAGAATACCTAATAGTACTTTATCGTAACGTATTATTGCAGTGAGACTCTTATCAATAATGTTACCTTGAAATTGCTTGAATCTGTTTCTATGCAACTAGGAAGATAGGTACCTAATAACTTGTTTACAAATCATAAACTAAACTAAAGGGAATCATAATTATCAGAACAGACGGCGCCAGCAAACGATAACTTGATAGCAGGACTGGACGCGACACAAACAAAAACAACTTTATAAATTTGTATATGTAGCGACATGTGCAGAGACAGAGTGGATTTCAACAAGTGATATTTTGTATCGTTTTGGTGTCATTTTATATTAAAGGTATTTTTAGAAAACTAATACATCTTTTACTTATTATTTAGATATTGCTATACTTACATACGTTAAGGCCATCTTTGTAATTTGAAAGGTTTTCGAGAAAACTTACTTGAAATCCACCAAAGTGATATTTCGGTCCACCAATTTAACCTCTAAATCGAAGCCAGAGTCCAGAACAATTTTGGTCGTTTGTCTGTTCCCCACCTGCCCCGAGTTTCCTGCTCCTGTAATGAAATGTGATCGTTTTGGATCAGAATCTGGATCAGCGATACAGAGCTCTGATCTTTAGGCACAGATAGGTGCTGACGGGGCAATGCGGATGTAGTATTAGTAGAGATAATGTGAATATCATTCGATTTTCAACGTAAAATGTCATTTTGGTGCTATTATATAATTTTAGTGGTTTTTAAAATTCCACCAGAACCACCAAAATAAAAAAACATCTGTCAAAAATATTTATAAAAAAAAATTTGCAACCAAATCAAATAACAGTTTACAGCAGTAATTTGTTACCGTAAACACACATTTAGAGCGTGTGAAACTACTATCTTTCTTTTTAAGAAACCCTTCAAAACGCAACCACCAAAATTATATAAAAAAATTCACCCTACCACCTAAATGATATATTTAAAAAAGTGTTTTGAGGGAAGACGCTGCGAGCTTCGTGCGTCTATCTTCGGTGAGCGATAGAGTGTCCCTAAAGTTCTCGGGGAGCATGGATTGAGCCCCAGCCGTAGTAGACAATACTTCAAGAGATTTTGTTGTTGAAAAAGTGCCACCAAAATGTGCATGTGGCTGACACTGCTTTGGTCAAGTGAAAGCACTAACTGAGAATAATTAGAACATTAGTTTATTAGAACATTCATTTACGACATATTTACTTATTACTGATAATTATTTAAAAGTAGAGAAATACATAGTAGACATAATGATAAATTGAATATAAATATTTTTTTTTTAGTTATAAAGAAAGTTAATTATAATCAATATATATAAAACTCTTCCGTTACTGACTGACAAACAACGCAGAGCCGAAACTACTGGGCATAGCGGGCTGAAATTTTGCACGTGGGAGTTTTACACTTGGGGAGTGTAGGGGGAGCACTAAGGAAAAAATTCTCGAAATTCCCATGGGAATGGGAAAAAACGGGATTTTGGTTTTATGAGAAATCTGCGCGGATGAAACTGCGGGGCAGCCTCTAGTAAATCATAATTTGCCTCTATTGGCGAACTATGTATATTTTTGTTAAAAATTAGTTTGGAGTCTGTAGTACCTTTTTACACGGCCATTTTCAACGCCGCGGCGCGGCGTCAAAATTACGGTTGGGATATTCACCCACTGTCTTTTACCAAACCAGAAAAAAATTATTTAAAAAATATACAAACAACTAATAGTCGACTCGTAAACTTCGAATCGTAATATCATTATTGATTCAAAGCCTACCTATGTCCTTTTCTGCTGTCTTATCTAGATTTCTGGAAAGTTTCATTATATTCCAATCAGTTTTACCGTACAAAATGTCTTCAAATGTCCTCAAACGAATAATACCTATGAGTAAGATTTACGGATTAAATCAATGGTATCCTGGATTGCACTAAGAACAGAGTTTTAAAATGAAAAATCGTACACTTGATTATTTCCAACTTTCTAGTTAGATATTTGGTACCTATTATCAGGTTACCTAAATCAAAGCATTGCAATCAGAACCTATCTAGGCAACGCTGACATAGTTGAACTACACGGCTCCGGTGACACACTCATCTATTCGACGGGAATCTCAGCAGACGCCTTGATTAATGTGACGTCACGGGCGCGCTGCCGCTGCCGTCCCGGACGATTAACTTGACTGACTACACCTAATGCACAGCACAACCGGCGCCCGACCGTGCCGTGACAGCCTAAAAAGTATGTAAATGTGGTGTCTTATGCCAAAAAACGCCTTTTCAGCGTTTTCAAAAAGTAAAACCTTAGGTCATACTTCGGTGTCGATTCGATGTATGGTATCTAGTAAAGAAGTCAGAACAATTTGCTTGCTTGTATTTTATAAAATTCTGATAGACAACAAGTACAACGTATTCAAATATTCTGATGATCCGAACCAAATCTATAGATTTGGATTAACAAAGTTTATTTAGTATAATTCAGTTTACCTAAATTCATTTTCACATTTGACTGCTCCGTGGCTCAGTTGGCAGTGATGTGGACTGAGTAAGCGTGTGCACCCGGGTTCGATTCCCGGGCGGGCCGAATATTGATATGATGAATATCGATGTTTGTTTCCGGTCTGGGTGTGATGTTCGTCTCTGTGTGGGTTTCGGGCACCCTAAATACAGGTTCTTCCTAGTTAGGGGCTCTGAGTGTGATGTGTTATTATTATTATGTTATTACATCATTGTATTCACACAACCCGCAACTTACTTAATTTGTCTAAAGCCGTATCACTTTCCTCTTAGCAACATCAATAACAATAAACAATAATAACCCCAACAAGTATTTATTAGGGCTCCGGGAAAACAATTTGCCAGGTAATTGAGAACGGCTACTACAAAACCTTTATTAAAGGAGTACTTTATGTTTTGTTCGTAAAATAAACGGCATCTAATGAATAAACTACCTCTGACTACCTAAACAAAAGATGCTGATGAAATAATTTAATCGCAGAGTAGTGAGTAGTGTGTACGTACCTAGCTAAATACTTTGTGTAGTGGAGTAACTTACCTTTTTTCAGTTTTTAAACAAGACGAATAAGTTTCAAGCTTTGCTGCTTTGCTTGGGAAACTCACATAAAGTTATCTGAATTTAAGCATTAAATGCAGGAATGACTTTATTATTTTGTGATTCGTTTCTTTACTATCTTTGCTATGTCATCGATAGAGATGTTAATTGGTTTTTGGCACTTGGTTGTTTTTCTCATTGCTCACGGTATGTTAACATCCTGTATATATATTCGGTATATTAGAATTATGTATGTATGCACGCTAGAAGTGAACTTTTACTAAATCCATGAAAAAAATTAATCTTTTGGTAAATATTTCAGTCAATGGTACCATACACGATTAATTATATGGAACATAATAACATAACGAATAAGTCCATAAGTACTTTGATATTCCGTATCTCCTTAGGTGACGTATAAATTGTTCAGTCGCGTTCAATTAAATAAATACTATTTTATAGTAAACATTGATTGCACGCGACTGTAATTAATTAGGGGCCAAGTTAATTTCAGTTCAATAATTCTAGTGTTGTCAATTGTGACTGTCGTTCGTTATTAATAACTACGAGTAGGCATGATCATGTAGGTAATAAAATTATGTAATTTAATTGTGGAAATTTATTAAATACATTTCACAATTATGAATCTGCAAATGATTTTGAGGTTCTCAGAAACACGATTAACTGGCATCGATTAATTTTACTATAATTTATAAATTAATCGCACTATTGATAATATAATGTATTCAGTGACCCGCGGTTTCACACGCGCAGATTTCTTATAAATACAAAAATCGTTTTTTTTCCCGGTCCCATGGGAATTTCGGGAAATCCTTTCTTAGAGCTCACCTACACTCCCTAAGTAACTTACATGCAAAATTTCAGCTCGCTAAGCCCAGTAGTTTTGGCTATGCGTTGTCTGTCAGTCAGTCTGTCAGTCAGTAACGGAAGAGTTTTATATATATTGATTGCAATAATAAGTGACGAGAGGGGCGGCATAGAATATCCTCTATCTCTTGCTAAAAGGCGAGCAGCCGTACTGCGATCGCCAACCCGCCTGCCAAGAGTGGCTATTTGGCAACAAAATGTTGGACCGTGGGCGCTCTGTGGGGTAGGAAGCAGTGAGGCCTGTGTCCAGCAGTAAATGTTACTCAGCCGAGACAATAATGATGTTGACTATTATTAAAATTTTAATTAGGCCTGCCACTCTCCTAATTTGTAGAGTTTGCAAAGCTTGAAATACGTGGAGTGGATAGTCAAAATTTTAATTTACACATTTTCTCTGTCATTTATATCGTCCATCTTGATATATAGTCTTAACAACAATAAGGTGTAAATGAGTATTATGGAAATATACCTAAACAAACATTCCTTTTTTGGGCCAGAACAATGAAGTATTCCTAAATATAAAGGAACCTTTCCGGCACAAGCTACTTGACCGACTATCAATCAGGCCCGAGAAATGTCTGCGGTCTAGCACTGGACTAGATAAACAAAGTGTCTGTGAGAAAATAGAACATAAATAGTAGAACCCTATTGCTGTATTTTAATCCCAAAAATTTCTGTGCTGATTTTGATAACATTTGGAATGGACGCTACATACATCGTCTTGTATGCCAAGCCAACATAGACGAAACTTTAGATACACTCTTCTAGTTCGAATACATGTAATCGGTGGGGGGTTAACTGTGTAATGTATGTCAGTATTTAAAATATTAACTAGATTTGTAGGCTATCAGCATAGGTGACGCGTCGTTATCGACTCGAGCTGCGTGTGGCCCGTGCCAGCGAAGCTGACATTGCAAATTAGACCTAATACGAGGTATAAGTGGATTATTGTATCTCTTAGACTTAGCTGGACGGCTTTGTTAGAGCTTCGTCTTATCTAGGGTATTGTATAGACCACAAAATATAAACAACTATACCCTTTCCGTATTACTCAAGAGGTAATATTTAAATCGTGAAAATCTTTGAATGCTATAAACAATTACTATCATCTATAGTTAGTTTTTTTTAAGACTACTTGTTGTTAAAAAAAATGTCTAAACATATATCGAAACACAAAACAACCAATTAACTCGAAAATCAACAGAAACAACACAAAGCGACGCAAGAATCAAAAGGCGCAACACCACAATATACGAGGTGGTTATAGAATGAACAATCAGTTCCAGTAACGACTCAAGTTGTGTCGTGCCGAATTGCAAAAGTTTAAAACCGGAGCTCAAACAATAGTAAAACTCCCGAATTTGCAAATAAATTCCTGCAATCAAGGCACAATAAGAGTTTACCAATCACACGGTCGCAACACCAAATGCTACCAATATTTTTGTCACAATGGTTTTGAATTGAAAATCGTAAAATGGTGTAAAAAAATATTTCTTTTCTTAAAATCTATTTTAGGACAACAGAATACTTACAATACGCTACAGTTTATTCATAATAATAAAATGTATTATTAAAAGGTAGAAAGAAAGGAAAAAAATCTACCTACAAAAAAGAAACCTTTTTTTATGAAATACTTCAAATTAATAATTCCATTTTGTTGGCTTACAAGGTTGAATGTTAAAAACTGAAATCCTGTTAAGGGCGATAACTTAACAAGATATTATACAACGAGCTATTATTCTGATAGTATTAATTTTCTAAAAGTTGATTTTTTGTCTGGATTATTCAAACTCGAATGTGACTAGGTATTTGAATGAAGTAATTCTTAATATTATTGGCCAAAAAAACACAAGGTAAATTTAGTCTTAAATGTTAAAGGACTTTTGTATAGAATTTACGGATACTAAGGATCAAAAAGTTAACTCATCGCAGCTAAATGCTGACCTCAAAATATAATTGGGATCGATCGATGGTGGCGATATTCAGAGTCAGAAAAGCCCGAAAGTACCGAAAGTATGTCTATATATATATCAAGTATCTAGGACTTTCATAAAAAAGAAAAGTAAGGATGATGTTGTATTTTATTCTAACTAGCAACCACTACAGTAGCTCACTCAGCAAAAACAACGATTCGTCGAAAACCAATATTTACACAAGGATTCCGAATTATATAGAAGTGCTAATCAGTTGCGAAAGAAAATAAAAATGGCTTACCCCTAAAGGAATGGCTTACCAAAATATTTCCCTAGGCAACGTTTCTGGAAATAGGGTTAAGTGTACTTTTGACATAAGTACTATGAGGTATATTGTTTGTTTTTATTGAAGCATATTTTCAACCCTTTTTAAACCTTAAAATAAATATATTTTATATCATTACATTTTAGAATGTTTAAAAGTATGTCATATTATTTGTCACGCAAACTTAAGATTTCGTTTTTTATGTAGAGGAATAAATAAATACTTAAATAAATAAATAAATTAAATAAATTCTTTATTTTTGTTATCAGTTTTTACATTTTATAATTAAGATATATGTAAACTTTGAGTTAAACATGCAATTTTTTTTTTGGTTTAAATTTCTTCTCATCATGAGTTATAAGTATGATAGGTTAAATATCTGTCATCTCTCTCTTCTCTCTTGTTCCTTTTTAAAACAATTTAAATTAATACAATAAAATATATTAAAATTATCGTATTATTCGTATTATTTCACGATAATTTTGGTGCCGAAACCCGGGATTGAACCGGGTACCAATGGGTGAACTGGTGGAAACCTTTCACGATCAATAAACTAAGATAATTTTACAATAACATACAAACGAATTAAAAAAAAAGTTCCTTTTGTAGAGACAAAAGTTCCTTTCCTCTGAGCCGCGCTGGAACGGATTCCTCTATCACTTTCCATTGCAAGTCACGTTTCATTTCAAATGAGAGAAAATCTAATCTTTTTTCAGCCTTCGAAGTGATTGGTCTGAGTACAAGATACCCGGGTGTTCTGCCGAGAGAATAGCAAAAAATATATATTTGATTAATATATTTCAATATTTTACTAAGAGCACGTAAAATGAAGATTTAAAATCTTTTAAAATACTGAAAATTTGTTATACCTGTATTTGAATGTAAAAGCTAATTTATTTCAATTACTACCTACTTTCATTAATCTTTGGGCTAATAAAAAAAAAATTGGTGAGAAAGGTGAACTTTTTATAAAAATCCCTTTTTTTATAGAAGTATAAAATTGTATCCTGTACAGAAATACCTTAGTAAATGTACCTATACCTTCATCAAAAGCGGTAGTGGATTTCGCTAACTCAAATACAAACCAACCTGACATTGCATTTGTATTGCACTCAATGCAATAATTTATTCTCAAAAATAATAATTTGAAAGTGCTTTTAAATAAAAATGTTTGCATCTAAAGGACATCGAACTTTAGTCTAAGACTCGTTTGCATAATGAGAGGCGATTTTGATCGAGTGACTTGATTATCTTTACGAAGCTGAAGGTACTAAGCAATTTAAATGAAATCTCAAGATTTTACTGAAAGGAGACAATTGACTTTGCCGAGAGTGTTTGCAGTGATCAGTTTAATAAGATAAATTGGATTGAATTTGAAGTCTCATTGTAGTCTTTCAGACTTTCTTTACTTGTGTCTAATAAAAAGTTAAGCTTATGAAATTACTTTAGTTTTGACGATTAGTTGTACCCAAAGAGGTGCATAGTAAAAACACACATTGAACTATGCAGTAATAAATTCTCTAAGTAATATTGAATAAACATTTATAAAAGAACAAGTGTTTTAACGTATGGAACGCAAATATTTTAGTAAAAACATAGATACTCGGGAGCTTGTTAGTTTATCAACAGCCAGCACTATCTGCCACCACTGATTACAGCGATCCGCACATTTAGTCGCCGAAATGATGCGACGAAAACTGTCTGCTGTGTCATCACTCGTAACTAACTCGTCAGATATGTAACAAAGCCGCGTATATTTTTACCCTGTTTTGTCCTACCAAGATTTTGTCTTCTTCTTTTAATGTATCAATAACCTGATCCAGCCAAATTCTATTTTGCCAAAAAAAGAGCTACGTATTGCCTTTCACCATTGGTTGCACCATTTCTCAGATTGGATGGATGAGATAAGATTTAAAATTATAAAGACAATCCGTTATAAAATTTCCTAGGAATATTCGCATTAGCATTTAGTTCCACTGGTGTAAAATATATCTTGGTAGGAACTTTATTGAAAGAGGATTGCGTTTAGTCACGGAGTTTGGTTGGAGCAGTAGTAGGAGAGACACGTATCAGTAGTATAACTCCAAGCCTGACGGCACTCAGCAGAGCACACTGCACACTAAGTCTAATTTAATTACGCATTTCACTACACCCTTGCCCAATACTCTGATTTTAGTAAGTAGAGATGTGTACCCAAATTACATTCATTACATATCATTGTTGAGCGGAGTTATTAAACGTATAACTTTTATTTTATCATCGGCAAAGAAAATAAATTTCAAACCTCTAGACAGCTACTCAGTACAGCAGCCGGCACTTAAACCTTACCACCTTCAATTAAAATTGGTTGACGTTGCTTTGCTGGCTACTTTACAACTTAATAAAGGCATACAGGTACGTAGTAGTTAGTTAGCGACCAATCTGAAATTGCTAGAAACTATTTAGCAAGACTAAACTTTCGTAATATTGCTGAGGCGTGGAGGTTTTTGATTGATAACATAATAAGTTTACTAGAATAGAATATAGTTAGTTATGACTGAAGTTTGTTGTCTATTACACTATCATTATTTTTTTTTTAAATATATTGAACAGTTCTAAAATATTCACTTTTGCACTCTTAAAAATGCAAGTCTCGACCTAAAAAGGATAACGTGTGTGCAGTTTTTTAACTCGCTTATTTTTTTAATAAAATGTTGAGCGTCGATCTTCTAATTTTTTTTTTAATTACAGTTAATAAAATAATAAGATTAGTGACTTCTAATGCTTCTATTCTTACTACAGTATAACTATGTCTGTGGCTAACACAAGAAGCAATAACCCGAGTTGTATTTGAAATTGGAGCGATCCAACTGATCCTGCGAGGTGATTGAATTCTATGGTGCTTTGTGCGAAATACTGTGTTTCTATTTGCGGGAGAAAGCTGTGTTTAGCTGTTGGAACTTGGAACTGTCGAATGAGCAATTCCATTGCTGTTCAGTACAGACAGATGGTCAGAAAAGTGGTCTATCACTCTATGATTAGCGATTAAATAGAAAATAAATTTGCTTTGATCGTTTAAGAAATGTTATCAATATACTACACTACCACTTAGGCAATAAAATGAGACTTGGGTGGGTTTCGTAAAAGTTAAAGGCAAATAAGGGAACAGCCGATGAACGCGAGCAGCAGCCTCCTTCGTTGAAAAGCTTGAAGAGCTTTACTAGTAGTAGCAATTATGGCAACCCTACAAAATGTTGGTCCTTATGGTGATCTGTGGGGGAGGCCTACGAATAAATTAGACGTCTCTCAGCTGATATAAAATAAAACTTTTCTTGAACACAGTTATCCATTGAATCTTTTATTTTTTGTTAAAAAACAGAAACGATAGAGATAATTTAAATGACAGGCAGGCAGAAGTTACAAACGTTCCTCGACTATTTATTACAAATTCTTATAATTACGACTTTTAGGTAGAACACTTTTTTGCACCTTAAAATTAGTTAAGTACCTGTTTCTAAGAATTTGCGGAATGGCTAAAATAGGCACGTAGGTATGGCTTGAAAGAAAAACACATCGGAAGTAGGTTTTCTCTACGATTAGTTGTGCTGAAATGGTCCCAAAAGATTAGCCCCGGACGTGTCGAGATCTTAAAGAAAAAAGTTTTCGCCGGTCACTTCGGTCCTGGATTTCTAAAGGGATTATAAGACGTGATTGTTTTTTTGTTGGAATAGTAGAAAAATACTTAGAGACTTCGTTGTATAATTCAAATATAATTAGCCTTTATTGGAAAGCTCCAGCCAATTTTCTTGGAATCGAATTACCATTTGGAATGCGTTACTTGGTCCTGTCTCTCAGTCTGGCTGGTCTGGCATCAGAATTCGTAATTCGGTTCAATAGACGCCAGGCATACTGATCGTCAAATGCACAATCCTTAAAACGTCCACAGCTGGACCCCTAAGCCTTACTCCAGAAAGTTATTACAGCTCTAAATTTACCGATCTTGGCATCGTCTAAAGTCTATAGACTTGAGGTATGTAATGTATGACAATGGGTTGCCTGGAAGAAATCGCTTTAAGCGATAAGGCCGCCCATTGCAATCAATGTAGTAATTATAAATTGTAATCACCTATATTAAGTCTATTAATTGCAATAAAGAGTATTTCTATTTTATTCTATGTAAACAAACTCAACGAATATAGCCGAGATGCTAAGGTAATTTTCTTAAACTTTGAAAAGATACCATCTAAATATAGATGACCGACATGATTTATTTTATCCTTGCTCAGTATTTATATATTTTCATTAAAATAGCGCTTCAATTGCTATTATTTTCGTCTTAATTAACGCTATAGATCTTCACTAAGTAATACATTACTTTCTAGTACTAATTAGCTACCTTCGCAGGTTTACTTTGCACATTAAAAACAAACACGTGCCTTACGGGCGTGCACAATGTAACATAATAAGAAGTTGGCAATCTGAAGCGCAGGCCAATTAGAGAGGCGTTGTGTAGCCTAGCCAGTAGGAGCACAGCAAAAGGCCCTAAATCTACTACCTAATACTGATATGATTTGCCGAATTAACTCTTTTCTGTGGGTTACGTAATCCAGCATAGATACTGAACTTTTATGAGCTACAAAGAAAGTATTTAATTTATTTTAAAATAGTATGGTTTACATAATGGATATCAGTACTTTCCTACATACCGACATTACCGGGCTAACTTTTAGCAATAGTATGGTAAGTTGAATAATTTATTTGATTGACCGAGCTATTGAATCTCCATTTAAGCTTGTTGAAATTTAAAACTCCCATGTTATCATTTAATTTTGTCAGAAAGATTTATTGTTTTGGAAATACCACAAAATGACGGAGTGTAAAGTAAAGTAGTAAAGCTAAGTTGCCTGTTAATTCACCAGAATTAACAAGAAATGTATGCTTATAAAGACACCAGTTTATTAAAGACTAGATTACCTAAGAATGTACTTTGTTAGCCCCGGAATATCGTGCTGTACTATCGTCTTCATAAATTTAGTTAGTCGGGTATACCTTGTTACGAAGTCGAGCTGAGTTCATTGGCTGGATGGCAGGTAATATAGACGAGAACTTATAGTATGAGCATTTTAAGACAGTCTGGTACCGATATAAGTGTTTTATGACGTCAGCGCAAGGATACGGTTTCACCAAATTTAGACTCATCTCTAAATAGAAGAAGATTTTATTTCTCCAGCATAATGGTTTGGGCTCCATAGTGCGTCCAACATCGATTTAAAATACCTAACGTTGTCAGGTCGGTGCAGAAAATATACTCGGCAACTAACGCCTCAATGTAGCGTAAGGTCTTATTTTAGTTTGGATCTGGCTCTGTCTAACCACAGTCAACGTAGACACTACGTTTGACAAGATTGTTTACGGGAACAGTTTTTAGCTTTGATTTTGTATGATACCATCATCTAATTTGTTAGAAAATTATAAAATATAATCGATGTCGTCTTAAGATGATAAAGCTATTTTTATTTCAGTTCCTCCTTTATTTAAGAGCTATATTTGGTTATTTTATAGAGTCTGTCAAATAACCTACCTACTAATTAATTACAACCAATGTTGCGATAATGAGTTTAGTGTGCAGTAAATATTTTTTTTCTTAGCATGAATTAGCAGACTTGGGACCCAGTGTGTAGAGCCATAAGTAGCAGATTATTCCAGCGCAGGTGCTGCGCCTGTAACTCCCACCTTGGCCCTCTCTAAATTAATGCAAATCCCACCGGGCCGGATCGGCTGGAGATAGCAACTTATTGACGCAAGCAACCTAGGTACTATAAACATTTACCGTCTTATTCATAAAAAATTAACATGGCCTTAAACCACACGTTTAGCCTAAAATGGCGTGTTGTTAAAAAAGTTGTATTCATAAACGCTCATTAGCACTAAAACGTCGTTATAATGCCTCCGTAAGTTAAAGTAGGCCCGACCCTACTTTAACGCACTAACACACTGATTTTTGCCAAGATGGCGCCTGCTGATCAGCTGTTTTTGTTATTTTGTCGCGAGGTCGCGAGAATGTGTCGTGCGTGCGTGACTCGGGAATGATGTGAAGTGAATTTTGAAAATGCAAGCGCTGGTAGATATAGAAGATAGATAGCTTTGGATGTTAGCGAGCTAGTTGGAAACCAAAACCCTCCGCACTTCCTTGACTTTGAAAATAATATAAATTATTACGACCTGATTTCTTTGCGCGATAAAGTACGAACGCTCTACAATAAACGGACATCATCTTTTTTTCGTACAGGAAGTCTTGCAATTTGACACAAGGGATTGTGTGTGACAAATCATTGCAGGGTGTTGGGGATATCGTGAAGTATGTATTGTGTATACTTTTTTACATTATGAATACCTGAATAACACTATTTTAGCAACGCTCATGGCTATGGGATCTTTATCTTTGATAACCAGAATACAGATACTTACTCAATTAAGAAGGCCCAATTTAATTATTTGTATTCATCTGAATACGTAAGCACAACTTATTTATGATGAGAAAGAAAAACACATTGATCATAAAATATTTATTTTCAATTTATAAATATTTTCTTAACTCATATACCTATACCAATTATATTGATTTTGTTCCTTTTTTCAGGTCGCTCCGACGAAAGTTTTGCAGTTTTCTGGGCTTGGATGTGATCTGAAACAGTTATTGTGGCGTTTCCGCCACTACTAGAAAACGCTCCGCTTATGCGCCGACATGAGGTTTACAATTTGAAGACAATAGAAACGGGGCGGAGCCTGCAGCGTCGCGAGCGCATCAAGCCTCGACTCGACGCGCCCCACCAGAGGGATTCTAGGCTTCGCGGCGACCACACGTCCGATCTTTCTATTTTTGTGCATTTACGTAATTAATTAAATATTCAAATCTTTTGTAAATACTTTCTTTTGGTAAATTATAATCTTCGTTAAATCTACTCTTTATTTCTTTTCAATCTCAAATAAAAACTCTAAATTTAAAACTTAACTTCAATAAATTAAATCTTAAAATTAAATTCTTTCATGTTGGTAGTGGTTCGTCCCTCGACCATTACCACATTATAAAACGTATTGTAAAATAAAGGTTTGTTCGCACGGGAAATATTTTTGTTGTTACTTGCCTCTTAGGGATGATTCTCCTTAGGGCCGTGTCCAGTGCCGGGCCAGCGCAGCGCGTAATATCTTTTGCTTTTCCATTTTGCAAACTTGCTAAATGCCCTCTATATACTAAACGAAGTATAATACCTACTTATGTAAATAAAGTTAAATAATTTTAATAAATAATACCTCGGTAACTACCTATGTAATGCCTAAACGCCTGAACAAACAAAACAAAAAATCATCAGTCACCTCAGCTGACTGAGTCAATCAATCATAACAAGTTTTTTTTTCCTCTAGAATTTGGTGCGCCACTGCTGGGCAAAAGCCCCAAAAAAAGACATTTTTTTCTTTTGTTAAATGATTTATCGCGGATTGACCTGGTGCGACAACCTGAAAATGCAAAAAACTACTATTGGCCTCATGTAGTTATGGCAGGCCTAAATTGCGTTTATGAATAATGTATTTTAAAATCAGTATTTTAGCGTTAGCAAACGTTTTAACTAAATTGAACGTTTAGGCCATTTTAGGGGTTTTTTATGAATAAGACGGTTAGAATTTGTTATTTTATAATTGTTAAAAAAATAAAATATGAAACGTTGTCCATGATTGACGGCGGCGATTTTCTTACCATAAATTTGTAAATCTTTAATTTAAAGGGAAGGCGTATAACCTAATGCCACCGTCAACAACGGGCTCCTATAGTGATCCATACAACATTGACAAACTCTGCCTTCGCACCGCAAATAAACCGTAGATTTTTACATAGCATAGTGAACAACAGCTCTTACGGTATAGGTAATTAAGTTAGGGTAGCCTAAAATAATGGGTTACCCCCCTTTCACATGGCAGTCAAGTTTTCCGTTATCTGCAGGATCCCGTTTAATTCGCTAGCGTTCACACAAGGACCCCGTATGCTAGCATACAAACCAAACGGACCCTGCAGAAAACGGCAAACTGAGGCCCTATTACGGCAGATTTTGCAATATTGCTTTGCGTCCTCTTTGCGTTATTTTTGACATTGACACTCTAGAGGACGAAAAGCAATGTTGCTAATGTGGCCGTAATAGTACCCCTGGACTGCCGTGTGAAAGGGAGGTTACCCTGAGTGTGTGCGAATGCAACATGATTATGTTTTTTTTAAAATGGATTTGTAATAGATACATACTCTATTTCAATATGTACCATTGGTAAAGCGCAGCGCAGGAACTTTAATTGGGAGGGACCGAATTAGATTCCCTCCAACATAGCATATTAATATTACTGTAATTACTGCATGGCTGCAGTAACTATTGGCGTAGCAAACATTCTCCAACTTGTCAAAGCCAAATTACCTTCTGCTTCAAAGCCGAGTAAGGAACATCTCGGAAGCAAACATCATAAACTTGGTGGGACTGAAACTAGATTAAGTGCATGTAAATATTTTTTGTGTGAATTGTATTGTTACCAAAACTAAGCCAAGATTTGACGGGTTTTTTTATAAAATACAATAGCTTGAGAACAGGTTTAAAATGACCGAGAAATTAATCTCTGAACTACGAAGTCTAGCTTTCAGCTGGTTTTGGCTAAGTGGGGCT
The DNA here is from genome assembly GCA_951802225.1 of Euspilapteryx auroguttella. Classification (NCBI taxonomy): domain Eukaryota; kingdom Metazoa; phylum Arthropoda; class Insecta; order Lepidoptera; family Gracillariidae; genus Euspilapteryx; species Euspilapteryx auroguttella. Next base: position 7,625,855 of record OX637653.1, read on the forward strand.
TAATATAAGTAACTGGTGATCTGAATATTCCAAGTTCTGAACACGAAATGATATTTGTTTGCCGAGCGAGAAATATAGTTTAATTTAATCACGCGACCAGATAAAGTAAAAAAACATAAGTCATAATTTGTTGTTTCTGCATTTTCTTAAATAAATAAATACGAACTAAACTTAAGCACAACCTGCACTCATTACATGATATCAATGTACTTCAATATCAATATCATCAATCAATATATATAAAACTCTTCCGTTACTGACTGACTGACTGACAGACAACGCAGAGCCGAAACTACTGGGCGTACAAAGCTGAAATTTGACATGTAGGTTCCTTAGGGAGTGTAGGCGAGCACTAAGAAAGGATTTCCCGAAATTCCCACGGGAACGGGAAAAAACGTGTTTTTGTGTTTATGAGAAATCTGCGCGGGAAAAACCGCGGGGCAGCCTCTAGTCAATATATATAAAACTCTTCCGTTACTGACTGACTGACTGACTGACTGACTGACAGACAACGCAGAGCCGAAACTACTGGGTGTAGCAGGCTGAAATTTTGCATGTAGGTTTCTTAGTAAGTGTAGGTGAGCACTAAGAAAGGATTTCCCGAAATCCCCTTGGGAACGGGAAAAAACTGGATTTTTGTGTTTAAGAGAAATCTACGCGAGTGAAACCGCGGGGCAGCCTCTAGTACATAGTATAAAACAAAGTCGCTTCCCGCGTCTGTCCCTATGTATGCTTATATTTTTAAAACTATGTAACGGATTTTGATGCGGTTTTTTTTAATGGATAGAGTGATTCAAGAGGAAGGTTTATAAGTATAATACGTTCACAAGAAAGTTAAAGGTTAGGCGGTTCGAAGTTCGCCTGGTCGACTAGTTTTATATAAACGTTAAGTACATTGGTTATGATTTCTAAGTGGTATGAAATCAATATATATAAAACTCTTCCGTTACTGACTGACTGACTGACTGACTGACTGACAGACAACGCAGAGCCGAAACTACTGGGCGTAGAAAGCTGAAAATTGGCACGTGGGTTCCTTGGGGAGTGTAGGTGAGCACTAAGAAGGGATTTCCCGAAATTCCCACGGGAACGGAAAAAAACGGGATTTTTGTGTTTATGATAATTCTGCGCGGAAAAAACCGCGTGGCAGCCTCTAGTTGTAATGATAATATTTCTTTAAAACTTATTTCGTAGTCGTAGTCTGTGTTTCACAAAATGAGTTTGGGTCTCTGAATAAAATAATTGTATATCATACCACAGTATCTTGTAAACGAGCCATGTTCGGACATCTGTTCGGGCCGAATATAAATGAGTTCGCTAATGGAATTTCCCTAAAACTTATTATAAGTTTTCCAAACACAAAAGTACGGGATTCTGCCCTTTCTAGGGTTCCAGTTACGTTCCAGTACTCGGCCGGGACCCACGACGGTACTAATACAATGTCCGTCCGTCCGTCTGTTGAGTTTACTTTTGTCAAAATATAATAATATACATATAAAACGGTTTCACAAAATATATATTTTTTTCTATTTTTTCCCTTAAAAATACTAACAAATATAAAATTATGGTATTTTATAGAAAAAAATACATTATATAACCTACTTTAGTCGAGCCTCTCTGAGAAATTTAAAATCAATCAATATCAATATATATAAAACTCTTCCGTTACTGACTGACTGACTGACTGACAGACAACGCAGAGCCGAAACTACTGGGTGTAGAAAGCTGAAACTTGGCACGTGGGTTCCTTGGGGAGTGTAGGTGAGCACTAAGAAGGGATTTCCCGAAATTCCCACGGGAACGGGAAAAATCGGGATTTTTGTGTTTATGAGAAATCTGCGCGGGAAAAACCGCGGGGCAACCTCTAGTACATATATAAAACTCTTCCGTTACTGAATGACTGACTGACTGACTGACTGACTGACAGACAACGCAGAGCCGAAACTACTGGGCGTACAAAGCTGAAAATTGGCACGTGGGTTCCTTGGGGAGTGTAGGTGAGCACTAAGAAGGGATTTCCCGAAATTCCCACGGGAACGGGAAAAAACGGGAATTTTGTGTTTATGAGAAATCTGCGCGGGAAAAACCGCGGGCAGCTTCTAGTATTAGTATAATTTCGCATATTTATATTTTAGTAGGTGTTTACTTATATATTTTATAATTTTATCGGTTATTCATTGTACGATGACTTAGATGGGTACCTAATTGATTCCATTCCAACACTATAACCAGTCTTGAGGATGCTTTGCTTCTTTGCTAAACACCGATTTGTTTTTTCCAATATTAGAACAGTCCTAAATAGCTTTTACGTTACATCACTAACTTCAAATAAAAAAACCGGCATTTGAAAATTATGTCATTGATCTCATGAATCTGCACAAAAAAAATTTTCATTTTAAAATTAAATGAATTAATTTTGTGTGGCATCCTACCATACGTAAAACATGTACGGACGAAACTCTTCTAGCGCGAGACCCGATGTGCACTTGACCGCTTATTTTATTTTCATACGGCTTTATGATTAAATTAGTTTTTGATACCAAACTTAAAAGGATATTTATTAAAGAAAAGTTTTATTTATTTTGAACTCGTTTTCCTTAAAATTTCAACATTCCTGACTTTAGGTCACAGCTGCCTTTTTAAATGTACATTTTAATAATACATAAAATACCTCACAACATCAATAACTGCTATCTTAGTAGAACATGTTTCTATGAAGGCCGATACCCACTCAGATGCGGAAAATGACCCGCATGGATAGCGCATCAGCCAGAAATTAAAACCGAACTTCAAGCGTCCCAGTCAACACCGGATGTCGATTACGTCCCACTGCAATTTTCTTACTCTAAAAATGTATTTTATTATAAGATTAAATTTAAATTGAGCTAATGTCTTTATTTATGTTTCTGGCACCCTAGTCGCAAGTTATAGTATAAATTTTAGCTTTTCAACGACATTTTTACGTACCTAAGTGTGAGGTTTACAAAAAAATGTACTGTAAGGATGAGGAGGCAAAACAAATGCTATAAGAAGTTAATATTTGAGTCATTAATCAGGTAAGAGGTTTTAATAAAAGTCTACGTGACCTGAAAAACTAGGGCTGCTGCCTTATTCGTTTTTACTAATCCTTGAGTATTCAGTAAGTATACTTACAGACATACGTCTAATAAAAATAAACTATTTTTACCAATTTAATAAACTCTTCTATTTTTCATTATAGTATTTAAAAAAAACCTATTGATGCACACCTCAGTAGAATAGGACGTATAATTTACAGTAAAGAATTATGTATTTTAAATTTCTAAATAAATATAAGTTTTATCTTTATTTCAGTAATATGTATTAACTGATTTTTTAATGACATACCTAGCTATGCTTTGTATATACGTACTCTTTCATATACCTGTAATTTTACTTGCTACGTTCAGAGGTTACTCGCATTTGCCAATAAATCAAAAGATGGAGTCAAATATGAGAAGTGTCGTCGCGGTCGGCGGTCGGCAACCCTACTCCAATAAAATTATCCACCTGACGGTTCTCACGCGGCGACCTTTGTCTCGGACCTTGAGTAAAATCGTAAAATCATAAGAAAATCAGTGAAGCATTTTCAGGTAATTTATTTTCTATTTATTTCAAAGACATATTTTCTTTTGTTAAACAAAAGTGAGTAAGTAAGTTGTAAATTACACTTGGCGTACATATTCGTTTGTTTTTAAATAATACCCTGCCCCAGACAGGGAGGTATAAGTATCTTTTTCTCGTTGCACAGAAATTCCGTAGTAAACCAACACATTTTTTGTTTGTTTAGATCCCAAAGTCCCTTGAGTATCCTTACTTTTATACAAGCTTGATTATGATTTATTATCTTTTGTTTGAAATGTAACATTAAATTTATAAATACAGAGGAAAAGGTACATCATTCAAAACTGTACATTCATTTACATTATAAATACCTGTGTGGTCATATCAAGTTTTCTTCTTCTTCTTATGTACTTATTCAATGCATTTAGTGACGACAAGCCAACTTTTAGACCTAAAAATTTAACACACAATGTAGGTAGGTATATATCACTAAATTTAATAAAAACCTAAAGCATTTACCTCTACTATTCCAATCTTGATAGAAACTCGATTACCTATGTCCTCAGCCGCTCGCCGCCGGTAGCCAACCGTCGTTAGCCCGTGGTGACCGTCCTACTAATAGCAAATTGCCCTTCTCAAACAGTAGTGTAAAGGGATTCGCTCATACCAAGCCATCCAAATTGAATAAACCCTCGCTTTGTCCTGCGTAAAAGGAAATCTGTACGCACTAAATTTGATTGGGCCTACCTATCTCGATTGGGTGCCTAAGGCTACTAGTGTAGTGACACGCAGGGGTACTATTACGGCCACATTTGCAACATTGCTTTCGTCCTATAGAGTGTCAAAGTCAATAGAGAAAAAAAACACAAAGAGGACGAAAAGCAATACTGCAAAAGCGGCCATAATACAGGGGCAGGTCTTTATTTTCATAGTTCCTCTCACGTTCCTCCTATGTTTCCTAAAACATAATATTGAAATTATAGTTTTCATTTTGCGGATATACGGGTACCAACTTTATTTAATTTTAATTATATATGTTTGCACTCACATGCCGGGAAGCGATTATATATATGTTTAAAAAAAATATTTTTTTGTGTTTTATAACACATCGAACGTTACAAAGCCTGTAAGTAACTAACAAAAATATAAGAATAGGGACCAGGGCGTCTTGGTTGATGTTTTTTTCACGTTGAGTGATTTGGGTTGTCTATCTTTCACCGCAAAATAGGAAGCACTTGTACTTCTATTTACTTTTTTCGCCTAGAAATAGGATGCGAAGGCGTAAGTCTCAACGAAACCAATTTAGAAAATCTTCTTGACTCACAGGCTTTGTCTTCCTCGGTAAACGGAGATGCCTTACTGTGGTAAAGAAAATGTTAGAGTTTTCGAGAATGTTAATAGTGCACAGCATACACACAACCCGCACCCAGTTTTGAAAAAAAAATAACGGGCTCTTGTGTTTTTTTATATAAAAAATAAAAAAATTACAAAAGTCCGTTTCACAATCAGTTATTTAGGAATTCAGTCATTATTTTCTGAAAATTTTCGCTGTTTGAGCAATTAAAATTATTTTTTACCGATTAAAAATAAATTAGAAATCATGTTCTCGTTCTTAACAATCTTGAAACATATTTATTTATATACCTACCTAGGTATTTACACGTATAACCTTAATTAATATTAAGTACATATGTTATATACAATTAATTCACATATCCTATCTAGGTTAACACTATATCAACATCATATATGGAGTGTTGGTGTATTACAGTTATTTGTACTTGTTTCCTCGTCCTTTATTTCAGGAGCTTCAGCGGAGTAGGGCGGCGGCGGCACACTGCTGTCGTGGATCTAAAAATATATCAAAAAATAAAACTTATCAGCCTAAATTTGACTAACTAGATAGGTATAACATGTGAACTGAATATCGGAGTTATATCGTTTTGACAAGATAAATAAAAAATAACCAATGATCATGCATAGAACCTAATAGAGGTTATTATTTTCAGGCATTATTTTATGAGTGAGAAAATAAAACTATTTACTTAGATAGTTTATTGTTTTCAAATACCTACTTACATACCAATATAATAATAATATTTCAATTTAATTATATAAAAAAACAGCAACCACTACATTTATGTACGTAAATGATTCAAGATGCAACTTACAAATCCAACATTGACGAAAAACGGCGGCGTTATCGAAGATCCTGACGGTGCAGATCTTGTATACCTTTAAACAAAAGAGAGACGTAGAAATATATAATTACATGTAATTAACAATTAACATTTTACTGAGATGCCAGCACATTAAGATTAATGTGCTGGCTAGTAGTCCGGGTAAATACCCGGACTACTTTACAGTCTGTACCAAAATTAGAACTTTTAACTGTACTTTACTATTATATTATATTATAATTAAAGATACTTGTTTTTGTTTTAAGTACTTCTAAGGAACATTATAAAAGGATTTAAGGAAAAATATGCTTGAAAAAGCGCCTCAGTGAAGTTCATTAGCAAACTGTGGATGTCAATTTAATCCATACAGGACACATAATAAGCTATTTCTAGAGCTCATAGAGCCACTAAACGTAAAGCCATAAAGTTACTATTTAGTATTATATAATCCTAGATAGCTGGTACAGATCCAACCAAGTTGAGCCAGAGTTAAACCCATGACAAAGTTACAAAATAGGTAAAGTTTACATATTAGTTTGACTCTACCTATAACTAACAAAACTTTAACATAATCCATCACAGAAAAGGATCTAGTTTTACCTTATTTAGAACTGTGGTTTTATTAAAAATGCATTCAAATTTGATATATTTATCAGACGGAATTAATGGAAAAGAATGGAAATTTTGCCAAAATGCGGAAAACAAGTCTAATCAAACACTTATCTTATCTTAGTATCGTAGCATTCGAGAATTTACAAAGGTACTGATATTAATGTTATGGCAATAAAGGTTGAGTCACGTCACGTATATAACATTCTGTAATTCTAAAAGGTATTCGATCAAACGATTAATCGTATTATCATTAATATACCTACCTCTTTGTTGTGTAGTTTACGTTATCTAAGTATATCTCTATACTCTATACTGTATCCCTGTTATTCATAAAAAGTTAAAGAGCATTTTAGTTATTTGACATATGTCAATATTGACTGGATGTCACGTATTTACAATACAACAAACCAGAGAAGTAGACCTCCAGTAAAGCTACTTAAAATATACTGTATCTTTATGAATAAGACGGTATGTGTCTATTTGTATGATTCTGTATTTTACAAAATTTGTCGTCTGTTTACGAACGCTTGCGGTTTCATCATAATTTTACAGTTTGCTTTGTGCAAAGGGTTTCATTAAGTACATATGTCCTTAGAAACAAAGAAGTCCGGGTGAATGCACGACTTATCTAGAAGATGTAGACAATAGTCGATTACTTCATATCATCGGGAAAATGTTCAAACACCACAAGTGGTGCTTTAGTTTGTCTAGTCAATTACTTAAATGGTTGATGACTTAAATGCTTGAGTGGTTGGTGAGTAAAATATCTCATTAATAAGTTTAATAGTGAAAAATTTAACTCATACTTTCTTAAATCACAAATTGGCATAAAAAAGTAGTTTACGAAAAAAATAGTTATTGTCGGATTGAAATTATGAAATCAGATTTTTTTTTTTATAAACTTTCTCTTTTTCTACTTCCTAAATTCTAAATCCTTATTAGATAGATTATATTCGATATCATTACTTATTAAGTACTTCCTTGAGTAACTACACACACATTTTTGTAGCTAGGGCTAGGAATACAAAGCTATCATTTAATAAATTGGTAAGAACAACATGTAACAAACTTTGGGCTGGAAATAAAAAAAAAATATTGTAGAATATCTTACATTGTTTAAAAATAACTAAGTGTAATAAATAACCTCAGTAAATAAAGTACCTATGTTATTTATTGATTAAGAATGTTTTTAGCACTATAAATATCAATGACGCATTAGATCATCCAGCGATAAATAAATATTATTATTTACCTTGGCGGTGCATCTCGCAGCCGCTCGTCCACGTAGATCTGAAGACTGCCGATCGACAGACGACTACTGCCCCCGTTGTTTATACTTCTGGAAATAATAAAATAAATATCATAATCATTTTATTACGTACGGGACCCTCATCCAGTGATCCTCCCTACTTTCTTTCTACTTTTACATGCAATATTTGTAGTTACATGCAATATTGTTGACTTTAAAATGTACTATGATAGTATCATAACGCTTTTTCCTTTTCAGTTTGGCAAATGCTTAAGCTGAAAGAGCGAGGTCTTCTAGTATAGGTTTTTCACTACATAGTGGACCTCAAAATGTTGTTTTGTACTGTAACATGGGAAAGTCGACATTGGCTAGATTACTTAAACCATGCAGTCTAACTTGACAGACTAAATTACCCTAAGTTAGTAAGTACCTAAGTACTATATTTTTAGAATTCTATTCTCAGTTTTTACACAATCACCGTCATTTATCTGATATCTCGTCGAAATTTTTTAGGATTGCTCAAATTTGGCTTGAATGACTTCGCATTCGGTGCAGGGATCCATTTTTTGCACAAAGCGACGTTTGATGGATTCCTATTTACCCTTTCCGATCCCTTCTATTGTTTGTCTGATAGATAAAGATATCGGGTGTACCTCACGGGACAGCCGATATCTGCTAGACATTAATCTTCTTTTTTTTTGTTGTAAAATATTGGATTATTGAATAATACTAAGATAGGTACATACATATAGAAAATACATAATAATATTTTTATGCAAAGTGATGTAGTTCAAAAACCCCTCTTATTAATTATTTATAGCACAAATTACTCAATATTTTTATTTCAACAACTCTTAGTTGCTTTTTACGACACCATGGGAGGTGATGGCATTGTGGTATTCTATGCCGCCAACTTACGTCGGTCTTTTATGCAAGACCAACGACGGCTAAGGTGTTCTTCTAAGGTTGACATCAGACGGACCGCACGGCACCAACCGCGCGCAGTGACACCTCAACTGCATGCAGTCGTCACTCTCAACCGCACGCGGTCGAGACTCAACTGCACGCTGTCGGCTGCAGTCGAGCTGCGTCGACCTCCGTCGACGGTCTAATGTCAACCTAAGCAAAGAATCGGTTGTTCTATGGTTCTAATTTTAATAAGCTAAAGGTATAATGTAGATGGCCGAAAAGTTCTCGAGTGGAGACCACGGATCGGAAAGCGCAGCGTAGGACGTCCACCGACCAGATGGACGGATGATCTGCGCAAGGCTGCGGGTCCACGCTGGATGCAGGCCACCTGCGATCGGTATAGATGGAGAGCCTTGAGGGAGGCCTATGTCCAGCAGTGGACGTCCTACGGCTGAAATGATGATGATGATGAGATGTCATATTTACCTGGAATCTGGAACAGCGCAGAATTTGTAAAGCAGCACAAAAGTGGCGATGATACCAAGGACTAGGGCAGTTGCCATGGCGACCTGGGTGACGGACACCAGCAGGATACGGTCCAGAGAATCCCTGGAGATGCAGAAGATGGTCTGTTACTTCTGATTCTAGATACAGTCGCTTTAATTACGTATGTATTACCTATTATATTTTCTATGAAGTTATGTAGTCGGGATTGTTTGAAAAACATTAAACTCTTATTTGGTCAAGCCCTTTTACGTAGCTTTTCAGGTTTTTTTATTCTATTAGCTAGGTCAGCTAAAAGAACAAGATACATTAAAAACAGACTCTTGAAATAGGACCTAAAACAAAGGAAAAAGAACCTAACTATTAAACAATGTATATTTTACCATGTATTTAGTGTTACGTGCGTCTAGAGTCTAGACTGTTAATTACTAAACATTTAACGTATTTTCGTTGCTGCTTGATGCCTAGGTACCAACCGTAAATAATTTAGTTATAACATGATAAAAAACATATAAGGTATCTGAAATGAGTTAAAACCAATATAAGTATAAGTGCTAAAATTAAAATTTAAAACATGTTAGTAGGTGGGTATGAACGCTGCGGCTACGATAAATATAATTAGGTAGGTATTTCATACCCGATCATGTAGGTAATTGTGATTTAATGAATTTATATTGGCGAAATAATTAACAGTACGTACTTTATTCGTATACTCGTATAATGGTAATAACTATGATGAGTCAAATGACCTAAGTACCGATCCATAAAACTGGATTAAGCTATCGCTTCTTATTGATCGGTTTCCACTAGGGTTCATGATTTCTCGAGCTTTTCAGTTTCTCGGGTCTCGAGAATTCTCGAGGCCAATTTCTCGGGTCTTCTCGGGTTGTCGAGAAATTTACATTTACCTATGTTTGTGCATATCTTTTCGATTTAAATAATGAAAAAAGTTGACACAAAATTAACAATGTGAATCATAATAAAAATAACTTATTTTAAACCAATAAATTGAGTGGTTTTTCTGCCAGATATAAGTTAAAAAAAATAATAAAACTTGAAAAAGATTAACTTCTCTCATTATATACCTATTATACCGTTAACTAATAAAAAATACACAAATTTCGGCTTTTTAATTAGGAAATAGTCAACGTTAAACTAAAACTGTACTTCAAAATAAGTTTTTCAATTTAAAGAAAATTTTATAGAAAAGAAGGGCTTTCGCTGAGTTGCTTAGCTAAATAAACAATGAAAATTCGATGACAATGACAGCATTCGAAAACTATTGCTGCTTTTCGGGAGGCATGTACTGTTGTCGTCTTTAAAAAGCCGCAATGATTTTCAAATGCTGTCACTGACATCAAATTTTCATTGTAAAATTAAGTAAGCGACTTGATACTCAAATGTAGGTAGTGAACTGTGAAATTCATAAGATTATAAATTTAATTTGATAAAATAAAAAAATAAAAACTTAAAAAAAAAAAATTAAACCGCCGAAAAAACTGAAAAGCATTAAATAATAGGGAAACATTTTAAATTTTCAAAGAAACATTTAGGCCTTAATTTACTCACTTCTAAAAGTAATTTTGGATAACCAAGAAATTTTAAGTCGGCGCCACACCACACAAGCAAATTCATTATCTATGTAAAGCGCGATGCGCAGCGGCACACGTTTTTCGGTTATTACTTTGAATGTCAGGTAATTTAGTGATCTTTATTCGTTGATTCTGTGGCACCGATTCAAAATTTCTTGGTAATACAAAATTACTTTTAGAAGTGAGTAAATTAAGGCCTAATAGAAAATATTTCCCTATTATTTAATGCTTTTCAGTTTTTTCGGCGGTTTAATTTTTTTTTTAAGTTTTTATTTTTTGCTTTTCAGTTTTTTTTTGGGCAAATTTTTTTGACCCCAGCTAATCACCCTGCACAGGGTGGTCGCACCCCACAAGGTGGCCACACAACCTGGGACTCTAGTCTCTTAAACTTACGATTATACTTCTATTCTATTATTATTCTACTATTACTCCATTACGATTGTGTCAAAAATTGCGAGTCTCGTAACTTTGATCGATCATTATAGTATAGCAATAGAATATGAATAGCAAGCTATAGAATAATATGGGTTTTTTTTACCTAAATAGTGAATCCGGTTTTATTAGACGAAATTGAAACGGGCGTAGTGCAACTGTCACTTAATATCAATCATTATTGACATATATAATGTCAGTCGAACGTAATCATAACATTATCTTATTATGGAGCAGACTACCCTTTTTGGTTAATTCCAATCTGTTGCGATACTACTGCTATAGTTATAGCTAAATTGATTACGAGACTACCAAATGTGTATTTTCTTGCGATTAACGTACTGTTTCTACTCTACTTTTATTCGATAGTTACGTTTTGCGCGATGAGACTAAGGGCCCTGGTAAAGGTTGAGGGACTAATAGGATGAGGTTCGATCACGACCGGTCGGTGAGGCAATTTGTGAGGGTGGCCTATGTCCAGCAGTGGACGTCTATCGGCTGAGATTATGATTATTAACATTCATAAAAAAAACACTCATAATTATACCTAGCCGTTTTCATGTAAATCACAACACGGCAATACAATCTGTGAGTGAACAATAAAGTCACCCCTATTTTTCCACCCTTAGGGTTGGAATGTTATTTCCAAATTTTTATGGGACCAACTTCAAGGTATACCCTGTCGATAAAAAAAAGAATTATTAAAATCGGTTTACACAGTAAAAAGTAATGCGTGATCATACAAAAATATATATATATATATGCGACGAATTGAGAACCTCCTCCTTTTTGTTTTTCGTCGGTTAAAAACACAAAATATACACAAGCAGTACACCGTCAAGCTTCGCCGTTGAACTCTATCGAATTGTAGTTGTCTTGTTATCGATTTCGTTAAACCATTGCCACTTTGTAAAGTCGATTACTGTTATACGCCTAAAGAAACCAGCAATGGTTAAGACAGTCGCTTGTAATACGATTACGAGTCGATCGATTTTGGTTACGAGACTTGACTCCACCACGTACCATCATTATGCTTATAAAAGTAAAAAGTACATTTCCATCTTTTACGTAATTCACGAACTTATTTGCACTACATAGACTCAAATATGATTTCTCGAGTTCTCGACTTTTCTCGAGCATAATTTCCCGGGAACAGAACCCAAGGATTTCCCGGGAATTCTCGACCCGAGAAATCCCGGGAATGAACCCTAGTTTCCACCAAAAAATATATTGGTGCAATATATTGGTAACTGTTGTCAGATAAGGATTTTGGCGATAATTAAACTATAGAGAACTTACGTACTTAGGGTTCATGATTTCTCGAGCTTTTCAGTTTCTCGGGTTTCGAGAATTCTCGAGGCTCATTTCTCGGGTCTTCTCGGGTTGTCGAGAAATTTTGATTTACGTATGTTTTTGCATATATTTTCGATCCAAGTCATAAAAAAAGTTGACACAAAATTCGCAATGTAAATCATTAAAAAAAACTCATTTTAAACCAATAAATCAATTGGTTTTTTCTGCAAAATATAAGTTTAAAAAATATATAAAACTTGAAAAAATAAAACTAAATAAATAAGTAAACTTCTCTCAATATACCTAACTAATAAAAATAAACCAATTTTGGATGGTTTATTAGAAAAAAATCAATGTCAAACTAAAAGTATAGTTAATTAGGTATTTTAAGTGTTTACATTTCAAGAAAAAATTTAGAAAAGGGGCCTGAGTTGCTTAACTAAAATATAATGAAAATTCGATGACAGCATTTGAAAACTATTTCTGCTTTTCTTAGGACATCTACACTGTTGTCCTCTTTAAAAACCCGCAATGATTTTCGAATGCTATCACTGACATCGATTTTTTTTTGTTAATTAATTTAAGCTTAAGCAACTTGATATCCAGATGTAGGTAGAGGAATTCATAAGATTATAAATTTAATTTGATTAAATAAAACACAAAATATTAACAAACAGTAAGTACACCGTCAAGCTAAGTTATTGAACTCTATCGAATCATAGGTTGTTGTGTTATCGAATTCGTTAACCATTGCCGCTTTAACAAAGTCGATTTCTGTTATAATACTTAAGAAACTAGCAATGGCTAAGACAATCGCTTGTAACACGATTACGAGTCGATCGATTTTGGTTACGAAACTTGACTCCACCACGTACAGTGGCGGTCTAGGACGGCGTAACAGATTTGTCTATGGTCTTGTGCGCCCTAGACTGTATTACCAAAGAACAAGAGCTATTTTGCAATACAGAAAAATCGGAAGTGCTACGCCGTCCTAGACCGCCACTGTATCATCATAAAGCTTAAAAAAGTAAAAAGTTAGTTCCATCACTAGCGTAATTCACGAACTTTTTTGCACTTCTTAAACTCAAATATGATTTCTCGAGTTCTCGACTTTTCTCGAGCATAATTTCCCGGGAACAAAACCCAACGTTTTCCCGGGAATTCTCGACCCGAGAATTCCCGGGAATGAACCCTATTACGTACCCTACCACAGGATTTTTTCTGTGTTATCACTATTTTATTTAATACTAGTGGGCGCACCGCGGTATCACCAGCTCATTTTTCCTTGTAACGTCAAATTCCCAATTTTCCCGTAGTAATTTCGAGATAAAAAGTAACCTATGTTCTTTCTCAGGCTCTAGACTATCCATATACCAAATTTCATTCCAATCAGTTCGGTATTTTTCTCAGGAAAGCGAGATAGACAGACAGACGGACAGACAGACAGAGTTACTTTCGCATTTATAATATTAATATATAGTATATATAGTATGAAAGTATGGATTTCTATAAAAGTTAAAATACTCAATGAAAACTGTATCAACAAAGCAAAATAGAAATAAGTTTTGCAAAAGTTATGCCTGGAATTCGTACAGTTTTGTATTGATGGGAAAGTTGTCGACAGAACTAATCGAAATTAACTGAAGCAAGCTAGTGTTAATTTAGGCTACCACGTACAGTGGCGGTCTAGGACGGCGTAACAGATTTGTCTTTGGTCTCGTGTACAATAGACTGTAAAGAACAAGAGCTATTTTTTGCAATACAGATAAACGGGAAGTGTTACGCCATTCTAAACCGCCACTAAATCCTGCAATTTGACAAAAACTTATTTATTTATATTTTCTCACCGACATGTCCACACGCCATGCTGGTCGTAGCATGTCTGGCAGACCCCTTGCCAGCAGTAGAGGCTAGTAGTACTATTCTGGCTGCAGCATGGCCCATAGCAACTCTCTCCTCGACCTACGATTTGAACAATCAACATACAAATAGAATATGACAACGGGGTCATGTTTCTTGACTAAAAGCTATCTCGACTCGTAATTGTCTTGTTAGTGACTTCGTTAACCACTGCCGCTTTAACAAAGCCAATTTATGTTGCCCGCCCAAAGAAAATAGCAATGGTTAACGAAGTCGCTTACAAGACAGTTACGAGTCGATCGTTTTTAGTAAAGAAACTTGACCCAAAGTTTTTTAAATTACACACGAATTATAATCAGAATCTTAGCCGGGAGACGTCCGTCCACTGTTTGACATTCGACTCCCTCAAAGTTTGCCAAAAGGACATACATTTTCAGAGACGTTCGGCTGGACGTCTCGACGAATTTTTACAGCTGGCATTGAACGCTATGAGATGCACATAATTAAATATCTAACGTGTTTAGGTCAAAACCCTGACTGAGTTTGTATGATTTACCTTAAAACGTGGAACAGCTCGCAAAGACCGCTCAAAATCCACTGTGTGTGAATGGAGAAAAGTCGTTTTTACCTTTACTGCACATTGGAATATTTAATTAACATTATCTTTGTGAGCTATCCTTCGTAAGCAAACAAACTATTGTTTTATTTGCTTTTAGTCTATATTTCAATCTATAACTTTGATATGGATGAACACCCTTTGAAATTCGAGAATTCATTCTGATCAGGGATAAGGGTCTGATCTATTATGGCTACATTGCAATATTGCTTTTAATCCTCTAGAGTGTCAAAGTCAATACAAAAAACACGCAAAGAGGACGCAAAGCAATATTGGAATTGCGGCCGTAATAGGCCCTCAGTTTGGTAATTTATTTTTACGAGAAACTTTAATTAGATTGTTGTCACCGTTCTTGTTTACGATCCTTACGTTTTATTTTTCTTTGCTAATAACGTTCTTATTTCCTAAGTCTATTTAAATAACAAAAAGATACTTGTATATTTTTTTAAATAAACTTATTTCCTGATTTCCCAATTCTCATAATTAGAAAAAATAAACTCGTTAAAAACATTAGAATTTCATCATAAAATTAAATACCCACTCTCAACTTTACTTGAGGACAGGGTCACGGTATAATAAAGAGTACACAGGGTAGTGAAATTTGTAAGACTGTTCTAATTTATTACCTACTTATAAGGAACACTCTAAATAAAGGGCGAAGGGCTAAGCTGTTCCGCTAAGTTAAGCTAGTTCAGAGCCAGTTTACAGCGATGCTAGCGCCATACTCGAAGAAAAAAAATGTCTTCTAAAGCAAATATCAAAAATGTGGCACAGTATGACACTAGACAATCTTACTTAGTATTTTTTGAGCACCGTTAATCCTGAGTCAAAAGAACAAAATAATCCACAGATTGTTGCCAAAAGCGGTCACTTTTAGCAGCAATCTGTGGATTATTTTTAACTTTGTCGCTTTCTTTGGTTTTAACCTAAAAGTAATACAACACTGCCTTAAAAATACAAGGCTACATTATCTAGTGTCACTCTGTGCCACATTTTTGATATTTGCCTTAGTTTAGACGATATTAACCTTAAGAGCCTACCTGGACATTTGATGCAAGCTGTATGGAACGGGTTTAACACGTATCCAGTAGCGCAGTAGCAGTTGTCATTCAGGCACTGATACTCTTCGCCCACGCAGCTTACCACGGAGCATTCGTCTGGAATCAATTGTCATAAATATATATAAAACTCTTTCGTTACTGACTGACTGACGGACAGACAACGCAAAGCCAAAACTACTGGGCGTAGCGGGCTAAAATTTTACACGTGGGTTCCTGTGGAGTGTAGGGGAGCACTAAGGAATAATTTCGCAAAATTCCCATTGTAACGGGAAAAAACGGGAACGGGAAACAGCGGGGTAACGTCTAGTTACAATTATAGTCGCGCCAAATAGAACTTGCGTTTGATTTATTCTGATTAATGTATAAATTATTAGCGTACCTAGGTTACCTAGGTAAAATAGTGGCGGTCTAGGACGGCGTAACACTTCCAGTTTGTCTGTATTGCAAAATAGCTCTTGTTCTTTGATATTACAGTCTAGGACACACGAGACCATAGACAAGACCGCCACTGTTCTACACATACACGGTTTTTTTTTATCATGGCGGACATTTTCAGGACTAGAGTCTTTCAATGATTGAGCATGAGCATCGCCTTCTACCTATTAAATATGTTTTCATTTACATACGATTTCAAGTTATGGCTTGACTGGAAGAAATCGATTTTAGCGAAGAGGTCGCCCATTATAATGTGTATTTTTGCTATGTATATTTGTATACTTTGGATCTTACTCGTGAGTAGTAAACTCTATTCAATTCCATTCCATTCTATAAATTACCTTCTTTTTTCACTAACTAACTGTTGCGTTACTATACTACTGATCCACATTGATATATATGTATACTAGAGGCTGCCCCGGGGTTTCACCCGCGCAGATTTCTCATAAACACAAAAATCCCGTTTTTTCCCGTTCCCATGGGAATTTCGGGAAATCCCTTCTTAGTGCTCACCTACACTCCCTAAGGAACCTACATGCAAAATTTCAGCCCGCTACGCCCAGTACATTCGCTCTGCGTTGTCTGTCAGTCAGTCAGTCAGTCAGTCAGTCAGTCAGTCAGTCAGTCAGTCAGTCAGTCAGTCAGTCAGTCAGTCAGTCAGTCAGTCAGTCAGTCAGTCAGTCAGTCAGTCAGTCAGTCAGTCAGTCAGTCAGTCAGTCAGTCAGTCAGTCAGTCAGTCAGTCAGTCAGTCAGTCAGTCAGTCAGTCAGTCAGTCAGTCAGTCAGTCAGTCAGTCAGTCAGTCAGTCAGTCAGTCAGTCAGTCAGTCAGTCAGTCAGTCAGTCAGTCAGTCAGTCAGTCAGTCAGTCAGTCAGTCAGTCAGTCAGTCAGTCAGTCAGTCAGTCAGTCAGTCAGTCAGTCAGTCAGTCAGTCAGTCAGTCAGTCAGTCAGTCAGTCAGTCAGTCAGTCAGTCAGTCAGTCAGTCAGTCAGTCAGTCAGTCAGTCAGTCAGTCAGTCAGTCAGTCAGTCAGTCAGTCAGTCAGTCAGTCAGTCAGTCAGTCAGTCAGTCAGTCAGTCAGTCAGTCAGTCAGTCAGTCAGTCAGTCAGTCAGTCAGTCAGTCAGTCAGTCAGTCAGTCAGTCAGTCAGTCAGTCAGTCAGTCAGTCAGTCAGTCAGTCAGTCAGTCAGTCAGTCAGTCAGTCAGTCAGTCAGTCAGTCAGTCAGTCAGTCAGTCAGTCAGTCAGTCAGTCAGTCAGTCAGTCAGTCAGTCAGTCAGTCAGTCAGTCAGTCAGTCAGTCAGTCAGTCAGTCAGTCAGTCAGTCAGTCAGTCAGTCAGTCAGTCAGTCAGTCAGTCAGTCAGTCAGTCAGTCAGTCAGTCAGTCAGTCAGTCAGTCAGTCAGTCAGTCAGTCAGTCAGTCAGTCAGTCAGTCAGTCAGTCAGTCAGTCAGTCAGTCAGTCAGTCAGTCAGTCAGTCAGTCAGTCAGTCAGTCAGTCAGTCAGTCAGTCAGTCAGTCAGTCAGTCAGTCAGTCAGTCAGTCAGTCAGTCAGTCAGTCAGTCAGTCAGTCAGTCAGTCAGTAACGGAAGAGTTTTATATATATTGATAGTAGTTACACACGCCGCATTAATATATTTGTTATTGTAATAAACAGGGAACTGTGGACGGTTTTTACGTAAAAATACATTATAACTAGCTCAATTACTTTAACGCAAGTAAATCTGCACCAATTCTATTCGCAATAATTGCGAAAGTTCCAAAACTTTTTCACAAAGTTGTTATACTTACCTATTTATGTTTTTTTAACTATTCTTAGGTAAAATCTACACACCTTCGTCGGATTCCGAGCTAATAGCAGCACAAGCACCACTAAGAACAGCGAAGACACAGATAAACACGAACGCCACACGCATTTTACAAAATATTTCTCAAAGATTTTTGTCTCAAAATCATCTTTGCGCCAAACGAGTATCTTATTTCACTCTATTTACTATTTACACAGTTGTTATCACCTAATAACTAAAGCCTACACTGCGTGAGCCTTGCAGTCGAATCAACCGAGGGCGCCGCGAACTATACTGAAAGATAAGTTATCATAAAATATATCAGATCTGTTGGTAGATCGATCTACGTCATCCAGTAATTAACACTCGATAAGATTGAGGTCGGTCGGATTGTTTATTTCGCGTGATTTATAAAAATTCGTGCATCCCGTTCGTTTATATGGAAGCAATAATTGCTGTATTAGTTATTCGTCTTCTCGTCATTGAACTATAGTTTGTGGAAAAAAAACAATAAGTAGTAGTAAGAAACAGAGAATGTGATTTTCGTAATTTTAATATATAATACTTTTTTGAGGATATAACTATTTTTTTTGTTTCTTTTTTTTCTGATTCAAAACACTTCGATACATTATTTCGTCAAAGATAACCATTCCAAAAAACGAGAATAGCTAGGATCTTCGAAATTATACTTTATAGTTTTTTTTAAAACTACATAGGTATAATGATATTAAAATAATCAAATTTTGGTAATGCGAATTTGATTTAAAAGTAATAATTAAAACTCTATTAAATATTTATTAGTTTTTCCAATAAAATTTAGATTTATTATTTTAATTTAATGGACTTGACTCCACTTTAGTGGAGTATTTTGCCAATGTCAAGTTCACAAATTAGTTAAAAGGGTGGGCATAAAGCCCGGTAACGTTGTACGGTTATAATAAGTTTATTGGATTATTGTTTTAAAGCCCGCTAACAAAACACGTGGTTTCGGAACCAACGTTAAAACAATAATCCATAAAATTTAGAATTTTTATGTGGGCGACTGACATTTATGACTGTCACTTTCCCTCAGTATGCTATATAGTATATGCTATATTGAAGCTCTCTCTCTGTTAATTTGGTCGTTTGATTTTTCTCTCTGTAAATGTATGATGGTGCGTGGTGCTCACTTTCCTTCCTTCCTTTTAATTTCTAGAGTATCTGTTAGGAATTATGAAAAGGATGTACAGTGGCGGACACGATCGGCGTAACACTTCCGGTTTTTCTGTATTGCAAAATAGCTCTTGCTCTTTGGTTTTACAGTCTAGGGCTGACGAAACCATAGACAAATCAGTTACGGCCTCCTAGTCCTTGACTGTACTAAGTATGTACCTACTTTCATAAAAATAAACAATAAGTTTTGCCGTTAGCTGATATCAATAGGCAGATCAAGGGGTCAAGTTTCTTAACTAAAAACGATTGACTCGTAATTGTATTGTTAGTGACTTCGCTATTGCTGCTTTAAATTAGCAAAGGCAATTTCTGATGCACGCCCTAAAATAAATAATTGTCTGTTCTTGATTATTATGAGTCATAGTTACCTTACCTTACCTTAAACTTGCAGTATTAATAAAGTAACACGTTAGCAATTTAAGAATCGATAGGCCGTTATGATGGAAGATAGTCAAATCCCCTCTCAACTGATTTTCATGAAACATGGTTAAAAACACTCCGGGGTAAAATTATGTATTACATACCTATGACATGACCAGTCTATGACCTTAAAAAATCGGTTCATTTGGGCAGTTGGGCGCTAAGGCTACGAACGCACAGGCGGTTTTTTGCCGCGCGGATTTTATGTAACATACTGAATCCTATGGAAGTGTGCGCACCAGCGGATAAAAAACCGCGCGGTTAAAAATCCGCTATCGCGGTTTTATTTCCGCGTGGCTAAAAATTCGCCTGTACCTTCGTGGCCTATGAATAAGGTTGAAAACGAAATAACAACCTTTCCAACCGCGCGGAAATAAAACCGCAACAGCGGATTTTTATCCGCGCGGTTTGTTACCGCGCGGATAAAAATCCGAGTGTGCGTTTGAAGCCTAATGCCACAGACACACACGCGTTAGGCTACGAACGCACAGGCGGTTTTTTGCCGTGCGGATTTTATGTAACATACTGAATCCTATGGAAGTGTGCGCACCAGCGGATAAAAAACCGCGCGGTTAAAAATCCGCTGTCGCGGTTTTATTTCCGCGCGGCTAAAAATTCGCCTGTTCCTTCGTGGCCTATGAATAAGGTTGAAAATGAAATAACAACCTTTCCAACCGCGCGGAAATAAAACCGCAACAGCGGATTCTTAACCGCGCGGTTTTTTATCCGCTGGTGCGCACACTTCCATAGGAAAAATCCGCCTGTGCGTTTGAAGCCTTAATCTTATAACACCCCACCCCATTTTTTGTCAGGGGTTAAAAAAGGCAAAAGATACTTTGCCTTTCATTCATAAAGCAGCAGACGCCTCAATCGCCTGTAGTCTGGTCTAAGACAATCGCTGAAATTAAATTTTTCAGTACTACTACGGCCATCTGGGGAAAAAATACTGTACCTTTTGGTTTTTCTTTCTCTCAGGTTTCATAAATTTGATAACAGATGGCACTCTATATAATTGACGTAACTGTCAATAATTTATGGATATCTTTTGTTCGTTGATTTTTCAATCCGTTAATAAATCAATCAATCGAAGAAATAAAATTATTTTTTGGTTATTGAGAAATTAAAAAATTGTGCTGGTGCGGTTTTGCTTTGGTATTTTTTCCGTTGACTGGTCAAATAAAAAATCAAAAGAATAATTAGGTCGCAATAACCTACAATGGCTGAAGAAGAAATAAACGGAGACACTGATGAAATTCAGCACGACAAGTCCCTGAAAAAGACCGAAAAAAAACACGACAGTGGAGTTGCAGATTTAGAAAAAGTTACAGATTACGCTGAAGAAAAGGAATTAGCATCTCAAGATATCTCAGAGGCATGTAATTCTAATTATGTTATTATTCACGAAATTCAACAGGAATTATAAAACGCCCACTGACCAAACATTTTCTACAAGCTAACCTCAACACGTTTAAGATCATACTTCATTTTAGATTTGTTTCTGTAAGCCTAAATCATAACCTAGTGACAAATTAAAGTCTACCATTCATAATATGTTTATAAAGTTATTACTTTATAGGTAAAGTTTCATATTTTAAATTATTTTTTGTTTGATTTGATTATTGTATAATTATTATCTTTTCAGGCCTTATCGTTGATTGGTGACAGAAGGAACAAAGAAAATGCTGATAGACTTGAAAAAGAAAAAGAACTTCAGAAGGTTCCAGTCAAAAAAGATGATATAGAATTAATTGTAAGTAGTATACCTGTCTATTTCACCTAAACAATTTAATTTCTCACTATACACACACATATAAAACAACAGCAGTGGGAGATAATAATTGGATTAGTTGAGGTATGTAAGTGTGTTTCCTCAAGAGGCGATATCGGTCGTGCAATAGGGGCCCGACAGCCAATAGAAATCATTTGTACAGTCACGGACTAGGAGGCCGTAACAGATTTGTCTATGGTTTCGTCAGCCCTAGACTGTATTAGCAAAGAACAAGAACTATTTTGCAATACAGAAAAACCGGAAGTGTTACGCCGACCGTGTCCGCCACTGTACATCCAAGAAGCCTGCCTGATTGGCTGTCGAACCCATATCGCATAACCGATATCGCCTCTTGAGGAAACACGCTAAGTATTCTAACGTACCTATATTATTTCGCCCTGTAACGTCTATCCATAGGTTTGCAATTTTTATCAAAATATTTATACCATAATTAAATAATAAATTAATAGTGGGTGTATGTTACATCTTATACATGTTACCTTAAAATAACATTATAGCAAAATTTTACCTAAAATAATTAATTGTATCTTTTGTGATCTTTTCAGGTAAAAGAAATGGAAATACCCCGGCATGTTGCTGAGAGAACTCTAAGAGAACACAAAGGGGATGTTGTTGCAGCTCTCACTACTCTAACAAATTAATTTATTATTGTATTTTGTAATGTATGGTAATTAAACAATACAAAAATGAATTTTTGCTACTATTTCTTGATGTACAAAATTTGTGTGGAACACATTTTGTGTTGTGTTCTACGACTTCTACGTTCTATATAGGTAGGTACATATATGTAGTGATTTACTTCTCTTTCTCTCTGAAGGTATTGTGTGTAACTGGTAACAAAACAAGTCAAGCATGGCAAGTCGAAGCATAACACTGACACTGGCTCTAAGGCTAAGAGATGGCGCTAGCACCAAAAACATTTGCGTACAGCGTACTCTACACTCGCGCGAGATCGCGCCGCGAACAAAATGCCCCGTAGATGTCGTAAAGCGTGCTCCACACCACACACTCGCGGCGCGTAAGGTCCGCGAAACGCGAGTGTGGAGGTTGCTCGCGCCTTCGCGTCAACAACATATGACGATATACGACAAATAAATCAAACGACCGAATGAACAGAGATAGAGCTTCCATATAGCATACTGAGGAAAAGGGACAGTCATAGTCTGTCGCCTACATCGGTTACTAAATTTTATTGGAAAAATTAATTAATATTGAATATCCTTTTAATTATTACTTTTGATAAAAATCTGAATTACCAGAATTTGATTCTCTTTATTATCATTATTCCTAGGTAGATAGTTTTAACAAAAACTAGTAAGTAATTTCTATTTCCCGTTTTTTGGAAAGGTTATCATTGACGAAATAATGTATCGAAGATTTTTGATTCCAATAGTGTTACTAAATTATAAAAAAAATTGTTATGTCCTAAAAAAGGTTATATAAAAATTCCAGATCTTTCCCGCCTAAAGAATAAGAGAATTACTTGTTTTTAAAAAAAACCTTCGAAACTCATATAGCGTCTTAAGGTGGTAACTCTCGCTATGGCGCGAAATCCAATTTTTTTCGTGTTTTTTCTTTATTCTGGCGAAAGTATACATATTTTTAAAAGTTTCAATGAATTCGCGTATGTAAAAAACCATTTGCCACATTGTAATACAACGTTTTTAGAAGACAGACCTAAATAAAGGCCAAAAATCAAGTTAGGTCCTTAGACACAAAATTAGTAGGTCTGTCTTCGAAAAACGTTGTATTACAATGTGGCAAATGGTTTTTTACATACGCGAATTAAAACTTTATTAAAAATGAATACTTTCGCCAGAATAAATAAAAAACACGAAAAATTTTGAATTTCTCAATTCGCGCGAGAGTAAGAGCACGCGAAGGCGTGAACCAAGGACGTTAGATTATCGGGTGTGCATCTTTACCATCCAAGTTTTACACGGCCAAGTTTTGTACAGCAGGGTCGTTCGTGTCATTCACTAAAAACTTGGCTGGTAAAAGCCCTGTCGTGCAAAACCTTTACGGCAAAAACTTCCTGTACGTCCGAGAAGTTTTTCACGACACAGTCTTTCGTGTTACCACTAAAAACTTGGACGGTAAAAACTTGTCGTACAAAACCTTCCGGACATAACAAAGACAATTTCTATGCGTATAGACCCTATTTGAAATACATCGTTTTGGTTGGTCGGCACTAAATTTATATTGACCAATCAGGAAGAAGAAATAATTTACACAAATCAGAATTAAATTTTCAATGAGAACAAAATATTATTGTCAATCAGTCTCAGTCAATCAACCAAACAGAAAGAAGATAAACACTACCGATTTAAGAGAGCCCACTCTAGCAATATTTAAGTGTTATTTAAAAAAGGAGCGAAAATAAGTTTTAGCATCGTTATATTGGCACCGTTGACTATTGTATTTATTAAACGACTTCAAAAAAGGAGGTTATCAGTTTGACCTGTATGTATGTAAGTATGTATATTTGTCCGCGATTATCTCGCGTTTGGCTGAACCGATTTTAATGCGGTTTTCAGATATGTATTCGTTACATTTAGGAGAAGGTTTTTGTACCTATTTAAACGACTTCGAAAAAGAGAAGTTCTCAGTTTATGTATGTTTCTCTTTGTAAAAAAGAAATTATTGTTAATTATTTTAACATTTGATGAATAAAATTAAAAAAAATATATATAGTTATGTTGTTTTTAAATTAATGAAACCTGTAATCATTTATACACTACTAATTTGTGCCAGCGGGACATTTCCATACAAATATGTATACATTACTAAGGAACGTTTCTAGCGTAGCGAATATCACGGCCGGATCAATGATCACTGGATGCAATTATTTTGCTATTTCTGTATGGAATAAAAACTTCACTGTACGTTTATAATTATTCGTTTCGTTTTCGTGTAGTATTTCATTTCAGTTTACCATTTTGAACTAAATAAAACAATTAAATAAAAGAATAAGAGAAAAGGAATAAGAAGAAGAATAGAAAAATATAACTTAAAATATTGAAAATTAAAAAAAAAAACAAAAAATTAAAGGAAATCGACACAGTTTCTCATACTGAAAGCCTCATGTTCGCGACAACTACGGCTTATCTATATACCGGTTGTTATGACAAGGTGGTAATAAATCAAAGGAGGGCTTTAGCTCACCATAACTAACAACTTTCCCAAAGCAACATAAGTCGAAATCTCAAAAAAAAATAACAGCTGTTCCATACATTGATCAGCTGGCGGGGTCAATGTACGGGACAGCTGATTTTTGTTTTGAGATATCGATCCATGTTGCTTTGGGAAAGTTGTTAAGTATGGTGAGCTGAATCCTTCCTTTGATTTATAACCGCTTTGTCAGAAACACCCGGTATATTGTAAATCAATTATTACATAGTATAAAATAAAGTCGTTTCCCGCGTCTGTCCCTATGTATGCTTATATCCTTAAAACTATGCAACGGATTTTGATGAGGTTTTTTTTATTAGATAGAGGAATTCAAGAGGAAGGTTTATAAGTTTATTACATGCACAAGCTAGTAATAGGTTAGGCGGTACGAAGTTGGCCATGTCGACTAGCAGATTATAACTTTAGCCTTCAAAAGTATAAATAAAGAGCATTAAATAGATAAGTAAGATAGTTTATAAAATGGTGGATATTAAAAAAAAAAGGTTCAAGGTAACCGGTTGGTTGGTAAAGGTTTTGGAAATACTAGAAGGTACATAAACCTTATAGGAAACCTATATAATAGATACTTAAATGCTTAACATAATAATATAATAAACGAGCTTTCCCGGCTAACTTCGTTACGCCATAGAATATAAGAGACTACAAAAGACTTGGCTCTATAGACTATGTTCTTTTGACTGCTCAGAATGGCTGAATAAAAAACAAATAATAACAACAAACCACCTGTCAAAATAAAATATGTAAACAACGGAAAAAATATTGCACCTTGGGTTATATTATTCAAGTTTAGGTAAGGATCCTTAATTTTTTTGAAAATATAATATAGCCTATGACACTCGCGGTTAATGTAGCTTCCTACCAGTGAAAGAATTTTTCAAATCGGTTCAGTATTTCCGGAGCCTTTTCGTTACAAACAAACAAACAAACCTTTCCTCTTTATAATATTGGTATATTCGTTACAAACAAACAAATCTTTCCTCTTTATAATATTGGTATAGATTGAATATTTAGATTTTGGAAATAAGATAGTTAGAATCAGTCTAAATAACAACATTAGAAAGATGGCCACCTGAATCGCGTGGGATGACATAAGTAAAAAGTAAAAGTAAAAAATGATTTATTCAATACAGGATACAAGATATCGCTTATTGAAAGTCAATTAGACTAATCTAATTAATATTGATACCTTATTTCGTAAAGTATCCTATACTGATAGAGGCGAGGTAGTTCAGGGTGCCCACTAATTTGCTCAGGCAAACAATGTTTGCCTTGCCTTACGACAATGGTCGCCTGGAGACGCCCCCAAACGAGCCCTCCTCTGTCAAATGATTCTACTCCCTTTCGCAATGATTTTACAGCGTAGAGAAGAAAGGGGTAACAAACTCTACTTTACAATTTCTCTTTTTTTTTTTTTTTTTTTTATTCTTATATATGTGACATTACAATTCAATTTACAATACAAAGAACATAAATTAATAAGATTTAAAGTACATACATGAAATAATGAAAATATCGTGCAGAGCTAGACTACTTCCATGCGTCTTTGTCGTTTTCATAATCATCAACATTGTAATAAGCTTTCTTAATCAAACCTTTTTTGATACGAGTTTTAAACTCATTATCATTCAGGATCAAAATATCTTCAGGGATCTTGTTATAAAATCTTACTTCGTTTCCTATAAAGCATTTGTTTGTCCGTTTTAGTCTGTTCTGTGGAATACTTAGTTTGTTTTTGCTACGCGTTCTAAGGTCTTTAATTTTATCACATTTTTTATCAAACATATGTAAGTTTTTACGAGTATACATAATAATTTCAAAGACGTACTGGGACGGAAGCGTCAAAATATCAATTTCTTTGAATTTTTGTCTGAGGGACTCGCGAGCTTTAAGCTGATAAATGTTTCTAATTGCGCGTTTTTGTAGTATAAAAATGACGTTAATATCTGCAGCTCTTCCCCATAGAAGCAAGCCATAGGTCATTAAGCTATGAAAGTAACTGAAATACACAAGTCTCGCGGTAGAAACATCAGTTAATTTTCTGATTTTCCAGATTGCGTACGCAGCCGAACTGAGCCTTGCCGCAAGATTTGAGATATGGGGGCCCCACTGAAGTTTCGAATCTAGAGTGATACCAAGGAATACAGTTTGATTTACCAGATTAAGCTTGTTATTGTCCAAATGTATGTCTGTATCATAAGCAGTCACATTTGGCAAGGAAAACTTAATGCAATTAGTTTTCTTTGCGTTCAAAAGTAAATTATTAGAAGTAAACCATTGAGAAATCTCCACTAATGTTTTGTTTATATCTAAGTTGAGTGAGTCACCTCGTTTAACTTTAAATGTTAAAGAGGTGTCGTCCGCAAAGAGGACAACATCAGTAAGTTTATCTAACATGTAAGGGAGATCATTTATGTAGACTAGGAACAGGAAAGGCCCCAATATCGATCCCTGAGGTACACCAATCTTGATAGGACAACCTGCAGACACCGCACCACCCACGTCCACTCGTTGGTCGCGATCAGTAAGATAAGAGGCAAGTAGATCAAGTGATTTATCAAGTAAGCCATAGTGCTGTAATTTAAGTAGCAAAGTCTCATGATCAACGCAGTCAAAAGCCTTCGAGAGGTCACAGAAAACCCCAATAGCATCGTGAGAATCCTCCCAGGCTCCATAGACATCGCTGATGAGTTTGTGACCTGCGTCTAAGGTAGACCGCCCTTTCCTAAAACCAAATTGATTTTGACATACCTGTCTCCATACAGTATTCGGGCTGATCTGTCCGTTATCTGTGGCAAACCAAGTTAAGTCTTATGTAAATAATATAGTAAAATAATAATAGCAAAAACGGTGGGTCTATATCCAGCGGGAACATACTGTATTTTGTAAATATTTTTTATACTAAAACTAGAGGCTGCCACGCGGTATCACCCGCGCAGGCTTCTCATAAACACATAAATTCTGTTTTTTTTTCCGTTCCCATGGGAAGTTTGTGAAATAATTTCTTAGTACTGCCATACACTATCCGAGAAACCCACGTGCAAAATTTCAGTCCGCTACGCCCAGTAGTTTCGGCTCTACGTTGTCTGTCAGTCAGTCAGTAACCGAAGAGTTTTATATATATTGATTGATGTACCTTATAATTTGTTCTAAATAAATAATAAAGATATCATTTGTTCAATGTTATTTGCTGAAATATTTGTAGTTTATAGAAACCTATAGGCAGCGGGAAACTTTTTTATCCGAATACGAATCTTTTTAAAACCTAGTTTAATAATTAGTGCTATACAAGCTATACACACAATTTACAAAACAAATACAAAATCCATTTAAATATTAACCTATTAACGTAAGCTTTGTTAGTTTGAAAAATCTGTTCCCAGAGGAAATTAATTTTATTTTAATACGAATCGTTTTGAAAACTATCTAAATATAAATTAAATTAGTGCTTTGCAAATTATGCACTTGACTACGTATGTACATTACTATGAAATTTAAATATTAAGGTGTCAGTGGTGCCAAAACAGCGATACTAAAAAAAAATTCGCTCCCCCGGATATAAAAAACATATCCCACCCTAACTATCTCAAAACGGTTAGTGCTTATCTTCTCTGTGAACAAAATGTAAACAAACAAACAATGTCTGATCCTCAGACTCTGAAGGGAACGCAGAACAACGTTGGAAACCAAGAAAAATGTATTTCTTTTATCCTCTTCCCAACCACCTGAACACAATTAGTAGGTACTGCCCTGGATCGTTCAAGCAGTTACCTCTCTTCTCTAAAAAAAATGATCGATCCATCGCGAGCTGAAAGCCACAGAACATATATACTCTGCCGAGCTGAAAGTGCGCCCTGAAGATGGATACGGGTTTTGATCTCTTTACGAGTCAAGGTAATACCTAATGTTTCGTTAATTAGTATGGAATGCCAATATTTTCGCAAGCTTTAATTGCTCATAGATAGTGATTTCATTTCTACAATAATAACGAAGTAAAGAACGCCCAAACGCAAACTAACATCACATTTGTACAGTTTAACTATAGTTGTTTTAATCTGATCTACAAGTATTTTTTTACTATTTTCAGTTTCCTGTACGATGATGTTCTCCAACTTTTAAGGTGATGGTTATCAGTCAAACATTGAAGAATTTGATGAAGAGGATGAGGAAATGCATCCTTAGTTTCTTGGAAAACATGTAGTGAAAAACATTCCACTGAATAAGATCCACTGACTCTAGAGGATTTTTCATACCAGCCTTGTATGATTTTGGTTTTACCAGATACATTAATCTCCAAGCTAGATATGTATTGATTGTGAAGTAGGGTATGTTCCTAATATTTTCTATTGTTTATGACAATGAAAGAATATCTGATTGTATTTTGTTGCTAGATGTAAGATTTTATAGAATTCAAATGTTCTTATTCTGTCCATAACATATGTTTTTTGCATATAAAATTATAATATTTGGCATTACAGTGATGTTGTTTGTAATTGATTGTCATTTTCAGGATTATTGTTTTAACGTTGGTTCCGAAACCACGTGTTTTGTTAGCGGGCTTTAAAACAATAATAATCCAATAAACTTATTAATAACCGTACAACGTTGCCGGGCTTTATGCCCACCCTTTTAATCTAATTTGTGAACTTGACATTGGCAAAATACTCCACTGAAGTGGAGTCAAGTCCATTACATTAAAATAATAATAATAAATGTAATTTTCAGCTCAGTTGGAAATGATTTGAACTGAGACGTGGAAACACTGGGTTTGATCCCCGCAGGGCAAACATTGTTATGATGAAATAGATTTTAGTTTCCCGGTCTAGGTCGCTGTACCAGGGTGTTCTAAAACTCGTAAGTACCTGCCAACAATAAAATTGTTTATTTTGTTCTTTTCTATCATTCTAAATTTTAGTATTGTTTCCACATAATTCGATTCAAACAGCAAATAATGGCATAAAATAGGTAAGTAATAAGTACGATAGACAGATTCTTTCCTAGCTCATAATGTATCATTGATTCAGTGAGAAGTACTTATTGTAAAGTATATGGGGCGGAGAACCATATCTTCTGAATCACGGAACTGATGATTAGCAACAAGCCTTAAAGGTTCTAGCATTCCTCAGGGGATCAAACTCACACCACGGGATTAGGTCATTATGACAAACATAAACTTATTTTACAAACATAATGATGGCTTTAAAAGTACAGTAACCATTAACAATAATAAACAAAAATCTTAATTATTCATATTAATTTCAGGTTTGCCGAACCCGGAGAGACAACCAGACAGATTCCGCACATGGTTGTATAGTATTTTTAACCGACTTCAAAAAAGGAGGTTATTAGTTTGACCTGTATGTATGTATGTTTGTCCGCGATTATCTCGCGTTTGGCTGAATCGATTTTGATGCGGTTTTCGGATAAGTATTTGTTACATTCAGGAGAAGGTTTTAGTACCTATTTGAACCGACTTCGACAAAGAGGAAGTGCTCATTTGATGTATGTGTCAGTGTATATTAAAGGCGGGTTCCATTTTTGTAAAAAATAAATTATAGTGGTGATATTTTGGCACTAGACAACTAAAAAATATTCAAATACAGAAAAGTTTGCCATTCTTACTTTGAATCGCAATACAACAAACCTCAAGCAAACATGAAAACATGGTGTAGGCACACGAATAGAATTTTAAAAGGTAAACGCTGTGATTATATAGATGATTTTCAAAAAATTGCATATGATTATTATAAAAAAAGAAGAAAATAATAAATATTGTTAATTAAATATAGAATTTTCATTTTAAATTAAGTTTGAGTTACATTTATTGAAATTATTGTAGGATAATAAGCATGCAAACATCTAATGTTGAGATTAATCTGTAAAGCGAGATAGTAGTAAAATGTAAACTTGGCTGTCAGCTTGTGCAATTAATCTCAACCTAATAGGTACCTACATAGGTACCAACTAGCTAGGTGCGGTAGGTGCCTATCTAAAGGATATAATATGTTGTATGACATGGTTTGGAGAATTACCGCTTGGGGCGCTGACGTCTAAAATGCAGACTCGCATAATCTATTTGTATGTATTCAATATTATCATTAAGGGTAGGGATCCAAATAAGTTCTAAAATAATTTGCTCTACATATTTTTATTTATTTATATTATTTACAAGTTGTTTTTCCTAATTTATTTAATGTAATTTTATTTATTAAGTTAAGTCCTGTCACCTACCAGTAATTTTTCTGAAGATCCATTCACAACAATAAAACACAAAGTGCCACATCATCACTGCACTATAATGAAGGTGGAGGCAATACAGAAATCAATGAATGAGTTGAGTTCCATGTGCAGCAGTTCTCTTCAGCTCTTCCAGAGCAAGTTGCAGCAGGCGTCAGCAACCCCAAATACATCTTTAGTTGCCACAGAGTTTACCGTATTCCGCACCTTTGTTCTCTCTGCAATATTGACACTGCAAAGGCAAATTGATTTGCTTGTTCGACAGCAGGATCAGCAGGAGACCCAGCGACGACACAAGATGCTGTTCATACATGGCGTGCCTGAAGAGAAGGATGAGGACCCTTTAGCTGTGCTGACAACCATTCTCGAAGGCAAGTTGCAGTTGCCCGTTGCGGCTGGAGATTTGAAGCGGTGTCACAGGCTTGGAGGTACGTCAAAAAGCCGGCCCCTGGTAGTAAAATTTTCCAGCACGACGTCTTCATGGCGGCTAGGCAGCGACATGGCGTAAAGAACGCCTGGACACGCAACGGCGTAGTGTTCGTATTAGCAGCGGACGGCTCTCGCCATAGCGTAGTCAATCTGGCTGAACTCGACGCGATTCCAGCTCCAGCTGCCCCAGCGGCGGATGATACTGCTGCTGCTCCATCGACAACAGCAAAGACCCAAGCCACTAAGCAGGGCGTGAAGGTGAAGTCGCAGAGACCTCGGCAAAAACGGCCTACGTAATTTTTCAATTGTTTTGTGCAACTGTGTTCTTAGATACCTAATGTATTTTCATTTTTCATTAATTATTTGCCTCCCGTCTTTTTTCTTGTTTTCGTTTTTTCGTTACGTTTGTTTGATTGATTGGAAGTTAGGTTTCATGTTTCATGGTTTCACCACGTTTCACTGAACTGCTCAGTCACAGTTCAATCCCGAGGTTCAATCAATCAATCGAATATTACCGTTTCGTTCCACTTCCACTCTGAGGTTCCACTGTTCCACTCTATGCATTTTCTCATGATTTTCTCTAAGGCAATTTTTTTAAAACCTCAAACCTCAGAATAATAATAATACAAGAACAAGCCTATTACAAGTCAATTACTCAGTGCGCAGCGTAGACAGATGAGCTACCTATACATAATGCACCTATAGAGATATGTGTATGACAGCTAGGGATATAAAGGAGCGATTACATTTCTCCTGAATCAGTATCTGAATTAGCAACCTAATTAGCTTCCTTTTTAGGAAACTATTTAGGCAGCGTAGTTTGCTATCTCACCTTTTCTTAGTCAGTCGCGATCGAAGCACAGTGTTGCCACCTTAGTGGATTCTCCACTAAATCTGGTGGTTTGGTTGGATTGGAACCCCCATTTAGTGGCATTTTTTTTTTTGCATTTATTGGCTAGTGGTTTTTAAAGCGGATTATGAGAATTATCTTAAAATAAAATAAAAACTACTATTTAGCTATATTTTTACTTTCAAAATAAAAACCTTTATATTTTTTAATTTTTTTCGAGGGGGTTAATTTTCATTAAATCAATATATATAAAACTATTCCGTTACTGACTGACTGACAGACTGACAGACAACGCAGAGCCGAAACTACTGGGCGTAGAAAGCTGAAAATTGGCACGTGGGTTCCTTGGGGATTGTAGGTGAGCACTAAGGGATTTCCCGAAATTCCCACGGGAACGGGAATTTGTGTTTATGAGAAATCTGCGCGGAAAAAACCGCGGGGCAGCCTCTAGTTTTTAATAAAGTTTAAACTGATTCTCGAAATTGAAAAACCATCTCCAATATTGTAATATATCGTTTTTGAAAGACAGAGTTGCCGATTTTTGTGTATATACAAGGGACTTGATTTTTTTGCCTTCGAACCTTTAAACACAAATCAGTAGGTCTCTCTTCCAAAAACGTTGTATTACAATGTTGAAAACGGTTTTTTTTCTTACGCGAAGTAATTTAAAATTTATTAAAAACGAATTCTTTTGTCATAATTTCATAATAAATAAAAAACGCAAAAAAATCGAATTTCGCGCCATACCGAGAGTTACCACCTTAATCATCAATATATATAAAACTCTTCCGTTACTGACTGACTGACTGACTGACAGACAACGCAGAGCCGAAACTACTGGGCGTAGAAAGCTGAAAATTGGCACGTGGGTTCCTTAAGGAGTGTAGGTGAGCACTAAGAAGGGATTTCCCAAAATTCCCACGGGAATGGGAAAAAACAGGATTTTTGTGTTTATGAGAAATCTGCGCGGGAAAAACCGCGGGGCAGCCTCTAGTGTTTTATAATCTTAGTGAGAATTTAAGCGGTTTTTAGAGAGGGACATCTTATTGTAAGTGGTGTTCTGGTGGTTTGAGGAGTGATGGGTTACTTAGTAATTTAAAATGAGGATTGAGGAAATGAGGTCCTCATTTTGAGGTGAGGCATTTCAACCCAAAATCAGGACCAAACCTTCCCGCAGTGGGACTAATCTTACAAGCTATTTACATAAGTTTTTTTTTTGCCTTCTATAGACATGCACAAGTATATAATAATGCAGCATAATAATAATAATAATAATAATTTTATTAACTATAAAACACAGTTTTCTGATCTTAATTATAAATTACAAATTGATATTTTGCAGGTAGATTTAGATATGCAAAGGTTATGTTTAAATAGAAAAGAGAATAATTTTTAATTAGTTTTAGTTTAAATTGTGATTGCAATACCTATGTTACCCAATACCTACATAATTGAAATTAAAAATAATTTTGAATTCATGGGCTAAGTAGCACTCTGCCTGTCGTGGTACTTGCTTGAGCGTACTGTGCCTATTTATAAATTTGCCTATATTGACTCATTGTAAAATGACATAGGATTTTTCTAAATACGAAACATACTAATTTATGGATATATATTTAATAATTTAATAGTTGATATATTTAATAATTCTAGGAATACATTTAAGACGGAAATTCTAAAATTATTGTCAGAATCAAAGTAAAAATACCTACGTAAATTATTATTTTTATATATTTTTTGTAACAACTTATATTTAATTTTTGTTTGCATGCTTTAGCTTAAGTCAATTTAATGCATGTTAACCTTAAGGCTAGTCTTTGCATGAATAGTTAAGTTACCCTTAAAACATTATATTATATTAGTGAGAATGGTAAGGATATAGAGACACGACAATAATTTAACTAAATCATCTAATTATTAATTTGTTTCTAATATCTGTTTTTTCTCCGAATAAACATAATAAACATAATGATAGAGTTCCTTCGCTCGTCAACACCTTCTTACCATAACGGGTTTTGTTAATGGAAATGCTTAAACCCTTGCCATAAGCCCAGATTTCCCGTCAGTTTACCTTTATTTTCAAGGTTCGTTTATTATTGTTATGCTCTCGAATCACAATACACTTCTACGACACACACAAGGAACTTCCATCATTCAAATGCTCAAGATTTTGGTTTATTTTTCATTTTGGAATAGTGAGACGCCTCACTCCTCACGAGCCGTTTTATGAGTTTTATACGAGGTACACAGGTGTCCTCACTCACATCACTGTAACGAGCCCCCTCAAATGAGGGAGTAACTCATCACTTGAGGAACCTTATCTGGCGGATTGCTATTTTATTCGTTGGCAACACTGGAGCTAGGACGTCTTTGTTCTAAGTCGGTGGCTAAATCGGAAGCTAGCTCCCTAAATGCAATTACACTGTCCTGAATCAGGACTGACTGAATTCAGAGACTGATTTAGGAAAGGTGTAATAGCCCCTTAACTATCAACTACTTACGTGCCAATCAACGAGATGTCTATAAGTTTTTTGCATTGGGTGCATAAGTATTACTTATCGGTTTTTTTTTTGCATCTAATACTTTACGCAGAAGAAATCTTGCGGGGAAGCTAGTTGATTTATACAATAAAAATAAAAAACGTTTTGTTTAAGTAATTTTTTTATTATCAATTAAAGTTTTTTAAAAGCATTTATTTAAATTGCATTGCAATGTATGTATGAATGATTGTTCGGATGAAATCTTACAACTTACTCAATTTTGAAGCAGATATCTTTGTTCGCGCCTTACGTGCGCGACCAATGCGTACTTTCAAGCAATATTTGCATAGAAAACTAATCAGGCGCTTAGCTCATTTTATGTCATACGAGCTCGCCCGGTTTACTTCGTTACGCCATAGAATATAACATACTACAAAAGACTTGGCTCTATAGACTATGTTCTTTTGACTGCCCAGAATGGCCGAATAAAAAATCAAACAACAACAACAAACCACCTGTCAAAATATGTAAACAACGGAAAAAATATTGCACCTTGGATTACATTATTTGAGTTTAGGTAAGGATCCCTAATTTTTTTGAAAGTCTTATATAGCCTATGACACTTGGGGTTAGTGTAGCTTCCTACCAGTGAAAGAATTTTTCAAATCGGTTCAGTATTTCCGGAGCCTATTCGTTACAAACAAACAAACAAACAAACAGATCTTTCCTTTTTATAATATTGGTATAGACTACGCGCCGTCAAAGCAAGACAGGTCGCCCATTTTCAACTTGCGAACCCCTCTTCCTCGCGACACACCCTATCGAGACGAACGCCTTCTGCGTTCTTAAATTAATTTAATTATAATAAAATACTTAAACCTAAAGTGAAACTTAAACTATTGTATAATAAATAACTTAGAAAGTGATCTATAGTGTCTTGATATACGGGGCGGGAAGGAGCAAATCACTTAAATAAGCAAAAAGGAACCATCAAATCACTAATTTCGTCTGAGGACGAAACAATCTTTAAGGTGGTAACTCTCGGTATGGCGCGATTTTTTTTTTTTAACTTTATTAAATTTATTACTTTTGCCAGAATAATAAAAAAATAAGAAAAAAATTGAATTTCGCACCATACCGAGAGTTACCACCTTAAGCTATTGAGATGAAATTTTGTTAAAAATTTTGTTTATTGTTGATGAAAGATTTTTCTTCGCCAGTACCTACTGATAGTTTAGCTCTCTCTTCTTCCGCATAGGTATGTAAAAAAGTTAAAAAGAATTCGCGTTTGTAAAAAACCAAGCCCCTACATTTTAATATATTATCGTTTTTGAAAGACAGAGTTACCGATTTAACCAAATTCCGAAACGCTACCGCGTATGCGCCCGCTAAATCTCTGGCAATCGTAGTTTGCGGCGCCTACAAGACAGGTTTACACCTAGTGTAAGGTCGCTGGTAACTAATTTATACGCTCACTGTTAAAACGTTAAAACTACCCCACTTTAATTTCTAAAGTTTATTTTTAAGTCGTATGTAAAAATTTTTGTATGTAGGTAATAATTATATTTTAGCAGTGTTTAAAAGCATTATTTGGTTAACGAAATAAACATTTTTCTTTTTTTTTTTTTCACTTTAATTTTTAAGCAAAATAAGGAGCGGTTTCGGTTTTTCATACAAACTTTAACATCCTGTATAATGGCTTACAGGACTAATTAACGCAGTTTTGATATCATATTTCATGTTGTTATATAAAAAGGACCTTATTTCGGAAATTACAAGTCTCTAGTGTAATTAGTTTAGATTTTAGCAAAAATCATATTTCACCCTGTATAAGAACTAAGGGGCAAAATATAAAAAACTAAAACCATTTATGATGTTTGTAATACAATGACAATATACAGTGTGAATTTTAACTCTCTAAACCCAGCAGTTTAGGAGTTTCATTCAAACTGTTACACCCTGTATACGGCGTCCCGGTTAAGTTATCCCAAAATCCCGTCTTGTGGGTGCCTAGTGCCTAAGTCACGTAAGGAAGCTACTGTCCAAATTTTATCTTTCTATTTTCAGCTGTTTCGGCTGGGCGATGATGAGTGAGTGAGTAGATCAGTGGTATTTTGATTGTATATACAGTGTGTCCGGGGGAAGTTATAACATAATTTTAAGGGTGTATTCTATGATCAATTTCATCGATGAAAACACCCCCACCCCCCCCCCCTCAGTATGATGTTTTTTGTTATTTTTTTTGCAAAAGTCGACCACTACTTTTAAATTCACAGTTAAAGATCTAAGTTTAAATCACTCCAAAGCAACCATACAACCTTTCAACAGCAAAGCTGCCAGGGAGGCTTTGGCGCTAAATAGGAACAACTTACGTACTCTGGTGCGAGCACTCACGGGACACTACAAGTTGAACAAGCATATGTTCAACTTAAAGTTGAAAGACACAAAAATGTGCAGACTCTGCCTAAATGCAGATGAAACTGCGATGCATATTTTGTGTGAGTGTGGTCCCCTAATACAAAAACGGTCAATCCATCTCGGAAAACATTTGTTGCAGCCGGATGAGATAAAATCTCTCAGTTTCTAGGACATACTGTTGTTCCTGAAAGCAACAGGCCTTGATGCTGAACTATAAAATATAATAGTGGCGATCACAATAGATCTGCAAAGGTCGCAGTGATACTGGGCTGTTAAAGCCCTGCATAGCCACCAATCAAATAATAAAATAAAAAAACACTTGGTTATTTTGTTAGTAACTTAGGTAGCCTAACTACTTAGCCTTCGATCAAGACCTTAATGAAGGTTCTGTGAGCCTTAGATCTTTAACTGTAAATTTAAAAGTAGGCGGGGTCGACTTTTGCAAAAAAAAATAATTAAAAACATCATACTGAGGGGGGGAAGAGGCTGCGACCCCTCATATGGGGTGTTTTCATCGATGAAATTGATCATAGAATACACCCTTAAAATTATGTTATAACTTCCCCGGACACACTGTATATATTTACTATAAATATTTATTATATTAACTTATTTATCTTTATAGTATTGTATATTTAAATGATATCGGATGACAAAAGTGATGATGACGAATATTATTCTCTTTGCGACTCAAGTGAATAGTTGAATAGCACGTTGAACGATAGTTTCAATAGTATTCCCTCCCTTGGCGACACCCTCATCAATTCTCGGTTCTCATATGTACCGAACAACTTCAATGTGGTTTAAATTAACGCACTGAGCATTCCGGCCCACTTTCCCGACATGCTAGCTACGTTTGACGGGAAGAAAATCCATGCCATCATCGTTTCAGAAAACTAGCTAAAACCATGTCTTCCTTTTTCGTTATTCACATTACCAGGTTTCCAACTGATTGGAAACGATCGCACAGGTAGCGTCGGCGGCGGTGTTGCTATCTATCTGAGAACGAATATTCAATTTTTCCATCATCTCGAGTTCAACACAGCCTCCGCCGTCGGATGCTGGTGAGCATCTCTTCGTGGAGGTTCTCCTGTCGAACGTCAAGGTATTGTTGGGTGCCTTCTATAGTCCATCCTGCTCTAATAATTACTTCGCCTCATTTGAGAGTCTCATAATAATTTAATCCCTTCCTACAGTCATTCTATTATAATGGGTGCTTTTAAATACATGTTTGTTAAAAAATTACTCCCGATCTAATTCAGTAAAATCAATTGTCAATTCTTGAAATATGCATATACTACCACTGGATGCGACGCATCATTTTCCAAACTGTGTCCAGTCTCTTCTTGATCTTATGCTACTATCTTCTCCCCACCATGTTGATTTTCATGGGCAGTGCCCGGCTGACGCTTTCTCTTACCACGATATGGTTTTCCTATCGTACGAAATCCGATCTCCGAAAGCAAAAGCCAAAATTCTTTTTCAACGCAATTTTCGTGGCATGGACAGGGAACGTTTTCTAGAAGATGCACGACAAGTGGACTGGATTGTGATCGGAAACGCGGCAGACGTTGACAAGCAAATCTCCTTGTTCAATTCTCTTCTCACAAAACTTTGCGACGTTCACGCTCCCATTCGAGCCATCAAGGTAAAGCACCTTCCTGTGGTAAACGGAAGAATTAAAGTCGCTCTTGGTTCGCAAGGCTCGTGCCAAGACCAAACTAAGATCTGACCCATCCGATGCAGACAAAGACAAGTATAAGTCTCTACGAAATCGCTGCAATAAGATGTGTAGGGACGCCCCACAGGATATGATAGGATATGATGCCATCCACAACTCAATTGAAAAAGGTGACCCAGCGAAAGTCTGGAAATTTCTTAGGACTTTAGGAGTTGGAAGTTCTCACCAAAACTCACTTCCTAATGATTTAAACGTTACCGAATTAAACAAACACTTTTCCTCGTCTTCAAAATTTGATGGTCCTTTGAAAGCGCAAACGTTAAATCACATTTCCTTAATTCCGACTCCTGACTTTGCTCCTTTTTCATTCCTTCAGTTTACTGATGAGTCTGTTAAGAGGAGCATTCTCCAAATTACTTCAAATGCTATTGGCAGTGACGACGTGTCCGTCTCTGTGGAAAAATGCATCAGTCACTCCGTTGCCTAAAATAAATAAACCATCTTTACTGAAAGACTACAGACCAATTTCGATTCTTCATTTCCTTTCAAAAGTTCTCGAACGCCTTGTTTATAACCAACTTAGCTCTTTTCTTTCTAGTCATAACCTTCTTAACCCTTTTCAATCTGGATTTCGACTTGGTCACAGCACTGTGACAGCACTTACGAAAATTACAGACGATATCCGATGGGGCATGGACAGTGGTCAGGTTACGGACTTTAGCAATGCTTTTAATTCAGTCGATTTTGACATTCTCCAAGCTTTGTTAGGCTCTTTCAATATTTCTTCTGACGTCATCAACTGGTTCAGGTCCTATCTGCAGGATTTGGATTTCAAAATGATTGTCATTTTCGTAATCAGCGCCCTCAAAAACCTATTAAACGACACCCATATTGATTTTTCACGAAAAAATTATGTCTGACAACTTTAATTTCAAAATGATTGTCATTTTTGTTCTCAGCGCCACAAAAATCTATAACTCGACACCCATATCGATTTTTCACGAAAAAATTTTGTCCACCATCTTGAATTTCAAAATGATTGTCATTTTCGTTATCAGTGCCCCCAAAAACCTATTAAACGACACACATATCGATTTTTCACGAAAAAATTTTGTCCACCATCTTGGAATTCAAAATGATTGTCATTTTCGTTATCAGCACCCCCAAAAACCTATTAAACGACACCTATATCGATTTTTCACGCAAAAATGTATGTCCGCCATCTTGGATTTTAAAATGATTGTCATTTTCGTTATCAGCGACCCCAAAAATCAATTTAACGACACCCATATCGACTTTTCGCGAAAAATTTTTGTCTAACATCTTGGATTTCAAAATGATTGTCATTTTCGTTATCAGCGCCCCCAAAAACCTATTAAACGACACCTATATCGATTTTTCACGCAATAATTTTGTCCACCATCTTGTATTTCAAAATGATTGTCATTTTCGTTATCAGCACCCCCAAAAACCTATTAAACGACACCTATATCGATTTTTCACGCAAAAATGTATGTCCGCCATCTTGGGTTTTAAAATGATTGTCATTTTCGTTATCAGCGACCCCAAAAATCAATTTAACGACACCCATATCGATTTTTCACGAAAAAATTTTGTCTAACATCTTGGATTTCAAAATGATTGTCATTTTCGTAATCAGCGCCCCCAAAAACTTATTAAACGACACCTATATCGATTTTTCACGCAATAATTTTGTCCACCATCTTGGATTTCAAAATGATTGTCATTTTTGTTATCAGTTCCCCAAAAACCTATTAAACGACACCCATATCGATTTTTCACGAAAAAATTTTGTCCACCATCTTGAATTTCAAAATGATTGTCATTTTCGTTATCAGTGCCCCCAAAAACCTATTAAACGACACCCATATCGATTTTTAACGAAAAAATTTGTCCACCATCTTGGAATTCAAAATGATTGTCATTTTCGTTATCAGCACCCCCAAAAACCTATTAAACGACACCTATATCGAATTTTCACGCAAAAATGTATGTCCGCCATCTTGGATTTTAAAATGATTGTCATTTTCGTTATCAGCGACCCCAAAAATCTATTTAACGACACCCATATCGATTTTTCACGCAATAATTTTGTCCACCATCTTGGATTTCAAAGTAATTGTCATTTTAGTTATCAGCGCCCCGAAAACCTACTAAACGACACCCATGTTGATTTTTCACGAAAAAATATGTCTGACAACTTTAATTTCAAAATAATTGTCATTTTCGTTATCAGCACCCCCAAAAACCTATTAAACGACACGCATATCGATTTAAAAAAAAAAAATAACTGACCGCCATCTTGGATTTTAAAATGATTGTCATTTTCGTTATTAGCGCCCCCAAAAACCTATCAAACGGCACCCATAATTTGATTTTTCACGAAAAATTTTTGTCCGCCATCTTGGATTTCAAAATGATTGTCATTTTCGTTATCAGCGACCCTAAAAACCTATTAAACGACACCCATATCGATTTTTCACGAAAAAATTTTGTCCACCATCTTGAATTTCAAAATGATTGTTTTTTTCGTTATCCCCCAAAAACCTATCATACGACACCCATATTGATTTTTCACGAAAAATATTTGTCCGCCATCTTGGATTTCAAAATGATTGTCATTTTCGTTATCAGCGCCCCCAAAATCCTAATAAACGACACCCATATCGATATTTCACGAAAAAAAATTGTCCACCATCTTGAATTTCAAAATTATTGTCATTTTAGTTATCAGCACCCCCAGAAACCTATTAAACGACACCCATATCGATTTTTCAAAAAGAAAAACTGACTGCCATGTTGGATTTTCAAAATGATTGTCATTTTCGTTATCAGCGCCCCCAAAAACCTATAAAACGACACCCATATTGATTTTCACGAAAACATTTTGTCCGCCATCTTGGATTTCAATATGATTGTTATTTTCGTTATCAGCGCCCCCAAAAACCTAATAAACGACACCCATATCTATATTTCACGAAAAAAATTTGTCCACCATCTTGAATTTCAAAATTATTGTCATTTTCGTTATCAGCACCCCCAAAAACCTATTAAACGACACCCATATCGATTTTTCAAAAAGAAAACTGACTGCCATGTTGGATTTTAAAATGATTGTCATTTTCGTTATCAGCGCCCCCAAAAACCTATAAAACGACACCCATATTGATTTTCAAGAAAAAAATTTGTCCGCCATCTTGGATTTCAATATGATTGTCATTTTCGTTATCAGCGCCCCCAAAAACCTAATAAACGACACCCATATCGATATTTCACGAAAAAATTTTGTCCACCATCTTGAATTTCAAAATGATTGTCATTTTCATTTGATTTTCATTTGATTTGATTGTCATTATCCGCCATCTTGAATTTCAAAATTATTGTCATTTTCGTTATCAGCACCCCCAAAAACCTATTAAACGACACCCATATCGATTTTTCAAAAAGAAAACTGACTGCCATGTTGGATTTTAAAATGATTGTCATTTTCGTTATCAGCGCCCCCAAAAACCTATAAAACGACACCCATATTGATTTTCAAGAAAAAATTTTGTCCGCCATCTTGGATTTCAATATGATTGTCATTTTCGTTATCAGCGCCCCCAAAAACCTAATAAACGACACCCATATCGATATTTCACGAAAAAATTTTGTCCACCATCTTGCATTTCAAAATGATTGTCATTTTCGTTATCAGCGCCCCCAAAAACCTATAAAACGACACTCATATTGATTTTTCACGAAAAAATTTTGTCTGCCATCTTGGATTTCAAAATGATTGTCATTTTCGTTATCAGCGCCCCCAAAAACCTAATGAACGACACCCATATCAATATTTCACGAAAAAAATTTGTCCACCATCTTGGATTTCAAAATTATTGTCATTTTCGTTATCAGCGCCCCCAAAAACCTATTAAACGACACGCATATATATTTAAAAAAAAAATGTGCGCCATCTTGAATTTCAGAATGATTGTCATTTGCGTTATCAGCGCCCCCAAAAACCTATTTAACGACACCCATATCGATATTTCAAAAAAAAAAATGTGCACCATCTTGGATTTCAAAATGATTGTCATTTTCGTTATCAGCGCCCCCAACAACCTATCAAACGACATCCATATTGATTTTTCACGAAAAGATCTTGTCCGCCATCTTATATTTCAAAATGATTATCATTTTCGTTATCAGCGCCCCTAAAACCTATAAAACGAGACCCATATCGATATTTTAAAACAAAAATTGTCCGCCATCTTGAATTTCAAAATACTTGTCATTTTCGTTATCAGCGCCCTCAAAAACCTATTAAACGACACCCATATCGATATTTCAAAAAAAAGTCTGCCATCTTGAATTTCAAAATGATTTCATTTTCGTTATCAGCGACCCCAAAAACCTATCAAACGACACCCATATTCATTTTTCACGAAAAAATTTTGTCCGCCATCTTGGATTTCAAAATGATTGTCATTTTCGTTATCAGCGCCCCCAAAAACCTATTAAACGACACCCATATCGATATTTCAAAAAAAAGTCTGCCATCTTGAATTTCAAAATGATTTCATTTTCGTTATCAGCGACCCCAAAAACCTATCAAACGACACCCATATTCATTTTTCACGAAAAAATTTTGTCCGCCATCTTGGATTTCAAAATGATTGTCATTTTCGTTATCAGCGCCCCCAAAAACCTATTAAACGACACCCATATTGATTTTTCACGAAAAAATTTTGTCCGCCATCTTGGATTTCAAAATGATTGTCATTTTCGTTATCAGCGACCCCAAAAACCTATTAAACGACACCCATATCGATTTTTCACGAAAAAATTTTGTCCACCATCTTAACTTTCAAAATGATTGTCATTTGCGTTATCAGCGCCCCCAAAAACCTATTTAACGACACCCACATCGATTTTTCAAAAAAAAACTGACCGCCATCTTGGATTTTAAAATGATTGTCATTTTCAAACGACAATCATATTGATTTTTCTTGCCCGATAAGCGACAGAATGGCTACCAAAAGACGCGAAGAGGCACCGTGGTCGCCCGAAAAAGAGATGGAGCGATGAGCTGAGAGCAGTAGACAAAAACTGGTGGCAGACCGCGCAAGTACGCGATGAGTGGAAGAAGGGGAGAGAGGCCTTTGCCCAGCAGTGGGACAGTACAGGCTCATAATAATAATAAGTCTACACATACAAAGTGGCGCCCCCATTATTTTCTAGTTATCTGTGCCAAGCTGTATGTAATGAATGTATGTACCTATTGGTTTAAAATCAAAATAGTAATATTATTAATCTTAAGGTTTAATAAATTGTTTCCTTTGCCTGCAAAAAAGAGGTAACTGACCATAGACACGTAAGCCTAATAATTTTGTAAATGAAAACAAAGCTAGACAATATGATTGATGTGCCGAGCGTTGTGATTGGTCCAAATATAATCCAATTTGTGACGGAAGGGACACCAACGACACCTCTGTACAGCCGGGTATGAACGACACGTACGTGAAAAACTTGGATGTGCAAAACTTGTCGTACAAAACTCTGTCGTACAAAACTTGGGTGGTAACGACACCTTCGTGCAAGTTTTGTACGGCCTGTTCATGCGCGTCAATGTTTTTGCCATCCAAGTTTTACGTAGCCATGTACACAAAAAACTTGGCTGTGCAAAACTTGGCTGTGCAAAACCCGCACTCAGATTATCGACTACACACGCGTTTTGTTCGCGGACCTTTTGCGCCGCGAGTGTAGACCACACCTAAATCCGACAAATTTCCATACAGTGTTGCCACATTGCCACTTTTAATTTCAATATTTTTGTGCCAAGATAAATTGAGTCTATGATACATGTATGATATGTATTGTGCTACGCGGCTACGCCTATTTGTATATGGCAGATATGTATGGCTCATTTGACGTGAACAAGCTATGGTGGTATGGAATGGATAGGATTATATTTT
Source organism: Euspilapteryx auroguttella (assembly GCA_951802225.1). NCBI lineage: Eukaryota > Metazoa > Arthropoda > Insecta > Lepidoptera > Gracillariidae > Euspilapteryx > Euspilapteryx auroguttella. The sequence goes on from OX637653.1 coordinate 7,670,640, forward strand.
AGTTCGTCAGGCCGTTTTAGCAACTCAGTCAATCCTGGAAGTTTGTATGAACCTTCTCTGCTCCTATAGAAAATGAAAAAGAAAATTTTTACTGTTCTTTTTTTTATTTCTCAGAATGACGTGGCAAAAAAAAATTTTCAATGAATGTTTTTTTCCTTTTTGAAGGATTTTATTTAAAGACTTCTAGCCGTTTTTTTTTTTTTTTCAAAGTCTAGCGACTTTTCCATGTAGGTTTAGCGAGTTTTATTTTCTAAAACGGCAACACTGCCTGTCGTTAATCTAGGATAGACCATAGACCATTTTGGTCTATGAAATTTAAAAATAAAAATAATCGTGTCTGTGAATAATTTTAGCTGAGTTTCGTTCTTTGTGATTTTGTTTTTATTTCTTACTATTTTCTGTCTAATATTTATAATTTTTAGCAGTAACAAGCTTTAATAATTTTGCTTTGCTGTACGTGTATTATTTTCTACACTGAAGAAAACTCTGAGCTGTCCTCGAGCAATATTTTTGGTAAGTGAACTTTTGGCGTGTAAAAGTGGGAGAAGGTATTCATACAATGTGCTCTATTTTTATTCCTTGTCACGCTAGAAACGGATTCTCGACACGACAAAGATAGCTTTTGCGTTACTATTTAGACTTTAGGATTGTATCAATTGAAACCTTGATGGCGAATAAATGGACCATAAACCATTTCCTACCCAACACTTGAATTTAATTTTTTGGGACCTTGCAGACTTCGATTTGTACCTAAACTACCAACCAAATTCCATTGCCACTAGTTACCAATACCAATCCATTCATGCCAACAAAATTACATAATACTTGGGCAAGTAATTCCAAGGAATTATTTTGGGGGTTTATAGTCAAAGAAGGTTAAATTTTGTCTGTCTGTCGCTGTCATTTTGCCCTTGAAAAAACTTAAAAAACCGGTATGTACATACTAAAAGAGACCAGCAAACCAACATCTTTTATTGAGTGCCTATATAAGTTTCCTTTTATTCAGTTTAAAGATTTTTCTAAGAGCTTCAATGTTGTGACCACATTTGCTGTGCAGCAATACCAGTAGGTCTATTGCGGTTCTCGATGGTCATGAAGATGAAAGTAAATTTGACATTTTATATCCAGTCTGGATATCAATCTTTCAAATATTGACAGCATAATGAACTTCAATCTCCATTTTCATGGCTGACCGAACTATTTAACTATGTTGCCGTTTCATGGTATTGCCTTTGTTTGCAAATGAAAATGGGGATTGAAATGAAGTCGATTCATGGATGTCAACTGTCAAACGATACAGTTAGGCGACTCACTTGCTCTCTGTATCAATATTGTTAATGAGTTTGTTTTGGGTTTAATTTTGTTAACCTTGAAAAATATTTTTTGAATGTGTTATTGGGTGAAACAATTAAAATAAAAGTGGTGGAAGTTTCATCATTCAATCATAGTGACAATAATTAAGTCATTGTTTTGTGACCGCAATATTTACAAATGTCAAATGATATCCATCAACTGAAATGTGAATTTTTATTAAACAATTCTTGTAATCTGTTCCATTACCATTACGAACCGCAATAGGCCTACAGAACCCCACCAACTTAATTATTTTGAATGGCCACACCATAGGGCTTTGAGCAACACTTTAGTTCTCAATGCCATTCCTCTGTTGTGGTTAAGCTGCTAGTATATCTTGTCAAAATTGATATAGTTAAGAAACTAATAATGCTTCATATCAAGCACTTGCTGATACAGCAAACATCGTACCCTGTTGTGAAAGCTAGCTTCCCACTGTATTATTCTATCTAATGATTTTTTTTTATGGGGTGAACAAATCCTAAATTTTGTTGCATGTCGGTCCTCTTCCCATACCCAAGAGAGAGAGAGAGAGAGCTAACGCCTCCTCTATTTACAATGGTTCTAACAATGTTTCCTTATTGCTAAATACTTTATACTACAGACACCAGTGTAAGAATTTTTCAAATTGGTTTTGGAACGAGTGTGAGAGCAGAGAGTAAATATGATGAAGAACCATAACTTTTGCTGCCATCTTTTTTATTACTATTCTGCTTTTGTGAATAAAATATGGAGCTTTGATTGATTGACATTGACACCCTGTTATCAGGCATGCAATTTAATTTTTTTCAGTACTTTGTATATAAATTGTTGAGTCTGCGGGATATACAACACCAGAATGAAATTATGAAACCCTATGTTGAGTGTTGTTTGGAACGCACTCGGGTAATTATTAAAATTATATGTAAATTATAATCAATATATAAATGTTTAAATGGTTTCAAATGTATGTGCAGAATGTGAATTTATTTGCCATGCAAAATTGTTACTACCAAGCAACTACTAAAGAATACTGCCCAATAATTTAAAGCAAAATATATTAAAATAAATGGGGTAAAATTTACAAATTTCATTTAGGACCTGTTTTCATCTTTCATTCCTTTAGTGCCAAATATTTTAATTTATTTATTTTTAAAATAAAACCTGATAAAGTTGTGCAATTGGAAATTCATTGTAATTCAGACTCGGACCTCATGGCAGAAACTCACTTCACATCACAGTCAACCTAAATAAATAAAACAATGCTGGAAAACATTTGCATTGTCCCTGTACCTAATAAGCCTGTACCTCAATATTAATTCGACCTTTGCACATAGCATGAAAAAAGATACTTAAAGTATTATAGAGTAAAGTAGCCAGCATAACAATACCAATAACATAAAAACTGTGATTGAAAAAAAATCAGGTAGATTGATGTAAGTCCTGTACATTTACCACAAAGTTTTATTTTCGTATCACAAGTTTTGGTTTATGACTTGTTAACTTGCAGACTAAAATAGTATTTAAAATAGTAATTGCGGTCTTTAATGCACTCAAATAACAAAGTAACTAGATGCATACTTACAGAAAATATCCGATAACGAAAACGCTAACAATGCGATTTAATAAAAATGCGATCGAGAATTGTTCCCCTGTTTAAATCAAAGAAAATTATGCACACAGAGAAAGGTATGTCAGGAAATGCATTCAAAGTTTATTCAATTTAATCCATATCTTATGAGGCCGGTATATTTACACCGGTACTAGCCCCGATCGTGGAAAAAATAAATAAGTACAACTTACAAACAATTAATACATAGGCTACTTCTACTATCTATCTACTTTAACTACTATCTACTATAAGTATAAAAATGCATGGTGGTTCGTAAGTCTTGCTAAAACTCGGGAACGGCTGGACCAATTGAGCTGATTTTGGTTTTAAAATGTTCGTAATAGTCTACGGAAGGTTTAAAGGTGAGAAAATATGCAAAAATTGAGGGAAAGTTGGTAAAACAACAAATGATTTTTTCCATAATAAAATTGTAAGGCGTGATACGAAGTTCGCCGGGACAGCTAAAATAAAGTCGCTTCCCGCGTCTGTCCCTGTATATTTAAGCATAGGCTTAAATCTTTAAAACTACGCTAAGGATTTTAATGCTGTTTTTTTAATAGATAGAGTAATTCATTAGGAAGGTTTATCTATACCAACCAATATTATAAAGAGGAAAGATTTGTTTGTTTGTTTGTAACGAATTGGCTCCGGAAATACTGAACCGATTTGAAAAATTCCTTCACTGGTAGGAAGCTTCACTATCCGCGAGTGACATAGGCTATATCAGATTTTCAAAAAATTAGGGATCCATAAACTCAAATAATGTAACCCAAGGTTCAATATTTTTCCGTTGTTTACATATTTTGACAGGTGGTTTGTTGTTGTTGTTTGTTTTTTTATTCGCCGATTCTGGGCAGTCAAAATAACATAGTCTATAGAGCCAAGTCATTAGTAGTATCTTATATTCTATGGCGTAACGAAGTAAGCCGGGACAGCTCGTAAGTATATAAAACATGCACAACATAGTAATAGGTTAGGAGGTAAAAAGTTCGCTGGGTCACCTAGTTGCAAATATATTAATTAATGCACTAGATAATCTTGCTTAGAAATTTAGGGCACTGTTGTTTAACTTTTAGCTTAAAGAATAACTACTTTTAATAAAAATATATAAGCTATATGTGTAGGTAGGTACTCTATAATAAAATGGATAAATTATAAAATTCATCCCCCAAATGTCGTGTACTGACGTAAATTTCCAAATTTATAGCTATTTTCTATCAATATTTTTTCTATAGCTCACGAACGCGCCTTGACGCGCAGTATATGTACAAAAGATGGCCTTGCTCACGAGGCCTCTCCCTTCGCAGGACATTTCCGGGTACGCGCCTAAGCCTTGAATAAGTTCTTTCTCAAGGACTTCGGGTGGATGATAAATGGTAACGGCATCTCACGTCTCACCCCCTGTTTCTAGAGGCCGCCGCGTCCTTCTACCGAAAATCGTGTCCTGAATTTCGGGGCCCACCCTTCGTATTTTCATAACCTTGAGCCGCTCGACGATTCGAGTGAGACTATGAAATATTAAATTAAAGCAGCCTAGATGTTCCAATCTTAATTTGAGCTTGTCAGATCGAGAAATGTTTAAATTTTTAAATAGAACGATAAATTACTGGAACTTCTCAGGTTTACCTTTCTGAATATTTTATTTCGGTCGGCTTAGTGTTGACCTTGCAAAGATTTTATACCAACTTCCTACCTATGAATAGAATATACAGTATAAAGGGCGACTGTTTGATCTCCTCAGAGAATTGGGTCAAGGTATTTTGTTTTCCCTGATTATCGGTAGACGTGCCCTCGACTGCTGAAACACAATTCTATCTAACCACTAACTAGTACTATGAAAAAGTATTTCTAAAGGTTATTTGTCTGTAGCTGTAGCCCCAGCCGACGAAGTTTTACTGCCCTATTTGGGGTAAAAGGCACGAACAATAAGGTTAGTAGTTTTGGACACGTTTGGGATATGATATTGGGTAATAAAAGTAATATTTGTACTTAGCTATTCGAGTCATTATGAGAACAAATAAATACATTGTCAAGTGTGTATGTGTAGGCTAGAGGCGCTCAAAATACTAGAGTTAATTTAACCTAAAGCAAAAGTCTCTTAACTATTATCAGCTCGGTATCTTGCCGTGTCTCGCCAGATATATGGGCTGGGCCTGTGGCCTGGGCCCAACGCGGTATTTGAGATTATTTGCTTGCAAATCAACTGGAAAATTCTTTCTTTTATTTTATGTTGAAACATAGGGGCCCGTAAAGGCTTTGTCAAACAGAAGGCGCTGTAGCCATAGCGTCGCTTTAGAGTCAGAGCTCTAGCCCGGGGGAGCCGCCGGGTTATGTGGGGTTCGCACCCACTAAAACCCCGCCGGTGTCCTTCTCGGCTGTTATACTGGCAACTCCGCAACCAGAGCGCTAGCCTGACACCGCGCTAGAGCTTGTTCTGTTTGACAATAGCTTTACTGATTATTGTGTACCATAATTGAGTAGGTATAATTTTCTTATCGGTATAAAGCCCTTCATTGGACGATCAAATCTCCCTCAACTTTACTTTAACTTTATCATTAATTTTTTACTTCCTACTTAACATTACAGTTACAGATCAATTTGATCATTTTATTGTTATGGATCGCTAAATCGTCACCTTATCCCTACTCATAAAGTTGAGGTATTAGTTCTAGTATAAATGTTTGTTTTATGCTTATCTCGTATAGCGAGCTGATAACTTGAATTGAGGATAACTAAAGGTACTTTCTATGTGATTCGATAAGTGTAGTATCAGAGTTATAGTTTGCTTGATTAATCAGTCCACTCAACAATTTTATTTAATGCATGATATTTGTGTGTACAGATATGTACCCACTAAAACCCCAGTTGTTCGAAAGGGTTGAAACCTAATTGCTTTTAGCGTTCAGAAATATTTGTGGCCAAAACAAAACATTTTAAACAATTTAACCAGAAACATCGCAAAGTATATGTAATTATGTGAATATACTTTTGATCATAATTTTAATTTATTTTATCACTTAGCGAGCCCTAGTTTTAGTTCACGGCTCCGCCCACGCTCTTTAAATTGATTGCACAATAAACAGCAAAACTACTGAACTGATTTTGATGAAATCTGGTGTATTTTATTACATGGATTTATAATAATCCCGTAATATCTTTATAATAATCAATTGCCTACGTTATTTAAACAAAGATCCAACAAATCTAATAAGCTTATTAATTATTACAACTCTAGGAGAAATTTAGGTCAGGTCAGCCCGCAAGACCCCCAGGTTCGAGAAGTTTCATTAAAGCCAATAGCAGACATGATACAGTTTGCCTGGAAATTCCAGAACAATGGGATCAAATAATGTTTTATATTGCCCAAAACGATAAGCGGTAACCGCTGTGTATCAACGAATAGTCATGTACAGATTTAATTCAGGGTTTTTCCGCGTTGTTAGTACCTACATGCCAGTTTCGGCCCTGCTATCTAAGTAAACAGGAAATTATGGAATAGCAAAGAAATATTAGGTATTTCTACAGTGTGAGGTCGCTTATATTTGGTTAACATGTAAAAAATTATTTGAACAAACAAGTTTAGTAACAATGTATATTTAATGAGTTCGGAAAATGTTTTAAAACCTCCGATGTTACCCCGGGCTAAGCAAATAAGTAGAACGGAACGGTCGGGTTGCAATTCGGGGCTTTAGTGAGCACTGAGCAACGTATTGGAGTGCCAGCCGGGTCAGTATCCCTCGTGGTGGCCCTCCGGCCGTCGACCCCTCCTTGCACGCGCCGGGCGCCGGGATAGTTGCATTGTCGCATCGTTACGTGCCCCGAATAAAACCTCGATTCATTGTTGTCTGCTAAGCAACTAGAGTGACCATTTATTGAAATTAACTAACTGACCGCTCTAGCGTGAGATTTTTCCATGGAAATAAACGCTGAGTCGAATCTTATTTAGCAGATTCCGTTTTAGCAGTTTTCCGTTGTACCTATATCCACGCGACCCCGGCCCGTGCATAAATTAGGATCTCCATTGAGATAACATTCGGCCCAAATGGTATTGAGATACGATTACAAATTAAAGTTTAACTGGTCGTTTATGTGTGGCAGCATGGCATGATTCATGACAAGTGGTGCTGTGCAAATTCAGGTTATCGATTTGTGGCAGTGTGCAGCGACACAGGCCGGGCGTCGACCCCGGGACTGGTCGTACTCCTGCACCAGGATGGGCAATATGGACATTATGAACACTTTACACTGAGCATTTCACCGCCTGTTCAACTCTAACACTACAAGTGTACAAACACACGCACTGATAGTGTTTGTTTAACGCATCAGGTTAGAAGCCGTTCGTACTTAGATAGTTGACGAGCTATCTGTGTTATAATAAACATGTGTGAGAGATATTGTGTGCGATCAATGGCTAACATGTAAACGAACTGATGAAACATTAACTAGTTTAGACGCGAGTGTAATATTTTGTAATATGCGATCAAATTAAGCTCTTTATTTCAAGAAATGCATAATCCAGTTTGTCCCCACGTCGCAGGGTCCACTTGAAGTTAACTCATCCCGCTTGACTTTTTGAGGGCGTCTGCGGCTTCGGAACTTTTTGTTGCATCCATTGTAGGAGTTTTACAGCAGCCGGGAAAAGCGAGTGTTTGCCTAGAGAGCGTTCAAATGGATTAAACACACTGTGGCGTAACAGGCCGGAAATACGAATAGATTGCGTTCGAAAATGTAACTCTCTACTTCAATCTAATCGAGATACAATGATGTGAGAGTAGAGCTATGTTAACTGTGGGAATGTTAGCTTTTAATAATAATACACTTTTACAAAACAACGAAATAAATGCAAGATTGAATTGTCTAATGTATTAACTATTTAACTTTTACTTTATCAACTTTTTATTTAACAAATTTTGCTCAATATAAAATGGCACTAGCACAGAGATGTTCTTACAAAATTAGCAAATATTATGAAATTTGCTAAATTTTGACTCCCAACTAGAGTCTCAAAGCAAAGGGGGTCACGAAATTTACGGGTACCTCCGACCCCTGGCTCGGCTCAGCGTTTCTATGTCGTTTCTCCGAATGTAGGTTAACATCGTACGGGCTCGATATGCCACTGGTGCCGGTGATGTCGACCACCTAACCTAGACAAACAAACTGTCCTGCAGTTTGGCCGATATAATGTGTGTTATATGCCTGTAATTCTTTATTATTAATAAACGATTTTAAACAAACAAACAGATCAGGGTACGGAGAGATCGCTTATGAAATCTGGCGCACGCTCGCTCGGCTGCAGCGAAATACCACTTGCCTTAATGTATTTGCCTAGATTTTTGCGCTGCAAGCTGAGTGTAGGGTTAATATTGAAGCTATAATTAATTTGCGCGATGCATCTCGCACATTTAATTTAAGGCAAAAACATTTGTTGTATTTTAATTTCTGAGTGCGTTTAATATTATTTGGATTCTTGTTATTGTTCTTAAACAGATTTTTTAAGATTACATTTATTAGTTTCAAAAATTATAATTTATACTTAAAGTATTAGTATGATCACTGGCCCGGTTGCGTCTTTTCAAATATTAATTGCCAATGTTTTTCGTGAGCGCTTCATCATAGTTTTCTTTTACTAGAAAAATCGTTTTGGATAAGTAAATTTTTGAAATTATTAATGAGAAACTCGCTGCATTTGCATGACAGGGCAGGCATAGCAACGAATTGACGGCATGTACAGTACACGGGCGTAGAGGCGCGGTGTGGTGAAACTTATGAAATCGCCTAACGCTCTTTCTTCACCACGCTATTGCTGCGACATCGCCCGGCTAAATTATGTCACCGAGCCGAGAGTGCTACTTAAAGCCATGCGGATTGCGACAACGACTCCTAGGGCTCCGTCAGCTGTCTGCTTGTAGCTAAATTTATTAATCTCGTCCTTATTCGAGGAATCTTTAGTTATTTAGCCCTTTTTCGCAACTCACATCCTGCCTGAATTCTATTTTTTAATAACCATTTCGTTTATTCTTCACAGCTGTGTTATTTATGTTACGTTGATTTCTTTTTTTAAGAAATCACAGCTCAGAAAGGAGTGAAAGCATGCTCGGCATTATGATACAAACTGAGATGTATATTTAACAGTGAGATGATCAATTGAGTGGTCGTATTTGTTTATTAGAAACTGCGGAATGCGTTCCGCCACCTAACGAGGCTGGTCCGCGGTGTCTCTCGATACGGCCAATTGTGCTCGACGATTTCAAAACGAAAGTACCGAGCTCACAAGGCGGTGAACGTAATTCTCGGCGAGATCTCTTGCAATTTACCAGTTAGTACTTTGTTTGCGAATGCAGCAACGCCAGATTGCTCCTTAGATATTCATAACTCGCAACAGCAAGTTTTGCAAGTTTCTAATGCTACGGAACTGTGTCTAAGCGCAACCTTTCAAGTTTTCTATGAAATGATGGACATCGATTCATCAACCACCTTTCTCTTGAACACAAATAAGGTAATAGTTATACCTAACTGTATCTGGAAGCAGAAGAACAATTAGTTTGAAAAACAACACCGCCTATTCAGTTACTTCAGTTGTGAAAGGCGAACGAGCCGTGAAATCTGCCGATCGCAAGCCGCCGACGATTTGTCCTGGTCTGCCGGCGCCGGCGCGGTTATATCACAGTATCGTAACTCTGATCGTTCCCACTCTCTATAGAAAGTAACAGAATACTACCGCGCTCTTTTCCGGGATTAGGTGCCAGCCCGGAAGGCGCAGAGCGCTACATATTTACTGCGCCCTGTGCCTGTGATATCGACTTGACGTATTGTGTGTGTGGTAAACGAGGACAGTTAGAAATAATATCTGTTGCATAATTTGACATACATCGTTATCTGCTCTATCTATCGATTAATTTTGTGGAACGTCGTCGGTCGTCGGATATTTCAAAAGTTAATAAAATACCATGGACGAGGTGGTCTACTTTCTAATAGTTTATTGGGTATTGAGGATGAAGCAGTTGCCTCACATCTTCATTGTTCTTGCATGGACGCGGGTCAGCACGCAGCGAGGGCACTGTCGATGCCGTGTCGGCGTCCTACGCGCCGTTCTAGGTTGATGAGCTTGCTACTGTACCTTACTTAACGTCAATTAGCTGAATTACAACTACATTTTTTATTAAATTGTTAAACCATATATGATAATTCAGAACGGTTTATAATGGAAGATCATAATAATCGCTTTTAGCCAATGAGTTAATGAAACTCATGTAGTACGAGTATCTAGATGTGTTCTCTCAACCTACTTTGCGAATGTCGCTATGTGCTGAACAAAAATAATTCGTAACGCCTATCGCTTAGAGATGAGAATGATTATGTATTCGTGGTCGTCCTCAATCCGACAAATTGGGAACTCTTGTTGTTGTGTCACACAATTTTAGGCTCTATCTTGTTACAACATTGAATTGAAATACCGTTTTGCTCTTAGGCGAGTACACATTTTTATTCAACCATGAACTCCTTTGCGAGTAGTTAGCTACCCACCTCAATTTTTAAGCTCTTTCGCTTATTGGCCAACACTGGCTGCTGTATTTTTTGATGTAAAGGGTTTATTGTAGAAATCTAAGCTAAGATATTATATTAAACTAGAGGCTGCCCCGCGGTTTTTCCCGCGCAGATTTCTCATAAACACAAAAATCCCGTTTTTTCCCGTTCCCGTGGGAATTTCAGGAAATCCCTTCTTAGTGCTCACCTACACTCCCCATGGAACCTACGTGCCAATTTTCAGCTTTCTACGCCCAGTAGTTTCGGCTCTGCGTTGTCTGTCAGTCAGTCAGTCAGTCAGTCAGTAACGGAAGAGTTTTGTATATATTGATAAAGAGTAGATGTTTCAGTTTTTGAATCATTCCAACCTATTTCTCCTAGTTGCAGCTGCAGCAGCCAATATCTTTCTCTACCGTCAAATTACAATTCGGTAAAGATGGCCAATATAGATTTTTGATTTTATTACTATCTTAAATTCAACTGTAAGCAACAGGAATTTTTTACACGTCAAACATTTTAATGGTGTCGTGTCGTTATTGTTGCATTGAAAGAAAATCTTTTATCGCTTGCTATAAATCAAGCTGAAAGTTCTTCTCTTTCTCACTTATTTCGAGAAGTCGATTTATGTTGCGTTGTGTACCAGAAGACAATGACACGAGCTGCTGTTAACCGTTTAGAGAAACTGAACTCGATCCGAAGGAGAAGGCAGCCGTTAATGAATTGGTGCAACTCTGCCTTTCTAAAGTTTCACTGGTAATGCATCGAGTGGCTGGGCATAACCACGCGACGAAGTAGATGTAACGCGCTCTTATAAACCGACTTCAAAAAAGGAGGTTATCAGTTTGACATGTAGGACCTATATATGTATGTTTGTCCGCGATTATCTCGCGTTTGGCTGAACCGATTTTGATGCGGTTTTCAAATAAGTATTTGTTACATTCAGGAGAAGGTTTTAGTATACCTATTTTAACCGATTTCGCAAAAGAGGAAGAGCTCAGTTGATGTATGTGTCAGTTTATTGAAGGCGGGTTTCTTTTTTGTAAAAAAAAAAGAAATTATTGCGTTTCATAATCGTTGGCAGATCGCTCTCGGCGCTAATATAGATAAATAACTATTAAATGTCGCACATGTCTGACCTTAGAGTCTACTTAGTTAATAATATACCGGTTGTTTCTGACAAGGGGGTAATAAATGAAAGGAGGGCTTCTGCTCACCATAACTAACAACTTTCCCAAAGCAACATGGGTCGAAATCTCAAAAAAAATAACAGCTGTTCCATACATTGGTTCGATCAGCTGGCGGGGTCAATGTACGGGACAGCTGATTTTTGTTTTGAGATTTCGACCCATGTTGCTTTGGGAAAGTTGTTACGTATGGTGAGCTGAATCCCTCCTTTGATTTATTACCGCCTTGTCAGAAACACCCGGTATATTATGTTCAATATTGTATGTCTCGTAACTTAAAATGTTTGTTGAGGATCGTATACACATTGCACATCTGATGTTTATTCTTTGATTGACTATTATAGTTCGAAAATATGTATATTGCATATATTTTAACCTAAAGAGTTTTTATTTTTATTTATTCAGTTTTGTAGTAACTTTTGAATGTATAGGTAAGATAGAACAATAAAACATAAACTCGGCTAAACGTGGGTCCGGCTCTTGATCTGGTGCCTCTGCCTAACCCTTCGGGGAATAAAAGGCGTGAGATTATGTTATGTTTATGTTAGGTAGATAGATACGCTTTTCTGTTCTCTATTTACTATTTTCTAGTTTCAGTTTTCATTAGAAAACTCTTTCTTGACAGTTGCTAATTTGTTTTTGTTTTTTTAACTGTCGTTTCGCGGTCGTCGTTTTACGCAAAACATTTTGTGAGAGTTACTTTCGCAGGAGAAGAGTTGGTTATTTTATACATGTTACCATTCATTTAAATCCAGAGATAAAATAGAAAATATGACGGTTCGTCATTTGTATCTATGTTTTTCAATAATGTTTTTCCATGATTTCATGTTTTAATTATTATGGTTATTACAATCGTAGACGATAGACTACATTTTCCTGAAAATCATTATTACACAAAAACTTTTATTTTCGCGAGTTAGTTTTAGTACTGCATGTTTTAAGTATCTGTAGTTAATACATAATTTAAAGCAGCATCGCCCATTACTGAAGTTTATTATGTTTATGAGCCCACTTGAAATTCTTTCTATATGTTGCTATGGGTTTTCAGAATTCATTTTAATTTTCTTCTGTTGCAGGTGTTTCTTGTGTGCGAAATTATTAAAGCTAATATAAAAGTGTAAGTACATAATTTAATTATATATTTAACTGTAAAGGGGCCAAAGAGCAGCACTACGACAACATTGTAAGGCTATAGGTCACAGCACAATTAGTGGGAAAAGGATGCGGTGTGTGGGGGCGATGCGACGGTTGGTTGAGTTGCGTAAGTGCAATGTTAAGTCAGCTGTGTCATTGCTCAATCAGATGCATCTCGTGTGGCCGTGCGCCGTGAGAGTTTAGTTTCCCAACGTTTCCAACGCGGCGAGAGCGGCCGCGCCGGCGCAGCGCGTGATTTCCCAATAGAAAATCCTCCGATGCAGGAAACGGCGCTGCAGCGGGCGCGTGCAGCGTGCAAGCGTGCAGCGCGGGGGCGGCGGCCGATGCACTTTCGTGCCAGTGACGTCACCGTACCTTTCGTCAGCGTCACGCCCGTAATAGCTGTTACGCAATGCACGCGCACCGCTCAACTTTCCAATTTCGACAACGTGCTATTGTGTAGCGCTTTCAAATTCTACAATGCCTTCACTGCTGCTGGATGGCGCTTTCTTGCCGTTTCTCTCCCTCTCTCTGCTCGGCTGAAAAATGCTCTGAACGCGATGCGCGGGCGCAACGGCTCGCACGATCTCGATGCACTTTCACTGGTGTTTTCTTATTTCGTTAGAAAATTTGGCTCGTATCGTATCGAATAATCAGATTCCTAAAAAAAACGTACCAAAAACACAATATACTGTAATGCGTTGCCAATATTAATTTATTCAGTGTTGGTAATGTAAGAGTCGTAAAACATTGAATAAAGTATACTCTGCACTTTCACATTTGAATGTGACAGATGCAGGGAGATTTTGAAAGTTATAAGCGTCGTGACGGCGGCGAAGGGTTTTCACCGACCCCGCTGGTCGGAGCTTTCCCGCGGCTCTCGCAGGCTACGCTCCGCTAATGTGCCCGACAACTACAGACCTTATTTATCGCCCCCAGATAGAGAACTGCTGTCGACTCACTTACATATATTTCCCTTTAGAGAGAGTTTTATCTCGAATCAATAATGTATCTCGTTGATTTGCGGGTCGAGATTTCTCGCATATCGTACTCGCTGTTAATTTTTATTTCTTCCTGTTCCACGCAGATGTGAACTAGGACTCTCACTTGCCCTTTTATAATTAAATTTTTGAATGTAACAATCACTTTTATCGATATGCTATCTTTTAGATATAAATAACTACACTCTTCTTCTCTTTCGTTTCGCTCTTGACAGAGCGGTCGTGGTCACGATGACTTGTTCCCGGGTGCCAACGTAGCTCGCCTCACGATCTCTCTCCACCTCGCTCTGTTGGATGTCATTCGGCTACACTCGTTGACAGGGCCTCCCACTGCGGTCTTGATTTGATCGGTTCACCTCATCGGTGACCGTCCACGGGGTCTAGTGCCTTCTACTCTTCCCTGTACGACCAAACGATCGATGGAGTCGTTTTCCTTTCTGGAGATGTGACCAAAAAATCTGAGGATCCGAGACTGTAATATTTTGGATGGACGCTGCTTGATGCCGATAAAAATAACTACACTACTAGAGTCAAATTCTCTTTTTAATTTAACATGAAAATTACCGCATTCATTGTTGTAGTCCAAAAAAAGCAGCAATGGTTTACGAATGCCGTAATTTTCATCTAATGTTTATTTCAGTGACCAGCGCCAGCGTCCTAACTTTTTTGATATTTCTACCCAAAGAAAAGATATTATGACAAAAGCGATAAGTTTATTGTAATTTTCCTATGTTTGAAATTACAATATTTTATTATCTGTACGTGTCTGCGTCGCTTCAGTTTATAAGTCGAACGTATCGATACATTAGCCGTTTATTATGTCCAATTGACCCTTGATACAGTGAATGTTGAAGAAAGGTCACATCGTATTGTGAATGAGAAAGTTAATCGAGGAAAGTGTGGACGGATGCGAACCACAGGCGTTATCGTTTCTAAAAAAACGTTCACTCTTTCTTGTTTGCACTCTTTTAATTTAATGATGTTTTTACTATAAGGCTTTCCAGTATTTTAAACATTGTATTTTTAATGCTTTTACATATGCTTTGAGATATTTGTTTCTCTACAAATAGGGTTCGGAATAATTTATTGATGCTAAAAAAAAATTTAAGCCAAAAAAGTACTTATCTTATTGTTTCACCTCTAAACTCTACATCTACGCTTCTGCGAATTAATGCTGTTTGTTTTACGCTAATATCCATTTTACTTAAAGTAATTATTCTCGGTTAAACAATGTTAACGTTTAGATATGTAGCTTCAAATTAACAAGTCTGTTTTTGTATTTTAATTTGAATATTTAAAAAAAAAGGGCAACAACTATCAAATAAATGTTAATAATAACCTCAACAAACTTAGGTTAAGTGATTTGTGAAATGCTTTAAGGCTTAGTCTGGGGGTTGTATCGGTCCCTTGATAACTTTAATTTGCCTAAAGTTTGAGCCAACCGCTCGCTATAACTTATCCTAAACAGAAATTCTGTAGATAATCTTTGACGGACTTATATAGATTCAACCTAACTAAATCATTACATTTTGAGATAATGGAGTCTGAAAGTTAATGTATCACCTGACATTCTTCGGCAGATTAATGAAACAAAAACTGAAGCATAGAAAGTTAAACAGTACTTTGCAAAGCTCTTTGGCATTACTCTAAAAAAATATATGTCAAGAATAAGAAAGAAATTAAGAGAATTCTAATTTACTTAGGTATAAGAGTAGATACCGGACTCAGTTTAGTGTGGTTTTGTTCACGTTATTAGAGTCAAGCAATTCACATTGAGAGAGTCATAATTAATTACAAATAACATACTGTCTTCGTCACATCGCAAAACAATGTCGATATTTCGTTACTATGCTATGTTTGTGTTTGTTTAAATTCGTTAATTTCTGTAACGTTTTGGGGGAATTATTATGGGTACCGCGTTATAAGACGTAAGACAAACTTTAGTTGGGAGGGTATGAGAGTAGTACCGCAAGCCCTAACTTTTCGTTTTCAACCCCCGACTTATCTACGAGATGATATTTGAACTGCTCTTCCGGTTCCGGTTGCAACGGCGAGGGTGGAAACAACTAATATCATATTAAGAGTTGTCTCAAAATAAACTTACCCTCTGTTATACGACTTGCTTACAAAGTGGTGATTAATTTTTACCAATATTATCAGTTTAATTTTTATTTATACTTGTATGTGAAAAACTGTAGACAATAACACGAAAATGAGTTATATTACCACACTTAAAACAATGAAATTCCGCGCCCGCGGCTTGGATTTCAACCTCTACTTTTTATTTCAAACTTTATTTGTCGCCTTAATGCTGTCTATGACTTACTTGTGTCAAAATCAACTTTAAAATTGGAAACTCTGTTTTTCTCGATTTCGGTCAAGACTCGTTTTTTAATTTGTAATTGAACTAAATATAGGTTACATAATACAATTAAATCATTCTCTTCCTAGAATTGTTCTGCAGCGGAAGTTTCGACAAAGGGTTATCAAATTATCGCTTTAGAAGGGCAATTTGCCGAAAATCTAGAACACGATTTTACTTGCTATTGCTACGAGTAGCAACCTACTTATTTTTGGCATAATTGCCTTTCGTCTCGTGCAATTTATAAAGAAATGCTTAGCTAACTTTGAGTTAGAGTATAAAACTGTATAAAAAAAAAATAATGCATTTGTAACAAATAACAAAACACTCGGTGCGAACTCGTTCTAAGACAATATGTCGTCGTCAGTCGTCACGAAAGAAAGCTACAGTCCGAATTTCATTTTTCTATCTGTAGCAGTTTCGACTGGGCGATCGATGATCAATGAATGGGTGATCGATCTGTCCGCGTTTTAATAATATTTAATTGCTTTATCATAACACAATTAACGCGTTCTTTACAAATGTTGATGATTAATTATTCGGTTATCAGCTCTCATCTAGCTGATGGCAAGGATGGCATCATGGTGTTTAAGGGGAAATTGTTTGAAAAGATTTTCGTTTCGAGAACAAAGGTGGCACGGGACCTGCCAGCCCTTGCGTTGCGCGACCCAGATTCGACCCCTAACTGCGCAGTTTCGTGTCTAGCTAGGGTGCATTTTCCGATTTTGAGATGTTATTTCTAGCGTTTTGTATGAAATAATGTAACGTGATTGTGTCAAGTTTCAGGTGTTTCTTTTTAATGTTTGGATTGGTTAAAAAAATAACGTAATAACGTGAAAACTGTAAGAATTTTTTTTTAAATTATTTTATTGTATCAATAACCAATAATCTCAAACAAAAAAAACAATAAATCATGATAGAAATACTTTCAATAAATAAATTGATCAAGTCGTTACAAATAAACGGTGTCAAAAATTGGCACGCAAGACCTTAACGCTATAAGCTATTTCTTCCGGACATTGGATGTAGTATGTAGAACTCCGTAGAACACATGAAATAGATTAACCGAGATGGTTGCATCTGGTATAACTTGCTCGGTAGGTATAAAAAGATAGGTACTTACCCTATGAATTTCTTATCAATACATATCAATCAATACATAGTATAAAATAAAGTCGCTTCCCGCGTCTGTCCCTATGTATCCTTAAGTCTTTAAAACTATGCAACGGATTTTGATTAAATTTTTTTAGTAGATAAAGTGATTCAAGAGTAATGTTTAATAAGTATAATAGATGCACAAGATAATAATAGGTTAGGCGGTACGAAGTTCGCCGGGTTGACTAGTCTTAAATAAAGTACAGAACCAAAGGAATATTCAGTTATACACAAATAATAGTGATGTATTCGTCTTCCAACTGTGCGATGCAAACCCCGAGGGTTCGCTCTAGTTTGAATGCAGAATCAGTATAAACAGAAGGGTGTAGAACACTGACAGGCACACACAAGCCGAAAGCCGACACTGTTCCTAGAAACAATAAAGTTTGCTCAGCTAGTGGCTAGAAGCTCCTCTGTTTGCATTCCTTCCTACTAAGTTCCAAAACCGTCAAATATTCAAGAGGTACCTACGAAATCTACGTTTTTTCCCGCTTCAAGTTGAGGTTTCCTTCTTGATTATTTTATTATCTTGATGAAAGATTTGAGTAGTGCAAACAAAAAATCTAAAAAGAAACTGGATTTTTCCGAATTTATTATTCGAAAATACGATTACAATAAAGGAAACCCTTCAAAAATAATTTCAAACTAAGTAATTGTCGAAACTCGAAAGACGTCAAGCACCCAAATGAACTCTTAAACTGGGTGGAAACAAATGTTCCCAATCGTATTTTTACCGAAATAATGAAAATATTTTTTTTGCGGTCTCTGTGCGAAATTCTGTTTTCGAGTTTCTGGTTCTAAATTTAATTTTTAGTTAAACTTTCAGTTTTTTTGTGCGTCTTCAAATTAATGGCGAAAGAAATTAAAAGCGGTTGTGTAAGTTATTTTGTTTATTATTTCGATATATTTTATAAAATTTATCCTGGCATTATTGCGGTATTGTTTTCTAAAATACCTGGCAGTTATCGAATGAAACTGATTTTCCTTTACTAGGTTTCGTTCTTAATGTAGGGTACACAGGCATTATGGTGACCTATATTATCCCGTTCCTACTGGCCAGAATGAGCACAGCCTAATTTGTTTCAACAATGAGGCCCTACTTTACTCACGACTTTCTCATTTAGACTACACTCGTTTTATAAAAATCTGCTGTCGCGAAAACATCACGAACCGTCATATTCATATCCAAGTCCCGATCTCAAGAGACATTTAGCAAATGATGCACTGAATTCTTAATAGCAGGGACAACGCTCTCAGGCTATTTGTTTAACTTACTCAAGGTAAAACGATTCCATAGAGCATTTTGAAGGTTAAATTTAAAGTCATATAAACTGTTTTTATTTATTTACTCAGGCGTGTCAACCTTTTCAAAAGGCTTAAAGCTTAAACAAATTGAATCCAAAAGAATATCCATTATTTTTAAATCCCTTCTTCCCATCCCAAGGTAACCCCTGCAAGGTCAGAGCCAGTAGGTACCTGAGCGGGACGTCATTGAGCCAGGGACTCGTTGACTTTGTTATACCCTCGGCTGCAGCCAATGCACGCGTTATGACTTGGATGACTGCGAGCGACGCCGTCGTCGCCGCTCGCACTGATACCAAGCCATTTATACGCCCTTTGTCTGGCTTTGCCATGTTTCCATCTATATTACATTACCAAAAGCTACACAAAATTAATGGTAAAAAAACTTTAATAAACATTTTACCAACTTTGATCAAATAGCACAAAATCTTTACTCAATTTAAAATATTCTTTGAACTTTAGACACTAAAGTAATACAAAAATTAAAAAGTATTTCGAAGACCTGAGGGCGTTTCATTAATTAATTTCACGACCTTTTGTCCTTAAATGTGAACTTAAAGTTCAATTTTCTATTTGATTTCTCGTTATCTTGCTTCAGTCGCTTTACTCCCTAGAGATTTTGAATCACAAATCTGAAAGAATCTTTCCATTGTCTGCATTTATGTTCTTTTACTGTCGAAAAATAAGTGCGCACCTTTTGTAACGTCTGCTGCGGAACGTGCAACTTTCTCGAGACGAGGTCGCTTTTTGTATATTACTTGTAAATTGGAGGATAGTATTTGCGGAAATCGCTGAGATGCAAATTTTTTATTTATTTTAATTTTATTTTATTCTCTAATATACATTTTTTTAAGTAATGACTTCTGAATAAACTTCTTTTAGTGGTCGCCATCGCTAATGATCCTAAAAATATTAATTATCAATAATTAGATATAGTTATATGCAAAATATAAAGAAAAGTGTTGTTCTTTGTAATCCGTGATTAAAGTCAGTTGTTTCCCTTTGAAAGTTTAGATTCAAATGCTGACTTTGTGTGAGTCATTCGTGGGGATTACCACATACCGTGCCAATAGTTCTTTCACCCTTCCCGTTTAAAATTCAAAGAGCACTGTCGAGTTGTCTATTTGTTTGTTCCTTACTTTCAAATCAATTACGTTTAGGTTCATGTCCACAAAGCGTATTCAATTCAGGGTAACCGCAGAGCGAAAGTCTGTTCTGTACTCACGTATATCTGCAATTACATATAAAATTTTTACACATAACCGATATAGTACTGAATACAACACTAGCAGAGGTACAAACAATCCATAATACTAGCTTATTACACTAAATTTGCAGAGATAACATTTGTCTAAAACAGAATGCTTCCAAATATACAAAGCATTTTAGTATTAGGTTTCCTAATATATTCTTAGTGACAAAGCTTCTCCCTAAGTGCAATAAATTGAAGTTATTCCGGGCTGTTGGCCCTTTTGCCCTTGCATCTGGGATGCTCGCTCAAGGCTCCGGGGGCAACAACATCTCCCTACGTGCACTGAACTGAACGCTGCAACTGCACCAATGATAAGTGCTTTAGCCTTTTTATTCCCTTTACGATATCCATATTTAACGTGTTTGTCCTCCGAGCTTGCTTTCAGTGGGCAGAAAGCATTGTTTTACTTACTCTTGACATTTTATATTGTTTGTATTTTACTTATTCAGTAGATACTACCTACTTTATTGCTCAAACGGCTCGGGTTATCTTGACTTGACGCATTGCTAAAACATCTAGAATTAGGTTTGAAAAAGTACCTAGTAGCGTTCTTGGCTCTAACTATCTGGGAAAGTTCTCTTAAACTACTCAATCTGACAACCCAACTTGGTATATTTTTAAGTTAGGATTTTGAACTCTTCAAATCTCAAATTGAAATCGGTGCAGTAATCTTGCTTTTTAGCGTGTACTAATAAATAAACATACAAAAATAAAAACATAAAATGGGATCCCTAGGGTTCAAACCATTAAGTACCGTATTACAATTATTATTTTTCGCTTGTCTTCAATGTATAGGAGTAGCTCAGCTACCAGCTCTACATCTACACCATTATAATTGTATAAAATGTCTCGGTGACTCGTTTGTTTTACGGCTCTATTTTGTGACATTATTAACACTTCCGGAGTGTAAATATCTCGAAAAATCAATAAAAAATTTCATTGAACATAGAAGGCCGCGTGTCATATACTGAAAAACGTTTATCACAAAGCTGATTATATTTAATCTTCTTCATACAACACTATAATGAATTCCGCCAGTCGCTATTATTCGTATTTTTGTTACATCATCATCGTCCTCGCTATCACCTTCCTACTTCGCTAAGGTCAAATGATAATAAACAGTTATTTATTAAATTCACACCATGTAATTGTTCGATGATACAGTTTTTATTGAACCCGGATTCTTATCAGAAAACTAAGTTAAAACAGCTTTCCAGCTTCGCATATGTGAAGCAAAAGTATGTTAATTAACTTAATGTAAATTTCTGAAGTTTCGGCTTCAGTTCGAATAATCAACAGGCTTTCACCCGTAACAAATTATGAGACAAAGCGGAGAAAGGGCGCTAGCTCGCGACCTGCGCAGCTGTCCCTCAGGGAACAGCCACAGGGCGCTCCGCCCTCGCTGACCCCGCTAGCCGCGCCGCCCGCCGCAGCCGCTGCCGCTGCTGGCTGGAGCACCCGCCCGCGCGCGACTCCCGCAGCCAGTCGCCCGTCAGATGTCGAGCGCACAGCACGTCCGTCACATCGCGCGCAACAACCAACCATGTGGTGAAGTGAAACTGTCAAACGTGAAACACATTGACGCCAGTCTTGTTCCATATCTGACGGCTCACGTTTAATATACTCGGTAATAAAACTATCGTGTTATTTGTGATAGTCAAAGTGGTGGAACCGTTTTGGAAAATTGGATTGTACGAGCGTATAATGGCCTTAGCCAGGTGAGCATATTTGGGATTTTGGGGCCAACGTGTACAGTTTGATCTGAATTCGAAAACGCTCAAATATTGGACTCGATTGTTTAGTTGATCATCACGTTTTAACATTGTAGATGAATACTAATTCGTAGACGTATTCAAGTTAATTATGATTTTATACGTAACAAAAGTAAAAATTATATTAAGTATAGTTTATAATTATGTGGTGGGTATTTAGTTTCATTTCATATTGGTACAATGGGCGAAAGTTTCGCGGCTCAGCACGCGTTAACTTTCCTAGTTGTGTAAGCGAATGTACACAAAAGTGGGGAGAGCAACTAGAAATCTAATATCGAGTGATACACTAACTAACATTTAGCTCTACATAAGGAATATCTTCACCACCTTGGAATCAATAAAAAATTTAGACCCTTCCCCCAAAAATCACTCCAAAATGTATTCAGTTGACGATTCAACGTCCATATTTCCTCTTTATTTCTTTGCACGTTCACCCTCGTTCGTCACGGTTACCCTAAACATTTGAACCCCCGATTTTTACTACTAAACTGACTATTTGGGTTATTTTTAATTTTATTATAGTTTAGTTTCATTCCAGTCATTTGAATATTTAGGGTTGTTAAAAAACTAGTTCATAGATAGCTTCAAATGTCATTTGATTATATTTGAGTCAATAATAAATGATAATTACATTTAAATTAGTTCAATGTCATATAATTTATTAAAAGCATATAAAGAACCATCAAAAATGCTAATGAGCAGCCATAAACAAATTGTGTAAGAAAGCGTGGAGTCATAAGCGAGAGGGACAAAGGCTCATAGAGTCGATCAACAAACGATGTAAACATTGAACATGCTGAAGCTTTTAGTAAGCTCGGTGGCGAGGTGACAGAGACGGCCTCGCGGCGAGCAGGTAGCAGCACCCGAGGCCGGAAAGCAGTCAAGGGATCCAATCACTTTTTCATGCCTTTCCTTTTTTTGAGACTATCTGCCAAGGTAGGATTATCGCCCAAACAAGATTTACTCGTGCTTATCCCTGCTTTGATATCAGTCTCAAAATATCTATCAAAACATCTTTCGTCTTCGTGTATTTCTTAGCATGGGTGCATGTTATTGTCCTTTTAGCTATTTAAATGTTCGTTGATCCTTAAATGTATATTTCTATTACAAATGTTATTGGCCATCGACCGCTCTCCCCAGCCCACGGAGCGCGACGCCCGTCACTGTCTGTAAAGGTAGCGTTAATGTATCGAAGGGAGCAGGAATAAGGATTTGCGGGGATACGCTTTCATGAGTCAACGACCCCTCGATGCAAGGAGGTGCACACACACGTGACACGGTTGAATCTTTTCAAGTAAACTCAAACACCTAAGCTTTGGTATAAAACTTTTCGTTTCGCAGAGCTCCGCTTTGCCGCTCGCTTTACTCGCTCGCTATATTTACAGTTTAATGCAACTTTTTGTGAAGTGCTTGGAAATGACTGCGGATTCTGCAACAAAATCTCATTAAGCCAGTCGGCGTCTCTGCATCTGCAACTGGCAAGCAAGCTGTAAACGAACGTAACGAAGTAGGGTATAGGTTACTGTAACTGCAACTTCGAAATGTTTTTTCGGTTGAACTTTCCGGGACTGGACCGTCTGAACGTGGTTTTCATAAAATGTTTAATTCAACAGACCATAAAGGTAAATATTTTGGTATTAAACTTATGATGTTAACTTAATCAGTTGATGAGTGATTTGTATGTAGATTAGGTTCGGAATCAAAATGCATTATATCGACTATGATAATAATATAATGCCATTGATTTACCTTCGTTTGTTGAGTAAGTTAGACATAGCTGTTTTCGGCTCGGTTCGGGGCGGTGTATCAATTTAGCCGAGGGCCAGTGCGCCTTCACAAAGAGAGAGATTGCGGCTGGGCCCGTGCTCCTGTTTCGCTGACAGTGGAATGCGATAACTAAAGTGGGCCTCGGCGACGACGTATTTTGGTTGCGAATTGCGATAACGCTCCGTTAAACAGAATTGCCCGCTAGCCAGAGGGAAACAATGCCCAGGCAAACAGGACGAAGAAATTTGCAATGTGAAGTGATAAGTTCATTTAGCTTTGGCAGTAGTCCAGATTCTAACAATCTTATCAGAAATGTGAAATTGTGTTTGAATTTGAGGCTCCTTTATAATATTTGCACTGCCGTGATACTCCCAGTGTTACAGCTCTGTTTTTTTCTTTGTGAGCAGGTTTGGACTTTGGAATAATACAGTTGATATAAATTTGATTTGTTTTATCATCTCGTTGTGTTCGATTCACAAGGCCAAGGTTAAAAAATGCGTACATTTATGCCCACGATACGGTTGCTTTTGATAAATGACTTTACTCATCACAAGGCATTTCAATTTACGTATTCAATTTTTCTTCCATCGTTCAATAAAAACCTGTAACTGTTGTTTCTTGATTTTATTCACTAAAGTCATTACAAGTTTTACGCGCTGAATAATCTTGGGTTATGAATTTATGATAAACTGTTATCAACTCTACATTTGTAAAATTTTACGTTCGTGAGGACGAAAAGTAAGAATGTTATGTGTAGCATTTTGCATGGTGAAACTCATCATTTGAATATCGTGTCTCTGTGCCAATGGAAAGTATCTCCGACACGACTGCCTTCTCTTTGTGACGTGAAAAAATGGTTCTCCTAATGGCAGAACATATCTCTTTTTGAAAAGTTCTTTGTGAATTCCACGGTTTCGTTTAGTTACTATGCGAAACCATGACATTTTAAAACTTTTGTAGATCACTGGCAAGTAAAACATAATTTGTAAAGGCCAAGGCCTTAAATAGACCTAATAGTTGCTCTTTTTAAAATACTCAAATTGTTTTATAATCTTTATAGCAAGGTTCTTTGCGTTGTGATCTCTCGGCCGCCACGCTCCTATACACATTTGTGTCCTTTACACGCGCACCTCGAGAACAAAACATGGAAATTGTAGAGGAAGTAGTTTCACAGCGGTCGTTGAGCATAACGCTCTTATTAATTCGAGTTCCCAATACAATCTTTATTTCATTTTCTCTCAAACATATACTTCAATTGTGAAACGTTACTCCCACCGACAATTTTTATGCGATGATTATATCGATGTCTCGGACAATTCAATTCAGAAAGGAGGTAAGGTGTGTCGCAACGTTACTACTCTTGGATCGCTCAGTGTCTTTATTGAACTGAAAGTGGCCCGCGGAGCTGCGTCGAGAGCGGGTCACGTACGATCTTCTCTTGATAGAGTTTCATCAGTCTGTGTTGAAACTTGTTTAAAACCAACTTTATTATAGTTTAAAATCACCTTATATTTTAAAGTTTAATACGCAATATGATTATTAATAACGCTTTACGAGACCAAAAAGTTATTCTTTGGATCAATATCGGTCACTGTCGCTAATGAGGCGCGATTATCTTCAATTAATGAGAGCTATTATTGCTTACGCAACGGTGTCAGGTACTCGAGCTGACGCGAGGCGCTAATTTGTCGAAGTATTAAAATTCAAATCGGGGACACTACTTCGCCGCTTGAGCGCGTTGAGTTGACCCATTTTGTGCGTGACGCGTGCCGACACCACTAGGTACGGTTGCAATAAGTATTCTTAATAATTCGGTCGTCCTATTTACATTACAATCACGACAATTTTTACCATCTCAAGCAAAGTATAGACACTCCATAACCATCAAATAAGAATAAGAAGCTAAACCTAAATTCAAAGGGTTTATGTCTTCAGTGATATGGGCCTTATCTGTGTCAGGGTCCTACCGCGCCGCGGGCCCTTCGCCGCCCGGGGCCCTAACACGCGCCGCCATTCAGCCCCCATGTAACGGTTGACCCGTAAAACATAAAATGGTTCCAATCTATTTACGTTTTCCTTATTTAATTGTTTATTCACTCACATGCTTATCTTTATTGCCGTGTAACGTCACCGCTGCCGCGCCTCCCCGTAAAACTGCAGCGCACAAATAAATTCTTCGCATTTAATATTTAATAAATTAATTTTCTTAAAAATTTCATTAGATTTTAGTCATTTCGATAAGTTTTAATTTTTTTATATCGTGATTATGCAAAATTAAATGCTACAAATAAGATTTTTTATACTTTTTTTTATTAATACTTACATGTGTTTGCTCACACATAACTTTGTAGCTTTGATAGCAACGCTCGACCATGCGGCTGCAACTACAAATAAATAAAAGTTGTCCACGTCGCGGTTGAGGTCGACTCATTCACATTCAACTTCTGTAGTTAATTTGATACTCAAGGGTTTTAGCTTTTAATGATCATGCTGGCATGCTTAAATTAATTGTTACAATGATCTTGTAACTTCCTAACTTTTGCACAAAGTGCTATTCCGTTGACACCCAGCCTTATAATTTATTTCACGGGGCGACTGTGATGATAAATTATTAAAAAAAAAACCCTTCAGTTGTTTCACCTGAATACTTGTGGCCGCAGGTGTTGGCCTCCCCGATCAGTCACCTCCGGTTTATAATCGAGTTGGTGATCGGCCTTTGTAGTCACCTTCGCGGCAGCAGAGCCAGCACACAGCGCTCCGGCCTGGCATTGTCGCCGGTAGGAAGCGAGACGCGGCCACAGATCGCTATTGGGCGTGAGGTCGCTTTCAATGCACCATCTTTTACCTTGTGCTCCTTACCGCGGCCTGACCCGAAACTGAGTGACGGCGGTGGCCGCAATAACGAAGAGCACACGCACGCGTTGCATGGTCACTCTACCGCTTTTTTTTCTTCTCTATAATGCCAATCGCCTGCAAATCTAGGTCAAATGCATTACACCGTCAAATATGACCCCACTGTTGAGTACCCAAAGACAACAATCAAACATTTTACAAGCAACGACTTGGAACCTTTGAAGATTAACGCGCTCAAAGCTTGTTAAATAGCCATGTATTTAAATTGAATATCTACTACGTTAGAAGTTGCTCGTGGCCGTGCGAGCAGCATCGAGCGAGATAGATTGTAATGGAACGAACGCATTGTTAAGATAGATGTAGGAAAGTAGAACGGGGGCGTCAAATCCAAGGCTCATAGAGTTAGCTGAACAAATTTATGTATTAAACAAATTTAGTTTGTGTTATTCCAATAGTGCGTTTTACCTAGATTGCTATGTTTATCTACATTGTATTGTAGGCAAATTATCAATTTAAATTTTAAGGTGCTAACAAGAGCTGATTGGGAATGTTTAGATCAAAATTTATCCGTTAAAAACCACAAAAAAAAACTTCAATAAAATTATGTGGTTCGTGACTATTATTGAGATAGCACTCCATTCTCCTCCATCCTATTCCTGATTAAAATAATTTGATGTCACAAGTGCAGCTGTCAAATTCGGTCCAATAGGTTTTCGTCATATCGTAAGCCGACGTTTTCTATCGGTTTTTTATCAGCTGTTTCTTAACACGTATGGCTTGCATGCGAAGACCGAAAGTGTGCGTCCGCCTCGATGTGTGCGGCCGCTGCGGCCTCAACCGAGTTTTGTCGGTGCTTTCTCGAGCGGCGAACCGGGTCGCATTCTGGTTGCGGCTGCGAAGGAGCTCGCGTTCACCTGGTTGAGGCTGCTGACGACACTTTACAACCACTTCCAATTAATGCGCAATAAACGCGATCCCTTCGATTTTCCATAAGTAACAAAAAACGTTGTACTGAGTGAAATCCTTGAGAATCTTGAGATCTAGCTGGTGGTTTTATTGTATAAGCAAGTTTATGCGTATCTTTGCTAGACTAAGGAAGTAGTCATCGCTTATATTTTTGGCGTCAAGGTCCATACAATTTGTCCGTCAATCGCGTCATCGTATGTTTGGTATTTCTCATCCTCACCTTGACTATCTTACATAGGACAAAGTATATCGTTGAATGAGTTTAATACCTATTAAATATACCTACGTCCTTATAAAAGCGGATGTCGTGCCCGTAATCATTTAATACCTGTGAAGCAAACAACTGTAACAAGTCCAAGCCACGCCTTTATCGACTGAAACACTGAGGCCATCTGCATGGTGACAAAATGGAACCTAATTGACGGGGACGACCCTCGGCCACCGGGAAGTGGGGTCACGCAATTTATATTAGGCTGGAGTCAAGGTCTCGATAATCATTTCTGACAGCTAGTTTGTAATAAAACTTGAGGCCGAGCAGTAGTAGTAGTCTGACCTCATTCTGACACTAAAATCGACTAGTTTGTCAGAATAAACAGTAAATTATTCCAATGAAAATTAGAAACACAGTAAGTAATATGTAGTACAGGTAAAACGTTTATTAATTAAAAAATACGTTTATGTACACGTTTCACCAAATACAGTGCAGGACAGGATAGATAAGGGCCTATTTTAGTAGCTCAGAAACTGGAGATGTAACATAAGATATTTATTGAAGTGAATTCAAATATGAACAAATATGAAAGGGTAAAACTGCGTAATCTACTATTAAATGTGTTTATTGGGGGATTTATGCTTGCATATTATTTGTAAAACAATGTGGAGCGCGCTGCAATAGAGCCGAGGTGGCACAGTTAGTTGTTTAAGTTATAAATCAATCTGGCCTAGTTAGATTAGCCGCTCTGCTCAGCTGATGTCTCCGCTTTCCAATAATACCCGAGTTGCCAAATATCTGTTAGCGTGTCGACTCGTCAATTCTGTTGCTTCTTCGCCCCGGCCGCCGCTTGTGCTTGCATAATCTTTCGCTCTTTGTATTTAAAACATGTTAACAGCCGCACTTGTAATAATTTCAAAACAATCAACGTAGCGCTTACGCTTACGCACTTCGCCGCCCGCCCACAGGCCGCCCCGCCCCGCCCTGCTTTTTAAGTCTCTTTAAACAGTTGCTCATATTAGTCGTAATATTTTGTATTATTACGTGTGGTTGTGGTGTGAATGCCTATTTCACATTTTTTAAGTCCATAAGTCATAACATAACAAAATTATTATCGCCAAATTTGCGATTGATCTCTTTTATTTGAGATATATCTTTGTAATTGTTAAAATATGCTTATTACTTAAAAGTAAAATTTCATGAGTAAATTATATTTTGATTGTTAAAAAATTATGCGTAAACTCGTTGTAATAAAATGCTATGTTAATATTACCCTTTACAGTTCAGGCATAAGCAAAAACGCTTTAAAGGATCTTAGTAGAATAAATCTGAATTCTTTTTAAAAATAACCGGTGCGGCTACGCGATGGCCATCGCCGCATGAGCTTCAATAACTCGTATAATAATAATAATAATAATAACACATCACACTCAGAGCCCCTAACTAGGAAGAACCTGTATCTAGGGTGCCCGAAACACCTATGTTCGGTTGTAGATTGGTCCGCTTGCCCTCGGCCTTGCTCGCACGCTTCCGCCTTGTTTATCCTCGCTTTACAATGCCCATGATAATCTTTTTGCTACGACCCACGACCTTCCCATCAATTAAAAGTGTTCATCATCATTTTTATACAATAACAAAATATCAACATTTGATTTCCTTTCTAGGTATAACCAACAAACGGCGAGAACGCCCTGGAAGTACGTAAATTTTTTTTTTGCTTCTCTAGTTTTAATCAGCAAGTAGCATTCAATTGTCATAGCTATGTTAATCAAGTAGTAGAATGCTAGAACAAATTGCTTTTGCCAAGTAGACGCCACGCCACCACACGTCACGACTCCGCGACCCATGAAGTGCGTGACGTAAGAGCCTAGAGTT
Source organism: Euspilapteryx auroguttella (assembly GCA_951802225.1). NCBI lineage: Eukaryota > Metazoa > Arthropoda > Insecta > Lepidoptera > Gracillariidae > Euspilapteryx > Euspilapteryx auroguttella. The sequence continues at coordinate 7,699,942 of OX637653.1, forward strand.
ACCATCAGTCTGTCGATCCATCGCACAATTCCACGCGAGGCCGAACGTTCTATTACACTGCGGCGAAGGTTAGTAGCTCCTTATTAGCGCTGTCTTACTTCCTCATCTGGCTGCTGGAAGGCGAGCGAGAGAGAAGAAGCACTCCCGAGGTCTTCCTTGCTCTGATCGGCTTCAGGAAGCACTTTTGTAAGGAAGGGCGCTAATATTTGAACACATACAGCACACGTTTCATGCTATAGATCTTGCAATCTACGAGCGCACCTGATCATTATTTGTAGTTGTAAACGTAAGTACATAATTGCGTTAGTGTGTGTGCGCGACGGAGCGGTCAGTAGCGAGTGTTCACGCTGCTAATGTGCATGTGCGTAAACAGATTGGTCACCCACACAACTAAAGGCGCCGTGCGCTCGTAGATTGCAAGATCTATATTCATTAAACTTTTCGGCCTTTTATTCTAATTGGCATACGTTGGTGTGATGCTCTACACTAGCAATGATAATGTCAAATATGCTTCGTGTAGCGCAACACACTTTCTGGTTCAATGGTAAATTAATGGTCACGATGTCATAATAAAATTGCACAGGAGCTATTTGTTTGTATAAGTAATAAGAAGGTGAAGCGGTATGAAAACCACAATGGCGACTTTGGATAGTAGCCAAATTTGAAATGCGCTTGATCTAGATCTTTCATTGCACCTAACGTTAACGCTACAATGTTGCTGTTTCTCGCTAAATATATAAACGTTTTAATTGAAATTATTATTTTGATTTGGTCAATAATATTAAGCCACTCACGCTCAGGCAAGGAGGAAATGATAATAATAATAGAGCCGTGATCATAATTGATTATTTTATCTTCAATGTTATTCATTTGATAAAGCTTTTTTGGTGGTGTAGATTTAGGTATTGAGTTAACTAATTGAACCAATTTACTCACAACACAAATTAAACTAACATTGTTGTTTGAGTATCAAGTTTATGAGCCATGTCACATTGTAGCAGCGGACGTCATCTTCTATTTATTCAACAAACTATTGAATCAAACTCATAAAAACAGAAAAGAAGGGTTTCCATTACGTTCATTACGTAATTTTTATACATATTCAATTCAGAAGCAAACTAAATTATCAACCAATTCTATTTAGATAAACATACTTTCAATACATAAAATAACTAGTAATTTAATGTGTTCATGTCCCAATTTCCATGTCAAGGCTTCCTGAGCCAACCTTGTCCACTATCGACGCACAGCCGCCCATTAGGTTCCAGCGAGTAACTGAAGAGGATTTCGATTATATCGTTATCTCTGAATGTTACGCTTTTTACGATTACCGATCGTTTCGCATGTCAGATAATACACAGTTAGTTAAACAATGTCCAATGTAACAAGGACAATTTGTGGATTTAGACTGGTAAAATACGTTATCGTCAAACCAAGTTGATGATCGCTATTAAAATATATTTTATTCAACTCAACATTTTGGCGCTGATTGCATTATCAAATTAATTTTTGTCATCATTTGCCAACTTTTAACGGGATAGCCGTCGTAAAATTTATTTCAATTGCTGTAGGTATCAGTCGCATTAACATTATGTATGATCAGTGCTTTTACTTAAATCTGTATTGACTTTTCTTTTTTGACCGTCGGATCTTTTTTTTTTATTTAATCGGTTTAAGTATTTTGTAAGCACGTGGATATATCGCGCCCTCACGTGGGCCGGTCACCTTGCGCGAGCATCGCGGGCGAATAGAGGTGGGGCGGTGGCGCAGACTAGTTCCGCGTTCGCGTGCACTGGAGTAATGCATCTTGCAGGGCGTTTTTACTATTAATAGCGTCTTTTATTTCTGAAGATCTTCCAAAAGTCATAATCGAGCTTGCTGCAAGGGCTAGATTTTGTTTCAGCATGGAGCAGGGTTAATTGCAACTGTCAAGTCGACCGCGCGTTGCGTGAAGCTTAGCTGCGTCTATAAAGAAGCCTAATTCAATTTTATACAAACATGTGCCAATATCTCTTTCTGAATCTCTAGCGAAATAATCTGATTGATAATAAAATGAATACTTTGTATCAGAAATAAAATAAACACATCAGTAGCCTGAACATTCCCTTGGCAGAGAATCGAAGCGGATTATAGCCATCCCTTTCCGCCGTAACACTTCTGTCCCTCTTTTAGTCGTCTACCTCTACAAAGGGCATATGTATCATGGATGGGAGAGGGTTACTTCGGAACTTGTTTTCCGTCCCTTTATCCCTGTATGAGCCCTGACGGCCGTTCAGCTCGCCCTTGAACCCATAAAATGAAATGTGCATAATAAGCGAGCTGAGCGTCTTGCTTGTAATATGTAGAATATTGGGATCCATTTAAATGTCCAAAGTTATTTATATATATTTCATGTTTGTTACTCTTACGCTTGGTAGGTAACTCAACTCTACTTGTGGTTGGTTCGGAAGCTTAGACATTGACGGCTCTACCACAAAAAGAGTTAAACCGGGTCTGAATCACTAGACTAGGTTTAAATCACTAGTTCGTCATACAAATTGGCGATTTTAGACCGGTCTAACTTTTTTGTGGTAAGGGGGTGAGTGTTCATTGTTCGTCTATTAGTAGAGAAATAAGCCCATAGCGATTCCAGTCTGTGACGGTCACGGCAGCCTTGAGTTTGTTGTGTTTAAATTTGTCGCGCGTCACACTCGCGCCCCCGCCCCGTGCCGCTGCGCCACTTCGCAAATACCACCAGTTGCTAATCGCTTCATTGTTATGTAGATTTTTTGAATTATATAATCGTAAAAGCATTATATTTCTTTTTAATATTAGTTTTCATTGTTATATGTTTTAGAATTCAAAATACTATGATAGTTTTGTGCTTATCTTGTCGTCAAAAAACATAAAACATTTGACTTAATTATAATGCGACACAGTCGCTTAAAGATATTTTACTCGTGAAATTTTTATGTCACCGCACTCATGCCGCGTGGATCGTTGTTATCGTTTAGAATTGTTCGTGAGGTCCTCAAAGTCCTCATTCCATGCAATTTTCCCCACGAAAGGTGCAGATTTACGATAGATTAACGTGGCTCGAGGTTTTTGATGTAGGTACTTAGAATGACGCACACGCACAGTATTTATAATGAGTTTAATTCCCTTGCCGTTCTGAGTTTGTGAGTGCACGTGCTCGGGATCCCCATAAGATTTTTTTGCTATTCGTTATTGCGTACAATAATAAAGCTGGAAATGGGAAAGTCGTTATGTCGGGCTGCGCTGCCGGCTTCCCTCGGGGCGCGTCGCCCAACCGAGATATTGCTTTTTTCAAGTTAGATCGACGAGGAAAATCTTTTCGCTCGTGTCTCGTGTAGCCTGAATAGAAACCCCTACGATCAATCGAGATAGCTCAGAACCAAATTTGAGCGTTTTGTTATGCTTTTGATATCGGAATAAGAAATCTTTATTTCGTACATCGTAGTAATTCACATACATAAATAATATATATATACAACACGTAATTTCATAATAGCATCGATGTCATAAATACAAACAGGCCTGATTTGTAAATATGAATATCGTTTATTTATCAGCTTTGCTGCTGAGAGAACTTGTATCAGTTAATTAACACAGCAGGTAGTCATTTTTCATTTTAAATAATGTATTTACTAAAACTATAATTCACATTACGTGTGAAACTAACACAAACCCTAAGATTTCTTTTTTAACACAATAATTTATTTCACATTTTGCATTTGAAAATGGAGATGCTCAGGCTCGTGCAAATAACCTACAGAGCGGAGTAATCCCAGATCACCTTGTGCTCTGTCACTTGTTGTGAACGTTCATGCAGAGAGCGAACAGCTATTGACATTCTTATGCAGTTCAGCAGCACCGGCTGGTCGCGTTTAAACGTTTCAATTAGTTTATTGCTCATCTCAACATTATTGTTGTTAATTTACCGCTTGTCACGCTTCTGGATTAATTCTCTTAAACGTTTTGGCATAAGAGCTTGCTCTCCTTATTATAAATACGCCAGTGTTTAGCCGCAAACAGGCGTTAGCTTCTGTTATTTCTCGCATGACCGATATCGCTCGAGTCGCCCGCAGCGGCACAAAGTCCGTCCTTCAGATCAGCTCAGTCGAGGACCCTATTGTTCGGTTCGTCCTCAGGGCGTCTGAGTCAGTGCTCCGTCGCACTCGTAAAGAGGGCGTTGCTCATCGGCTGATCGCTGCAGTCGCATTTAAAACGATTAATACTTTGCCCCGTTTGAAAAATATAACCTCCACGCATACATGCTCCTCTTGTTAGGACGCTCATTGTTCACTGTCCTTATTCCGATTCTATTGTCTTGTATGCTGTTTTTATATTGATTGTAAATTAATTATAGTTATGGTGTGTCGACCTCTCTGCATTGCGGTCATGACACAAAACCCTTCAGTGCTTGTAATAGATGACTTTAATTTGTGCGCTTATTAGTAATATTTATAAATTTAATATCCCCCAATAAAAATATATGTCCCGAAAAAATATATGTCAGTTTTTACTATCATGGATACAATTTACAAGTTAAGGGCACCCGTTAAACTTCTCGATATCTGGTCATAACTCACTGAGGCCATAACTTAGATGCTGAGCACGTAATTATAGAAGCGGAGGATGCGGCAGGTCGGGTGACATCTATAATAAGATCACTGGAGACTAGCGATATGTCGACTTGCGGTGGTTATTGCCCACGGGTTGTTGACTTACCAGGCACACTCTCGGGACTTAGATGTTAAATCTTTCCGATTTATTAAACTATATTTCTATCTTTATTAAAATACATTATTTTTATTGAATTATTTTTATGTCACGTTTTCTGCCAGCATTGTCGCGTTGAGTGCAAAACAATTAGCAATAATTTCAAAACACAGTTTCGCAGGTAATGCATGTGTAGCTCGTAAAAGTCATCAACATTACTAATGGTACATTGTCTTGCCTCTAGGAAATTGTGAAGTTGCTCGTTTTAACTTGTTTGTCTTAGTGATAAGCAAAATGACTACTATTTGGTCTACCTTATTTGCTCGATGTAAGATAATATGCTGATGAATCCACCTATAAGTCGTTTACCATTTTCAGTATGTTCCTGATTCAATTTGTATGTCGTAAACTGACGCCCAAAGCGTTCAATCAGTCGCAAGAATACCGCCATTGCTCGCGATACTGCCTTCGTTTTTTTTGTCATCATCCTGGTGGTCCCGCGCCCTCCCCGGTGGGTGGTCGACCGCAGGCCGGTGTATCCTTACCATTTCCTTTGATAAATCGGCGTGTGTTGACTCCGTTAAGGATTTCTTTCAAAGCTTGTACAATCTACTACTGAGCACTTGCAGCAAAAAAAATAAACTGGTGTAATTAGGTACAGTATTAAAGTGAACGTGTCCAGCAACAGGTTATTATCACACTTTTTTAAATATGGCCTTTTATTTAACTCATCACATCGTGTCACGGTTGCTTTACTACTACTACTAGCCATGAAAAGGGATTGCTGTTGCTCTTATTTTTTTGTGCGTGTGTGTTTTATATGAATCATCTTTTTGACGGAGGAGTGGTATAGTTAATTCAAAGTAGGTCACGCTCTTTGTCATGTTGGTAAATTGTCGATGGTCCTTGGTTCGCCTCGTTCGCGGTCCAAGTATTGTATCTTATCTGTGTTAATCCGGCGATGTGGACCATCCGATATTGTTACCGAAGCGTTTTGGCGACGCGGCCTCGAGGCGTTACGATCTAGTTACAGCAAGCACCGCTATTGTACAGGCCGCCGCAGCCTGGTTCTGGGCTTTATCAAAACTAGGATGACGTGACGATAGCTCAATCGGTCTTTTCTCATGACTGCTCTAAATCTTTAAAAGTTTGAATAATAATCCTAAACGTATTATGATTTACAACATTATTAAACGTGTGCACGTTCGTTTGCTTCTACATTGAAGGATCAATTCGAATGCAAATGTCAATGTTTGTTACATTTTACATTCAAATAGGTTAGCATATTAATTTAATGTGGCTCATAATTAATGACCCATAGTTTTATTCGAAGAGCTGTAACCTTACGTGATGTTGCAATGCTCTATTTGCTAATGGTCTTGGACTAATAAAGTGTAATCGTCACGATACATTTTATCGATTCTTGTTTGTCGAACTTTACGTAAAGATTTAAAAAAGGATTATTGTAGTATAATATCATTGTCAAATTTGTTCTAACCATAATTAGAACCATTAATTGTGATAAATTTATTGATGTAACCTAGTATGTCCAGTCCAGTCCAGCTTGCAATGACAAATAGTCACAATGTGTTTCGTAAACATTTCAAAATATACCCATCACTGCAATTGACGGGCTATGTGCAATACAGTAAAATAATATCACTCGAGACAAGAGTCGTCTTGGTGCGAGCGCTCGCCATTTTCTGGGTCGCACCGATTAATTCACTTAGCCTACTTTTATGCAGTGCTGTAACACTTTTTTATTCGTTTGACATTATTTTACCGATTCATAGTCTTTCACAAAGATATACTTTTTAACGATGCTGTTGGACAGTAGCTCTATTTGGGTTATTTGTCATTTTTATTTTGGGCCACTTCATTGTCTGCCTGTCATCTTCCGTTGACTTGGTATCAAGTTTAGTCTTCAATAGTTCATTGAATGGAGCCGCTTTATCTAGGGTGACGAACACAGAGGCGCCCGTTGAAATTAGTCCGACATTTATTGCTTCGTTGGTCACCGCGATAAGCGCTTAGCCTTTTAATTAATAAGAACGCTCTAAGTGCGCTGAATGTTTAACAAGAAAGTTTAAATTAAAACTTTTCTTAAATATAATTGGTTTACATATTTGTATCTTACCAAATCAATCAATTTATGATAATGACCGGTTCACAAACAAATCATAACTCAAGCGTTCGCGTGTCGCTCTCAAATTAGGTTGACTCATATTGAGGCGGAGGGCGTGTAATGCAAATTCGATTTCCCTTCTCGTGCATATTTAAAGTTGCGCTTGTGTTACGTCGCTGAAGGCTGTGCGGCGCGGCCGTATCACGACAATGTGAGCAAAGGGTGGAAAATTAACTCTTTACTAGTTTTATTCTGATGTGTGTTGGCTGACCGCGGGCGGCGAAGTGAGCGGATGCGTGCAGTGATGAAACTGACACAGATTCTAACGTGTATTTGGTAATCGGGCCCCGCTCGTGAAAGTCACACAGGACGGTCATATCTCGCGCTTTGTATATGTTCCACTTCGGTAATTTCGAGCCCGACATTTGTGACGGCACCGAAACCCAAAAATCAACGTTTAACTCTTCTTGCGGGCGGCATTGTTCGACGAGAGCGAACAGTGCGTAAATGTGTTGGTTGGTATTGTGCTCGTGTCCCAGATTTGGGGAGCAAAGCTGCGAGCGTGGTTGGCTGGCCGGCTTTGCTGTTGCTACATTATCGCCTTGCATTCAATTCCATGAGAAGTTGCGTTCGTACCTTTCGTTTAGTCAATAGGTCACCCAGCCAGCTAGCACAAATTATTGCATTCTAATCATTATAATGTTCAATTTCTTAATTACGTGCTACTTTGTTTTTGCGTAAGAGAGTAAACTGCGATAGGTCAACCTACTTTTTGTATTGAATCACACACACTCATCTGATTCTTTACACACACTCTGTCCTAATCTAATGATTTTAAGAAATAAAACAAGCAAACCTTTGTGTTTTAGATTACAATTTGTGTAAGTAATTAAATAATGTTTGTCAAATACTGCATTAGCCCTAAATTAAGTCATTGTTTGTTCTTTAACTGCGAAATCTATATTCAGGTCAAAACTGTTTCACTATTGATAAATAAAATATTTTCAGTACATATCAATGCTACTGGTAACTAATCGAATTCAGGATCGGCTTTATTGGTATAATTTTTATCTTTGCTCATAGCTAGAGCACCAAAGCCAGGCTTGGCGCAGGCAGCCGTTGTGGCAGCGAGTTAGGCGTATTTTTATTCTAGGCCCGTAGTATTGGTCCCTCAAATAATACCAAGGTTATGATTGTGCACCAGGCTCGGCTCAGGCAGCGAGTGCGGCGGTTTGACGGCCCATAGTAGTAACTATTCTATAATCTATGCCCATAGCTAGAGCACCAAAGCCAACGCTTGTATAAATGATTGGTCCCTCAATTTTAACAAGTGATGATTTTCCACCAGGCTCGGCGCAGGCAGCGAGTGCGGCGGCGTGTCGGGCGGAGGCGCGGCCGCACCGCAGTCGGCCCGCGTCTCCTCGAACGGCGCCGGCGGCATGGCCGTGAGTCGTGTGCCGAGCCCCCTTCACGACGGGAACACGCCCGTCGCAGAAAACTGGTGCTTTACACAGGTAATTAACATTGCATACAACTCATTTATAGGTGACTAAAGCATCTCCATTAATTAAATCTTTATTGCTATCAAGACTGTCTTCAAGATCAGTTGCGTGCTAAGTTATTTTGTACCACTTCTTACACTACAACTCATTTAAAGGTATAGCTTCTTCATTAATCAAATCTTTATCGGGCCTGACTTCAAGAGAATCAGTTGCGTGCTAAGCTATTCTGAACAACTTCTTACACTAAAACTCATTTATAGGTATGACATCTTTATTAATCAAATATTTATCGAACCTGACTTCAAGAGAATTAGCTGCGTGAAGTTATGTTAAAGGACTTTTAACACTAGCCTGTCTAGAAAGTGTACCTTGTTGCTTCTCTGGCTCTGTATTAAATACATTTGCGGACGTAACTGTGTACAAGTCAGAGTTGCTTAAGTGCACATCAGCAAAACTAAGTGAGCTAATATCTCATGGTCGATTTTCCTGTTTGATGTTTGGTTATATAGAGCTGGGGGAATACAACAGGAAGTTTATTTAACATCTCTGTTAATTGCATAAGAAGTTTTCCAGAAAAACAGCTCTCATTAGGGGACTATATTACGGGAGGCGCGTTATAAATAGACGAATCAGTGTAGCCGGCTCACATGTTAATAAAATCCCAATGGGCACATTCGGAGCCGCGGGGCTAAGTGGTCGTAAACCGGCTGGTGTCGTAAATAATACGACTCATCTCATGGTGGGCCTCGACCACTAATATGATAATGTTGTTTGACGAATGTTATCGCTGAACGAAGGCTCTCACAGACCGAGCACGGGCAAGACGTGCCTCTATCAAGGAAGTCTTAGCAGAACGTATGCAATATGCTCGCTTACTTGACTCCACCGTCACGTTCTGTCTCGATCGATATTCAAACAGGAAACGTGATTCGCGGCACGATCCTTTGTCATAACACCTCATCAAATGAGCAGTATCATCACATTTTGATACTACCAAGGTAAACTTATTGCCAATCCTGATACGTATCAAACAAACATTATAATAAAAATTGTTTCGTGGCACACAGAATTGAGTTAAACACGTCATGCGTCTGTTACATAATGTTCACGAGCGTCACGTCGAGTTGGAAGTCGTTGCGGTGGTGTTATTGATAAGAAAAACGAAAAACTGTTTCGAGCTCTGTTCGTTTATTGCACTCCGTTTGACGCATAACCTTGTCACAAAGTTTTATAACTTTTCAAAGTACCCAAACGACATTTCCTGTCAGCGGCCGTCGCTTGGAACAACTGGAGCAACCGTTGGACTTCTTACCTTTTTTGATACTTTTTGGCAAAAAAACATGAGCGATATAACGGTGCTTTTCGCCACCTCACTCGGCGCATCACGTATACTTATTATTAAGGTCTATGCTCCGAAACTTTTTTTGGCCCGTTATTAACGGAATGCCTGAATATTGAAGATATAATGACGATCGATCTAGCCCCAACATCTATTCTTTTTTTATTGATTTCAAATCCTAAAGTAAGCTACATGATCTGTGCTCTTTATAGATGCTTTAATAGCTTCCTCGTGGATGATTGCTTCGTCAATCATAATAAATTGCTTTATAAATACATACTAGTTCTATGAACAGGTCTGACCTTCGCCGTGAACAACACGTGTCGTACGGCCGCCCTTCTGTCTCTCTCCACGTGCCATCCTCTAACTAAAATATATTTTATACCTGAAATGCATTACTAATTACTATATTCCTACTAAATGAGCTGGTGTCACGGTGGTGCTGTGCTGGTGAAATATAACGCACTGCGGATTGAATATGTTCAGAAAAGTTTTGCCCCTGTTATCCCGCTAATGGTGTTCAGTTCAGCTAAGTCGTTCGGGCAGTTTGAATTCATTAGGAGCCACCATTCCGGTCCGGTCCGAGTGATTGTACTCTCAATGACGCCATAAATCTGTCGAGCCGCTGCCATATACGGCCGGTGGCAGGCAGGACGTCGTCGCGGAATCTGCAAATAGACGTTATCTAATATGCGGGGATGATGCGTGCGGCCTTGGAGTGGGTCGCCGACCGGGCGAAGACCCCAACAGCACCGCAAGCTCGAGCCAAGCAACGGTCGGGGGCAACGACCACGCCGCCGAGCGGAGCAGCAGCGGCACCGCCCGGTCCTCCTCCCGGCCGGCCTCGCCGCGCCTGGTCTGCAAATATTAACCTGTCGTAGATACCGTCACGCACGCCGTGTCACCACGAGCTCACCTCACGCATTGCTTGCCACTGCCACGAGATACTTACCTAGTCGTATACACGGTGTCGTAACTCATTCTGAAACAAACTCGTAAAATATTACGAAGGAGGACATCCCAACCTTGAATCATGAATAGACCTTCGAGTAAACATTGGTTTTGTTTAGTTAAATTTTATTTCACCATAAACAATGCTCGTTAAACGACCGTCTTGCGCACCGTTTGTTTCCACTGTCCTGTCAGCGCGACGCAATTAAGATAAAATTACAAAGGAACGTCGAAAGACTGAATAGTTTTCGATCTGAAAAGATTTATTGTCCGAGTGAGATCGTAGAATCGTTGCGAAAGCAGCCGGATTTATTCATTGCCTCTGTATTATTTATAAGCTATCTGTCTTCGGGTGATGAGTAGCCTGCTGTTTATTTTATCGTTTTACAATTGTCATTGTTACCGGGCAGCGGGCACTCAACTAAACAGATTGTTTACTCTAAACAAGCTGCTAACTACGACGATGCTGCATGCTGCGCGTTTACGAGCCATTGTTACGAACGTCGTGATTTTCATACTAATCTGGTGCTTTCGTTGTTCCAGGTCAAAGTGGTGAAGTTCAGCTACATGTGGACGATAAATAATTTTAGTTTCTGTAGAGAAGAAATGGGTGAAGTGTTAAAATCATCAACTTTCTCCGCGGGTGCCAGTGACAAATTAAAATGGTGCCTGCGCGTCAACCCCAAAGGACTCGATGAAGAGAGCAAAGACTACCTATCGTTATATCTCTTGCTAGTTTCGTGTAATAAATCTGAAGTGCGTGCAAAGTTTAAGTTCTCTATACTCAACGCCAAGCGGGAAGAGACCAAGGCGATGGAGTCGCAGCGCGCCTACAGATTCGTGCAGGGAAAGGACTGGGGCTTCAAGAAATTCATCAGAAGGTAAGCCCTCTCAATACTATAAATCTATAGATTACTTACAAACATGCAATAAATACTCAAGCCTAATTTGTACGATACTGTCGATCGTAAACGGAATCGCCCACGCTTAACAGGAACGGCCACACCCCACTTAACGGTCCTGTGATGTAATTTCCCTGCCCTTTGATTGAGGACGGAGTGGAGGACTATAATGTGTGGGTTTCTACTAAGGGTTGCAGGCCACTTTGTGCTGGTCTCTAAACATGTTTAGGTAGTTAGTCATCAAAGTAAAACGGGAACAAAGCCACAGGTCTTGTTTGATTGGCCGTCGCCGCAACCCCTTCGCGTTGATAGGAATAATGGAGCGGCGGCAAATAACCATTTCTACGAACAACAGCTATGGTTATTGTTTTTGAATTTTTGTTTTACTTTTGTCCTCTTTAGGGGTGGTACATCGCCCCGATCCGCTTTTACTTTCCCCGTTTCATGGTGGACCATTGAGCGCTTCGCCTAAACCTTTAATGTAATAAACGTTGCTATAAACATTAGAAAATAATACTGAGGGTTGACGCTTTTCCTCTTGTTTTTACCCTGTTCAAACGGCTTTAGAAATATACGTTTAGCTACTTTAGTACTTTTCTAATCTAACTCTTAAACGGCCTTTAATGCAGTTTTCCCATTATCTGTCCGCAATGCAATAAAAATGTTTCAGCTTTACGAATTTTAATACTAATGGCTGAAATAATTTATTTGTAGTTTTGATTTAACGGTCAAATAAGAAATCGTTTTTATTTAAAATTAAAGAGAAGATAGATTGTCAGTGATATTACTAGACTCTATTTATTACATTATATACTTTATATGTCAGACAGTATCCTAAATAAACCATGCTAAAACGTGCTATTTACAATTGTGTATCTAGTCCCAATAACACTCCCTATTAGCATGAACAAGGTGGTAAATCGGTGTCACACAGGCGGTTTTAGCCCAAGTAAGTGGGTTACCGGATAATTCCTATCCGGATTCTAGGGTAGTGTAAGCTTCGGATATAGGGCGCGGTTCACTTCCGGCTTATTGACAGGCTGCGGTGGCACGCTTTTAATGTGTATCGGTTTCTCATAATGCGTCCGAAAAGAGAAATGCTGCCTCGAAAGTTGTATGAGTTGCAAAGCCGAAATGTGGTAAATTTTTCCAGTTAAAAAGTTGTTGTGTTGTTGAACAAGTTCGCAGCTGTTTACTATACCAATGATAATCTATCTGTATGCAAAAGAAAGATAATGTAATTGTGACCGCTCTTGAATTTTTAAGATGTTAAAAAATCACCTCTGTAATGCTGAGTTAACAAAGTGAACACAAGCGCCGTTATATATTGTGTGTTAATGCGATAAATGATATCATATGCGAATTTCGTATACATTGCATAGAAAAATGCCTATCAAATTTTGATTTCACAATATTACGACAATCTTTTGGAAGTTCTGTTAGTAACCGCGTAACCGTTTCACCAGTTAATAAAACTTTATACTGTATTGGGTCATGTCGTGTTTCACATGTCACTTGCAACATGCTGTTCTTCTCTTGCGTATTTGCGAATTTGAAAGCGTCCATATTATAAAAACTTTCTACAGTCAAACTTTAAGAGAGATCACGAGGTTTATTTTTTACTTCCTAGTTATTCACGGTTAGGTTATTGTACTGAACGCGGTACAAGGTACCCGACAAGGATATTGTTGTAAGTTTAATTTTCCTGCTGAACTTTAATAATAAATGCATTTTATTGTATGGTAATTATGTCGTAAAACTAATTAAGTCCTGCACTATTAAATTCTAATTATATTATAACAAACGTTGTTTGGTTATATCCTCATATTTACAAAACCTGTACAGCCGAAAATGCGATATTTTTTTTGGTAAAATAAAAAATACCGTAAAAAGTAATTGTGTAAAAGTGTCATTAACCTTTTTCAAACACGTTACTTCATTTACTATTCTCAAATTCCCGGTAGGGCCCATATCCCATTACTTAATGAATCCCATACGACGTTCTCGTGTAAAGTCGACCTCCGTCATAAAACTTGCAAGTGTGAGTGAGTTTCAAAATCTTTACATGCTTAAATACCACGAGCAAGTTCAATATTATGTGGGTGGTAGGAAATGAACTTGGTGGGAATAGCAAATCGTCCACTTATAGATGCCCTAAAATAGATTATCAACAATCGATTTTTCCATTTACGATACTTGTCAATTAAATAGATATCCTGATTATAGTTTTCAATGAGTCTTTATTTATTTTAATTAATTAATTATTGAGTATTGTGTATTTCCGTTAGACTAAAGTATTGCAGATTATTGGAGTACAAATCACACTTTCTGAGTGCACAATGCATGAACAAAAAGTACTTTCTAAAAAAATATTATTGTACATCCTAATTTGAGTTTTTAAATTAGTTTAATTTTTGTGCGTCACTAAATTCCGCATTGATAACGCATTTATTAATTTAAACATATAATTATTTCTTTTAATATCCGGTACACAATCAAATTCGAATAGGTTACCCAATAAAGTATAGGGTCCAAATAAAAAACCTAACAACAACAAATTTATCCGTTTCCAGAGACTTCCTACTAGACGAAGCGAACGGCCTCCTACCAGAAGACAAGCTGACGATATTCTGCGAAGTGTCAGTCGTGGCAGATAGTATAAACATCAGCGGTCAAAGCAACGTCGTCCAGTTCAAAGTGCCAGAGTGCCGGCTGTCCGACGACCTGGGAGCGTTGTTCGATAACGAGAGGTTTTCTGATGTCACGCTTGCTGTGGGAGGCAGGGAGTTTCAAGCGCACAAAGCTATATTAGCAGGTTAGTTTTTTTTTTGGATTAAGAAAATAGTCTAATCATTAGCTGAACTAATTAAAAAGAAAGCCACAATTGGTAGAGTACTTTTCGTGCAAGTAGAGCAAACATAACACAAAACATTAACAGAAACGTTAGATAAAAGAAAGGAGTTCCTCTTCAAGGATGCATTCACGTAGTACAAAGCTGGTAACAAGAGCTTGTTAGCGCTGGTTCGAAAAATGTATATAAAATATCTGCGCTGACATTCGCGCTGGAACAAGCGTCTATGTCCGCGCAGCTATTTTCTATACATTTTTCGAACCAGCGCCAACAAGCGCATTTTTCCCAGCGTTGAACGTGAATGTACCCTAAGCGGCTTTATTACGAGAGCAGCTGACTTACTTTTTTGTATAAATGTAGTCGCAAAAAGGGAGAGACGTGTAAGTAAATAGCTGTTGATGGGATTTAACAGATTTTTTTTAAGAATGACTTTTTTTTTCTGAAGGCTTAAGTTAAGTCTTTTTATTTTATGCTGTTTTAAAGTACTTCTAGCACAACAGCAACTTAACTTAAACCTAAGTTTTCCATTGTTTTGCAGAGTTTATTGTTATTGTTACACTGCTTAAGTTGAGTGGTTCATAAATGTCAATCGTAAACTTATAAACGTGAACTACAGTGGAAGTGCGAAGTTTCTTTCAATGCGATTTACTTACAACTTTACAAGTAGCTACCAGCTTCTTTATGTATTTCTTATAGCCATAACAATGTTGATTAATTATATTCACAACAAGAGTTACGAATGAAATCGCCGCTCATTGAAACAAGATCTTTACCATAAACGTCTTGAGAATTACATTGTATTAATAAAGCGGGCATTTTATACAGTAGTTTCGTAGTACTATGATGAAGACAAACCAGATAATTGTTTATCTATTGATAAAGGCTTGAAAATAGAGATCCTTTTAGTAGTCAATATTGTTGTATTCTAGTTAAAAGACATACTTAGCTAATAAATATGAAGGAATCTGTTGTATTGTATTCCTCTAATTATGGATGACATAGACATTCCGTGTTTGTATTTCCTTGTATTATCTTGAACAGTGTAAACATTCTGTGCTGTAGCGTTAGGTATTTAAAACACACATACAATTACTGTATATTATTATGTTCTTACTTAGTTATTTTGCTGTGGATTAAGTTGGAAGAATTACAAATATTTTTATAATATGATTCTTTTTTAATGACGATACGTTAATTCATGAATTTATTAGGTCGTACAGTATATGATATTAATGCGTTATAGTCTATAATTGGTTGAATTTGCGTCATTTTCGAAAATTTAACCGCCGAATACTTGTTGGTCTCAGTTAATCAAGCCGTGTTACTTCCTATGACACTGTAATTTTAAGGGACAAGACCTAGTTTAACGTGGCTATAATGACTCAGTCTCTGAGTAAACTCTTACCGTGCAATCTGTCTTATACGCCCTGAGCTAAACAAAGCAGATTGGATGGTGTAATGCATACTTGACAGCTAGTTGGTATAGATCTTTAGATCTGTCATTTCAATATATAAAATGGGTCCTCTCTTTCGTGTTTCCAGCGCGGAGTCCCGTATTCGCGGCCATGTTCGAGCACGAGATGGAGGAACGCAAGAGGAACAGAGTCGACATCACAGACGTGGACCACGAAGTGCTGCGAGAGATGCTGCGCTTCATATACACGGGCCGCGCGCCCAACCTGGACAAGATGGCGGACGACCTGCTCGCTGCTGCCGACAAGGTAAGCCCCACGCTACACTACACATTATATTCAGCATTAGATAGAGCAGTATCTACTATCATATACACGAGCATAAAGTACAATATTTAGTAGATGTTTCGATTACTCTACACCTTGGCGCTAAATCCATGTTCAGGCATTTACTAGTATCCCTTTCCTTTTATTTTCATAGTTTTAAGTCCAGCCATGTCCTCGTCTATAACAGCTTCTTTATGATGCTGCGTTTAATTTAAATGTCCCATTCAATATAAGCTAGTAACACCTATTGGCTGGGTTGCATGTCTTTTTGAATCTATAACTCTTATATTGGATGACTAGCTGACATGGCGAACTTCGCACCGCTTAGCATTCTAACCGTATTATTCATAAAGATAGTAGTAGTAGGTTTTAGGTAGCTTAACTGGAGGTGTACTTTTCTGGTTTGTTGTATGTTAAATACGTGACAACTAGTCTAAAAAACTAAAATGATTTTTGAATAACAGGGTAAATTTTTAAGATTATTGTATTATAGCCTATGCCATTTGGAGATAGAGTAGCTTCCCAACAACAGTAAAAGAATTTTTCAAATCGGTTCAGTACTTTCGGAGCCTAACAATGCAAACAAACAAACATAAAAACAATCAAATCTTTCTCTTTATAATATTAGTATACTTATATAAAATCCAAATAGTTGTTTAGGGAAAAAATAAAAGTTATATTTTTCATAAAATTAAAGCTCATAAAGCAGTAGTTAGTTCCTATACCAAATTGGTCCAAGTGAACCTCTAGGGGCGCACTGGGAATCTCTGCCTTAAAGCTACATGTACCTCAGCACATTATACTATATTTAACCATAAAGTGACGTTGCAATTGTTGTTTCCAGTACGCCCTGGAGCGACTAAAAGTGATGTGCGAAGAAGCGCTCTGCCTCAGCCTGTCCGTGGAGACGGCGGCCGACACGCTCATCCTGGCCGACCTGCACTCCGCCGACCAGCTCAAGGCCCAGACCATCGACTTTATTAACACGTATGTTTATTTTTTTCATCGTTTAGAAGTTTTTTTTTTTAGGATCCGTGAAAGTTTCGGTGTAATTGGCCTCATAGGCCGCATTTAGGATTATGTCGACATAGCCCTATGTTCCCCGCCGCGGCGCCCGCCGACGCCCCGCACAATGCGCCGTGTTTTCGTAAAAGAGGCCTTACTTTAACCCTTCATAGGGTTTGGATACCTAATTTGAAACTTTAATTTAAAGTCAAAAATTTTTATACTGCTTCTGCCCGTCAGAGGATTATTTTGAAGAAAACATATTTTAGCATCTACCTGTATCACGCTCTATGAGGGTGGCATTTGTGCAGCAATTGCAGCAACGAACTTCTTTCGCAATGATTGTTTACACTTGATGTAACATTTGTAGAATAAGCGGAAAGATATTAAAAAAAAATCTCACCACGATCAACATTAAAAAGTTACAGAGTAGCATACTTTTATATATTTCACTCAAAAAGGATGAGTAGAAATGGTGTACTGTACAGTGTACATCCTAATTAAAATAACGCTACAAAATGAAAATAACCTCAATTTTCCAACGAACATTAAAAAGAAATAACTCGACATAAAGCATGGCTCTACACACACTTGATTGTTTATGTATTCAGACCTATCCGAACCCAATATAAAACTTAATTAACGTAATCAATAATCTTCGTACAGGAGCCACGCAACGGACGTGATGGACACGGCGGGCTGGAAGAACATGATATCCTCACATCCGCACCTCATCGCCGAAGCGTTCCGCGCGCTCGCCACGCAGCAACAGCAGATCCCGCCCATCGGCCCGCCGCGGAAACGCGTCAAACAGGCGTAGTGACGTCACTGCTAGGTACGGGGGACGACGGCCCGGGAGAGCTTAGTGCGCGGTTCTTTCTGACAAGGATCTATTAGGCTTGTGGCGTGAAACTCAATAGAGTAAGCCCTATTCTTGACACTTTACCTATTATTGACACGGACCATTTATAGGTATTAAAAGGATTTTTTGGTATTTCACCTCACTCGGAGCACATTTGTTCCGTATGAAAATCCACACTACCCTCCGAAAAACCTGAGTCTGAGGAATAACAACAAAAACAATGTGTGTATAGTGTTTTAATGCTGTAGGATGCCAAGGATACTTGTATTTAGCATCTAAATGGTCCATGCTAATAAAAGGAAAAGGCGGCTTACCCTGTGTCAAAAAAGAAAGTCATTGACATTTTAGTGCGCGCCAATGTGGTACGCACGGTCAAATTATGAACCAATAATCAATCAGCCATCTTGTTTTAAATGGCGGGTGAAGTACGTACACAACACAGTGGCGCCACTGGATGTTGGCGACTTCTTCTGAACGCCAAGTTGTCCTTGTTTGTATGTTCTTTTTGTTTTAGTTAGTCGCCAGTTTTTTATTTACTAGGCTGAATGTTATTGATGTGTTTTTTTTTTTATTGCCAATTATCTTTACCAAATGGTGTCAAAGCGTTTTGATGGGAATTTAATATTTAAGGGTAGGAGCATATTAGAAGCCTTAGTAACATTATAACGTTTTTCGTTGTTTTAATGGTGTAACAAGCAATTTACATTCACGATTAGTTCTTTCGTTTTGACTGGTGACTAACTAAACTAGGTATATTGTAATGTCATGCTTCTCGTTTACCATTTCCACCGTTGTGCATTTCACCCGGCGCCGAAGTGCCGCCCTCTATACCAAAGACACCGCGCAGGTACACTCGGGCCGCAACAAGGCTGCATCCTGTAATATTACTTTAAGAAAACTGTCTAACAGCGTGATCTATACAGACATAAGTCACATAATTACTGTATGAATTAATTATTATTAGTGAATTGGTTAGTAGGGAATGTGATTATAGAACTGCGTTTGCATAGAGCGCGCTAGCCAGACTGTAGCCTTAAGAATTTTGAATTTCGAACGTGTCGGTGCCGGTGTACCGGGACGTGCGAGTGGCCGGTCTTTGTTGTAAAAAGAACGTTTCGTTTTTACTATGATTGATCTCAAGACGATATTCGATCCTAATTTGTTTTTTTATTGTTTCCTCTCGCGGAGATAGCGCCGCTTTTTAAAAACAATTACTTTTAATGTGTAGTATAAACGGTGAATGAAGATGGACGCTTTTTGCGCGTTTTAATTTCTAGTTTTGGAGGTAGCGCCGTGCGGCCGTGCGTGTGATGCTTGTAAAATGTGAACCTTCGTTTGCGTTGTAAATTATTACTAGAGTTATATGAAACGGAGCTCATGTCTAAATATCCATTTCATCAGATTATTATTAATTTTATTTTATAATTATACATATAAATTAATTGGTCATGTATTTATAAATAAATAGGAAATTTCATTTTTATTTTTATTTGAAAAACTTGCTATGCAATGCGTTAACGAATTGTAACCCCCAGCGTAATAGTTTTTTGACAAATGTTATGAAATTGTATTCAGTAGAAAAATTTAATGGTAGTAACTTTTGAATATATGCATAAGTTCGGAGTAGATTGGTAAATGAATGCAATAAATATGTAAAGAGATGCCGCGGCTGTAGTTGCGCGGCGTCATATCACGTAGCGCCGCCTGCGCGCCCAGCTGCGGGCTCTCGAGCGAGTTTATTGAACTGTTGGTATTGTATTGTATAAAGAAGAGTTACGACGCTTTTCCTATGAGAATACGATTAATTATGGCACCACATGACTCTAGTTTGCTGTGCTTCACTTGCTTCTATGTCGCGAGCAAGCTTCCGTCACCTAAAGAGAGAGATATAGCAACAATAATGCGCTTTTTAATGAATTGACAAATCGATTTGAAATACCTCGTGTTATTGTAAAAGTGTAATCAACTAATCACACTCGATCCCTTCGTATTTTTTTCTATAATTGCGCGGCTTATAACTTGTAAAAGTGTTTGTCAGCGTCAGTCAGTTTTCTCGCGTGCGGCGTCGTGTCGGTCGTATTCTCATATGAACTGCGGAGTACGATCCCACCATTTTAATATTTCTAAGTGACTTATCGATAAGTGGTCGAGCAGGTGACACCATTTATGATTTTCTTAGTTTTATCATTTAAAATTAAAGTTGTTTCAATTTTCGTATTTTGTGATTTACTTAGTGTTTTTTTTTTCAACTTTTCCTTTGTCTTAAATATATTTTTCTTCATTTTAGTTATATTGTTAAACATACATAATTGATCACTCTTGTATAAATATTTTTATTAGTCGGTTTGATGTCTTATGTTCGCTTTGTGAAAGTTTGAAGATTATAAGTGGCGCGTTCTGCGGCGCCGGCTGCGGACCGCCGACTTGTCGCCATCCGCTCTTGCTCATGTGTTAATACATTAAATACTTATATCAAATATATTTTGATTCTTAATATTGTACAGTTTGTCATGTCCATTATAATTACATAATGTCACCAAGTGCAACATTTATTATCAGGCAGACCTAGGTCTATTCATTGACGAATTCAGAGTATGTGATATCAAACGTGGATTCGATTTACATAGAGTATCCTTCCTGTTAATGTATTTACTACTAATAATTTGTAATGTAATGTAATGTGGCCAATAATAATATAACACCATTTTATACCCATTTCCCATTTACATAGAGACAGCCTGTTAGTGTAATAGAAACTGCAAAACGGAACTGTCGAAAATAATAACTGTGATTTTCAAAATTGTCAATAAGTTGAGCGAATAAATGAAATGATGTAATTAAATTTATTTATTTTATTTTTGGGGCTTCCAGTCATTAAACTAGAATAAAATATGAAACAAAATAATAAAAAACTTAGCAGTTTTGTGTAAGAAGCCAAACTCATGATGCGATTGCATCTGCAGCAGTATGTACAGTGGCGGACTAGGAGGCCGTAACAGATTTGTCTATGGTTTCGTCAACCCTAGACTGTATTACCAAAGAACAAGAGCTATTTTGCAATACAGAAAAACCGGAAGTGTTACGCCGATCATGTCCACCACTGTACCTACCTCAGAGAAAGGAAACCGCTTAATCTGAGGTACAGTGGCGAAAACGGTCGGCGTAACACTTCCGGGTTTTCTGTATTGCAAAATAGCTCTTGTTCTTTGGTAATACAGTCTCGGGTTGACGAAACCATAGACAAATCTGTTACCTCAGAGAAAGGAAACCGCCGCTGAGGTATGTACAGTCAAGGACTAGGAGGCCGTAACAGATTTGTCTATGGTTTCGTCAGGCCTAGACTGTATTACCAAAGAACAAGAGCTATTTTGCAATACAGAAAAACCGGAAGTGTTACGCCGACCGTGTCCGTGACTGTACCTACGGTTCCTACATACTAAAAGTCCTAAGCGTGGGATGTTTTTTTTGTCTATAAGTCGAGCCCAGTGTTCTACTTTGTCTATGGTCGAGCCAATAAGCTAAAGCCTGAGATAAGGTATTGTATTGTATGTACAGTGGCGGACACGATCGGCGTAACACTTCCGGTTTTTCTGTATTGCAAAATAGGTCTTGTTCTTTGGTAATACAGTCTAGGGCTGACGAAACCATAGACAAATCTGTTACGGCCTCCTAGTCCGTGACTGTACATACATACTAGATGGAAGCTATTTTAGCAGAAACTGAGAACTATTACTCGTATTCCTTCAACAATAAGAAACTAATCTTATGAGAGACAGAGACAAACTCATAAACTCTAATAGCCAAAGAATGCACGCGAGCAGCTTTTAGCATTTTCTTGTCTATGTTTTTGCTATTTTGCGTACTATTTTGAGTCCAGCTGGACTCAAAACCATACAACTTATTTGTACACACACACACACATTGATGATTGCTCGCATTCAGGTTCTTTTATGTTCCGTCTATATGGGAAGCGCAGCGTTCTACTTTGTCTATGGCTAAAGCAGTCTTCTGACACGGGAATTTAGTCCATACAGTCAAGTCTTCAGTAGTTTTTTTTTCTTAATAGTTAGGTCTTCTGTAGTATTTTTCTTGTTTTTCTTAATTCCCCACCTCACTGATTGAAATACGAGGGCGGTATTCACATTCACACGTTAATTTGGACTTTTTCGAGCCAGGGACATGGATCAAGTAAGTATTCGGAAGCGCCTTCTTTTACTCTCTTACTACTTCACTAATTCCACCACACTAGCACAATAATAGCCACAGAAAACTAATTTAGAAAATTAACAAACAAAAACAAGAGCCCGAAGCCCGACATCATGGTTCCTTCTTCACTCTAAGGTTCTTCACGCTTCCCCTGAGCGTTTCCCGCTCAGAGTAAGGAAACCGCCGCTACGCTACAATAGAGTTAATCTGAGGTTTCCCGCCACCAAGTATGTTTTATCTTCACATTCTCGTTTCCCGTTTCCCCACCTCACCGGTTTGATTGGATTTTTTTTATATATAATGAGGGGTTTTCAAAGTGACAGAAAAGAAAAAAAAAAGTTTCATAATACACCGGTAGATGGCGGTGTCTAAAGCAATATAAGAGAAATGGGAGATCGAATATTGACTGAATCTTTGGATTGGATCATTTTCTGCTAAGTATAAATCTTAATTTCACCTACTCCGTCACTGCCTCAGTTAAATTTTAATTTTTATGTTTAATTTTGAGCTATTGAATCATTCATTTCAGCTTGACCTATTGCTCCTGGCAGAGCGCCATCTGGTATCTGCTTAATAAAACTTGTTTTTTTCGTCTGAGCTGTCAAATTGAAAACCTCTCATTCGATTCGCCCTCTTCGCCCATTCTGGGCAGGCAAAGGAACTTAGTCCATACAGCCAAGTCTTCAGTAGTTTATTTCTTAGTATTCAAGTCTTCTGTAGTTTAATACTTTGTTTTCTTAGCCTAGGATCCTAACCTAACCCATTGAAATGTGAGGGTGGTCTCACATTTCAATGTTCACACCGACTACTTCACGGGACATCGAACAGAATTATTCGGGAGCGACAACCTTTATTTCTCACTTCACTACACTCTTTTCCATAAAGGGCACATTATTACACTAATTCCACCACACTAGCACAATAATAGCCACGGAAAACTAATTTAGCAAATTGACAAAAAAAGGCCCGACATGTTCCTCACATTTCCCGCCAAGCAGTCCCGGTTTGATTGGATTGGACTTGTTTTGTTTGTTTGTTTGGCATTTGAAATTGATTGATTGATTGAATTTTGTTGTACTTAAATGAAATTATACCGAGGGAAAGCAAATTTTGTTTAGAAAACAAACAATTTTGTATAATTTTATCTATCTTTTCTCAATTTATAGGCAGTTCCGATGCAAAAAGACGGTTCGATCATTATTTGCTACGTTCCGAATTTCAACTGACCATTTAGTAAACGTTTTCTAACGGCTGCTAGATAAGTATCCTAAAACGACCCACTGACCGTACTTTCAAACCCCCTAAACTTGGCCGCAAAGCACGCAAGGAAACTCTATTAATTTAATTGTATTGGAACCCGATAAATTGTTATATTTTTTACCTTGTTTCCCGTCATCCCGATTTGTTAGTTTAATCATAATTTTAATCATATTTAACCGAGCGAGAGGTTAAGTTTGAAAACTTTCTATAAGATATGTCTCACGACTTCAAAAATCCCGAGTGTATGCCAAAGGTGGAAGTGAAACCTTGCTTCGTACTCCTGGACAATCAACAGACATCTTCTCCTGCAGAAAATGGCGCTATTGAACCTACTCCAAGGAAAAGTACTAGAAATAGAAGTAAACCCAACAAGTTTGGAGAATATCTGCACTTTACTACACCGCGCCGACAGACTTATCATTTTGAGACATCTGAAGAAGAAATCAGTGATAATGATGAAAAAGTGGTCACCCAGAAACCGACAGGTATTAATACTTTAAACTTTATTACTGGAGAAATTGGGGGCCAGCAGTGGGGCACAAATAAGGCTTCAAAAAATATATACTGACCATGAGGTTGGTAAGTTGGTTGTCAAGTTTAGGGGGTTTGCAGTGTTTAGTTAGCACTTAGCAGTGATTTTGACTGAATTTAAGTTTGTTTCTAGAGAACATTGTTGTGATGAATATCAATGTTGGTTTTGGATCTGGGTGGGTTTTATAGCTTTGTATGAGTTTTGAGCACCCTAGACAATAGTTCTATCTATTTTACTACTTGTTCTTTAGTAACCTATTGTACAGTGAAGCTACCTGTAAGTTCAAAGTGGGTTAATTTGTCTCTAAGTAATGGGTAATTGGCACATTGTACCTGACCCTGAAAAACCTTACAAGATCTACAATATTTAGTGGCATGTGGCTTGCATTTGTTTTCAGCTCTCTTTACAAATGATGATGTGGAAGGTCGGGACATGTTTGCATTCCAATCCCGCCATACCAAGCACGACTTGCAGAACAAAGTTAGGTCTGCTATCATTAACTCACCCAAAGGTGAATCACCCATGAAAACACCAAGAAAGAGCCTACTTGCCAGATCTCTCAAACTTGCGGAGGCTACACCAAAACATGTAAAGGATATTATGAAAAAAAGTAAGTTTAAAGTTTTTTTATACCTACCTTTTATAAATGTGTTGATAAAATAAAAAATAAAGGTTAATAAATATACAGTTATAAGTTTAATAGCCGCTTCTTAGACTTAATGCATTTTCTACAATACTTTCAAAACAGGAATATACAAAAATTTCTAAGGATAATAACAATGATGTTAGAAGTTTTTTTAAGTTATTAATGGTCACTGATATTCTGATTTAAGTACTTATTTTATTTGTATTTTTATTAATAAAATTATTTCAATTGAAACTTTGACTGATGGTCTGTCTCCTAAAATATTTATCAAATCCATGATCAATGTGTGCAATATACTTGTTTCAATGGAGTTGTTCTTTTTTTTAACTCTTAAGCCATGAGCTTATACTTAATAATTTTCCAGGAATTATCCAAGAAGTCGAGGGTGACAGTGAGGAGAGCGACTTTTCAGCTAGCAGCAGTGACTTTGTACCTGAAAGCGATAATGAGGTATAAACCAATGTAACCATTTAATTAGTCATTAAAAATAATAATTCATTTGCTCAAAAACTTGATAGTCAGAAACAATACTATAGGTTTATTGTATTAAAGTTTGCTGTTAAATAAATTTCAGTCAGAATCTGCCGGTTCCTCCAGTGAGTCAGAAATGCAGGATGAAGAGTGTAGCAAGCCAATGAAGAAGTTACAAATTAAAAGGAACAAAGATCCAAAGAGGCCTAAAGATTCAGAGTACATCGTCACCCCTGATAACTATTTTATGATGAATTCTAGTAAAAAGGTTTGTTCAATTGAATTTAGTATAAAATATTTAAGTAACTGACATCTGATTGGTAACGTGTGATTCCTGCCTGCCTGACACAATACACAAATCTCTGAAATTATTGGTAAAAACTATAATTTAAAATTTACGCAAAAATTTACATACTCCTAGGTTTTTCTGTGAAAAATAGACGGACAAAATGTTTTACACAAAGCATCTCCTCTGACAGTGCTATTTATAAAGATACAGTAGATTTTAGGTAGCTTTGCCGGAGGTCTACTTCTCTGGTTTCTTGTAAATACGGTAAATACGTAACATCCAGTCAAAATTGACATAAGTCAAATAACTAAAATGCTCTTTAACTTTTTATTAATAACAGGGTAACCGTCTTATTCATAAAGATACAGTAGATTTTAAGTAGCCTTACTGGAGGTCTACTTCTCGGTTTGTTGTATGGTAAATATGTGACATCCAATCTAAATTGACATACGTCAAATAACTAAAATGCTCTTTAACTTTGTATGAGTAACCGTCTTATTCATAAAGATAAAGTAGATTTTAAGTAGCGTTACTGGAGGTCTACTTCTTTGGTTTCTTGTATTGTAAATACGTGACATCCACTCTAAATTGACATACGTCAAATAACTAAAATGCTCTTTAACTTTTTATGAATAAGAGGGTAACCATCTTATTCATAAAGATACAGTCGATTTTAAGTCGCCTTACTGGAGGTCTACTTCTCTGGTTTGTTGTATGGTAAATACGTGACATCCAGTCTAAATTGACATATGTCAAATAACTAAAATGCTCTTTAACTTTTTATGAATAAGAGGGTAAGTGTTTAATAAACGTATAAGTTCCACTCAACTCATAAGGTTAAAGTTAGAGTTAAAAAAAATATATTTTAATTCTATTGCTTTTGCAGATAACAACATCTGACCACACAATGGAGAGACTGAAAAACTTTAGCATAAACGACAACGAGCAGAACCAGGAAATAGAAATATCAGAGGAACATAAAATCAAAATTTCCGAACTGAACAAATCCTACGAGAAATTGTTTAACCGGTGGCTTTTTATACTGAGTGAGAATTTCAACTTAGTACTGTATGGAGTTGGCTCCAAACGGGAATTAGTACAAAAGTTCCAGCAAAAAAAGTTGAAAGACTTCCCATGTTTAGTTGTGAATGGATTCTTTCCCGGTTTAACATTGAAGAGTATATTAGAAGCTATTATAGTAGATCTTCTAGAATGTTCCCACATTCCTACTAACATAAGCGATGTGGTAAATCTGATTGATACTCAGTTGAGTGAAAATGGTATGGAGTTGTTCCTGATAATTCACAATATCGATGGCGCCATGTTGAGGAATGCAAAGTCTCAGGCGATGCTGGCTGGCATATCGCAGATCAAGAATGTCCATACTATTGCTACGATTGATCATATTAATGCACCTTTGTGTAAGTATTTAAAACTATTTAAACCTCTAAGTACCTTACCTATAGTAAAAAAAAAATATATATATATATTATTATTATTATTATTATAGTGTGTTGAATCACCCTTCAAATTTTTTAACGACTACCCTGTTCAACAGGGAAAGGGATGTTAAATTTAGGATGGTAGACAGCTTTTAAAATAGGCGCGGTAAGCAGCTACATCCGCGTCCTTTCAATACAATTTTTTTACGACTATTGGTTTTTTGGGATAAAGTCCCAATTTTTATCCCAATTGGTTCAGCAGTTTAAACGTTAAGCATAACACAGACAGTCCGAGTTACTTTTGCGTTTACAATATTTTTTTAGTATTAGCATTAGTCAATAAAACCTGTGGGTATTAAAATTTTTATTCAATAATCAAAGGAATTATTTTGAATACCATAGTAAAAACTCTAAAGCTTAGCGTTATTGTTCTTCGTATGGTCATTTTTGCAACTAGAAATAGCTCAGTCTTTGTTAGAATGAGTAAAAAGCAGACCAACTACTCTTTCCACAGTATGGGACCACACGAAGCTAAGCAAGTTCCGGTTCAGTTGGTGGGACGCGACCACCCTGCTGCCCTACAGCGCAGAAACGTCATACGAGTCCGGGCTAGCGGCCGGCGGCAGCGCGGCCCTGCAACTTCGCTCGCTTCGCTCCGTGTATAGCGCCCTTACTTCTAACGCCAAGGGGATATTTAATATCATAGTCAAGTATCAGTTGGAGCATGGGAAAGAGCCGAATTATCAAGGTATGTTGGGATGGGTTCATAACATTGGGTCCTATTCTATATACAAAGGGAATTTCTCTATTGCGTCATTTGATTAATAAAGTTATGGTTAATTGATTTTCACCGAATTGGTCGAGTTACATTAAAATTATGTAGGTATTTTTTTAATTCTTACACAGCATAATTTTCATACAGCAAAAGGACCGATTTTTAGGTCTATCATATTAGTAAGTTTTTTTTAATAGATCGGTAAGTGTAGGTATAAAGCTCAGAATTAGTACCATAGGCATACGTTCAATAACTATCTTATCTTCTACCCTACAGGTCTCCCATTCCGCACCCTCTACGCTCTATGCCGCTCAGAGTTCCTAGTAAGTTCCGACGCAGCCCTGCGGGCGCAGCTGACAGAGTTCCTGGACCACCGGCTGGTGCGGCTGCGGCGCGGGCCCGACGGCGCCGAGCTGCTGCGCGCGCCGCTCGAGCCCGCGCTGCTCGCCGCCTTCTCGGCCGAACAGGGCAATGAGGAGTAGCGCCTGCTGCTGGGCGCATGTAGCTTTAGCTCCTGAATGCATGGATAGAAGTGTTTATTCCCACAACAAATATAAGTGGTCTCGATTTGTAGTGCCAGAATCATAATCGAGATATCTCTACAGCCCAGAATAACCCCCTAAATCTATCTCCTGCCGCAATGTTAGAGAGGTTAGAGCGCATTTTTTTATTGTTTTGTTTTCTTTTACTTTTTGTTTGAGTAATTTTTTTTTGTGAAATAAAACATTGTCAATTCTGAATGAAGCCTTAAATGTAAAGCCTTTACTTGTGATTTTAGTACAAAATATTAAACATACAAATAAGATTGTTAAAGAATGTAATGGTAATTACCTAGGTACCTAAGTCTCCAATGTTAGTTTTATATAATTATGTCATTAAATAAAACTCGAATAATTATGTTTAGTTTTTATTTTACAATCCCGGAAATAAAAAAGTTAATCTTTATAGGATTATTCTATACATATTGCGGCCGATGTCCGTATCGATCAAGTTAATCTGGCTGGACAGAAGTGCTTATTAGATAAATTATTAGTTTAATAAAGTATAGTAAAAGCTCTTGTGATGATAACGTAACTATGATGAAAGAGGCTTTTAATGTACATAACTTACAAATGTATATTAACACAGCAATTTGATTGATTTAGCCTCGTAGTATGTAAAGTTTTCAGCCAGGTCCTTCCCCGGTACGGAAACCGACAACATTAAATAATCAACAGGCCACATTGTAAATTACTTAAAACTTAATGACTTATACAATACAATAAAATTATTAACTAAAACTCGCTTCAACAAATTCTGGCACGTTCACCATGATGCATCAACCAAACATTTAATTAAAATTTCATTCGTTATTGAAACTACAGAGTGCATTAGATATAATATATATTCTATATAATATTTAAAAATATTGTAGAAAAATACCTCTTTGAGAACTGAAATAAAAGACAGTGAAATTGATCTAGTTGCCTGCCTATGCGGTATTTACTTAGCGACTACACGCGCCCCCAGTGATGGCTCGCTCGGTGCCTAGCTTACGACGACCAAAAAAATAGCAAATATGCCAGAATGTAAAGGGAATGTTCAATATTTAAACTACAAAAAATTGTAAGAATTTGTAATAACATCTCCTTTTACTTTACCACTTGTACTTTTTGATTATTTTAAATTAAATTTTATTTTATTCTAGTGTTCATAAACATTTGTCCAAAAAATATTTGTTAAATTCCCTCCGCGGCGCGACAGCCCGCTGCTCACGAAGGCGACTCGATACCGGCTAGTTCCGAGGGCACGAGAAACTAATTTACCAATCATTACAAAAACACACACAAAACATTTATTTTGTGTCCTACTAGAAGCCTTAATTTATTATTTCACATTTGCGTTTTATTTTATTTGAGAGCTGCATCAGTTAATCCTAAGAATCGTTTAAAACGTAGAAATAATTATATGTTGTCAATAGAATTAAAAATAAGTATAGTTACATTATGCTGCATACATGCTAATTAAAGCTAACATGCAATGAAACACTTTAATATTGTTTGAGTTAAGATATTATTAATAATGCATTGCCTAAGTGGCAACATGCAAAATTGGGAACTTTTTCATTGCAAATCACCTTTACCAGTATGTAAGCAGCATTATACAATAAAATTGAAACGTCAAACATCTCGGACAACAAACTACAGGACTCCACGCAACAGACATCAACAATGATAAGTAAAAGGTACAAGGCGGAGGCGTATGAAGGCCTCACAAAAGGTTTTTTCTCAATTTGTCACTTGGCGGGCTCGGCCGCTCCGATAACGTTTATTGTCCGATGCATCGGCGCTGAACACTTACAATAGGGCTCGCTAAGGCAACACTCAGTTCTCATTCTCCTCCTCGTCTTCGTGTTTTCGCTTTTTACCCCGAGTGCTCTCTTCCGGGTCCGCTGTGTCGTCACCATCTGTGAGAAAAAAAAATATCAAGATACTTCAACAATTGCACTAGACTGAAATATTTTGATTTTAGGTAATTAAAAGAGAAACCCTTCTTATCATCTTTCAACCTAGAATTTTTTATTTATGCTAGCCGCGTTAAAAAACTTAGATGACGCGATAGGGTTGTTGACCTGTGCAATGTAGGATTTCGGTCGTTGACCTCTGCGATAAAGGATAAGGGTCCTTGACCTCTGCGATGTAGGATAGCGGTCGTTGACCTCTGCGAAGTAGGATAGCGGTCGTTGACCTCTGCGATGTAGGATAGCGGTCGTTGACCTCTGCGATGTAGGATAGCGGTCGTTGACTTCTGCGATGTAGGGTTGCGGTCGCTGACCTCCGTCTAGTCTAGGGTCACAGAACTATAATGTCGGTATTCCGTAGTCACCTTGCGTCTTGTTGGTGAGGTCGGCGTCGGTCTCGCCGTCGGGCTCGTCCTCGTCCTCCTCCTCCTCCACGTCGCTGCCGTCGTACAGCGAGCTCGCCGAGCTCTCTTCTTCTGGTCATACAAAACAAAAGATTATGTAAGTATGTTAAGAAAGTGTACTTACAGCTTTTGTGAAAAAAAAAAGTATTGTTGATAACGTATCCCACTCGAATCAACTAACAAGGCAGTACTGTATAGAAGGTGCTTTAAACACATACAATAACACCAATGCTCAAGAAAAAAACAACAAAGCTCGGCCTCTTCATAAGCGCAGGGGGAGCCGCGGGAAAATTCTTGTATGTTATATATTAAGCATGAATAACTTACCCAAGTTATCATTGTACACAGCGCTTAGAGATACATCGTCGTCCTCATCATCATCATCCTCAGAACCTGAAAACATAATAAAAATAAATATTACCTACCCAAAATTATAACGCAATTAAAATTTATTTGTTTCTTCAATCACAAGGGACACCCATAGCAGCAAGGGTTTGAACTTTAACAAGTACACCAATAACAATAGTGGTAGGTAACGGTAAGTGACCACTACATCAAATAAGTGGTAAGCCTATGGACGCACAATGTATGCTTACTTTTCAATAGAAACCCCATGTGAAAGAGCAGACAAAACACTGTATACAACACGACGGGCAGGCTGGCTGCGCACGCCGCGGGCTCTAGCCTACCATCACTAATGACCAGCGGACCCAAGTCTAGGTCCGAATCTGGAATTTACATGCTTTCATTACGAAACTCTATAGAAATTAGAAGTTTAAGCCCTACATTTATTGCACTTTTAACTTTTTATAATAGGATCTAGGTATAGTCTGTGTTGTTACTAAGATCAGAGTCATATTTTATTACCTCCGTCCTCGCTGTCATTGTTCCCGTTCATTTCCTCCTCTTCCTCAGCCTCAGCATCACTGTCCTCAGCCTCTCTATCATCCTTGTCAAAGCTGTAACAAGCAAGTACTATTAAAAAAAAAACCCTATAACTATGAATATGTAAAAGAGTAATTTTGCAGAATTATGCTAAGTATTTTATAGGTAACGTAAAAAAAAATACATAGACAAATTGTGACATACCCATCCAAGTACTTCAAGGAGGGTTGCAGAGCAAACACTTTATTCCTGTAGTCCTCAATGCTTGTGACCTCATTATTGAAGAGGTCCAAATTCTTAAGATTCACCCACTCATCCAGGGGCTTCAGGGATTCAAGATCTTTGATTTTATTTCCTGAGAGGTTCAGGTGTGTGAGCTTAACACAGGGGCTGAGGAAGTTCAGGCCACTGGATATTCTGTTGTCAGACAATTCAAGTTTCTTCAACTTTGGTAGAACAGGGAACCCCTTTAGTGTGGTAAGCCCCACATTATTCAGGCTGAGAATCTCCAGGTTTGTGTACTCTGCTGTAAGACCAACTATGTTGGTGCTCCTGCAGTTGTCCAGGTTCAACTCCTTCACCTTAAAAAAAAAATCGTATGATAATACCATTTCACCCAAAGAGCTCTTTACGATGTGTTATGCATGGAACGAAACGCAATTTTTAACTCCACTTCCGGTTTGTTAAGTGCTTTTGGAAACTTAGTTTTATATTTATTGCACTTCTAAAATGGGAGGATTAGAATCATGCCACATTGATATCTTACGCTGCTTGTTTTTTTATTTAATTTAATATTTGATATGCATTAATTTTGAAAGACTTATCTTAAAAAGCTTTAGCGCGTTTTAGGTCCATTTACCAAATTCGCCTACCCAACCAGTGTAATCGGATTTTTTCTTGGAAATAAACAAGTATTTGCAAAATTCATTACAGATTTTTTTATGAAATTTGCAATAATGCTTGTATCTATCAGACAAATATAAAATTATTGAGCAAGTTTCTGAATAGGTACGAGCAAGAAGCACTGGCTACTGGCTGGATGGTTACGAAACCAACCAAAATGTCAGGCGAAATGTGTTGTTGTCAGAGAACGTAGACTATTATTTTCGAAAAACCAGTGATTATTTCGGGATAATTTCTTATAAAGCAGTTGCAGGGATGTTTAATTGTTCAGTTCCATTCGCGTTTATTAAGAATTTGCGTAACATTTAGCCTAGAGAAGACAAAATTTCAATTTTGCAATGGCGGATGACACGAATTTATCGCGCGACGCAATCAAAGAAAATGGCCGCTTTATTGTGTATGGTAAGGCGTGCGTCAATAAAAATCTACTTACTTCGAAAAACAGTGTAAATAGACATGTAGTCTCATTTCTTCATACTTAAAATGTAATAATAATTATTGTAGAATATTTCTTCTGCTAATTTTATTGCTTTACTAAAATTAACTGCTTTTGTTTGTCAAAGGACAAAGTGAAAGCAAAGGGCGCGAAATTTACCATCTCAAGTAGATTCGCAAACAAATTGCAAAACATTAATAATTTATTAAACTTGATGTACCTAGTAGCAAAGTAATGCAGAAAGTGCCTAAATTAACGACCAAGTTCCTGCTAATATTTATGAATTTTGAATGAATTTATTTTAGAATAAACCTAGATGAAAAATATATTTTGCTTTACCATGAACTGGCCATGAATTTTCATATAAAATATTTTATATAAAAGAAGATTTAGTTAATACTTTACATGAATTGCAACAAAAAGTTGAGAACTTCACAGTAGAAAACCGACAGGGCCGTAAAACGTAGGTAGAGTGCATCACTAGTTTCCAAACTTAACCTCAATATCGAATTTATTTAGTTAACCAGTTGTAGAGCTTAAAAAGATCTATTATTTTAGTGCTAAGAAGAGAAATACTAAAAAAAAACTAAATAGGGCACCTGAAAGTAATTAAAAACTCCTGCAAAAATTATAAGTGCGTGTGAAACGTAACATCGGTAATGGCTAATTCCTGAATTACAAAACGCCACATCTTGGATTTTACCAATGTTTTTGATGTTTTTTAGTTGGTTCATCAATGGGAGCAGCTTGTAGCTGGATTCTACGAAATAATGAAACCTAAATTAACGGTAGTATGCCTAAAATATAAGAAAAACTACATATCGACAAAACAGTTCGAAATTTATAGACTTACCTGTGATGGGTTTCTTCCACGAAGTTCTAAGGCTACTCTTTTCTCCATTGCAGTTATCCTGTTGATCTTGACTCTTTCACCACAAATAAATTGCCTTTTTACCAATTTGCAAGCAAATATTCACCAAGCTTGGGTTTCAAAACAGAAGGGACATAAAATACACGAGTGACGTCGTACAAGTGGCGCCGCCTGGTGTCGGAATTGATCGACCGGATGCGGCGCTCTTGAAATGATAAAATAAAAATATACGTGTTTGAATGACATTGCATTCATACTATTTCTATATTTTTTTAATCCAAAAATGTTTAAATTTTATTATTACTTTAATACGACATGTTAACTCTGTCAATTCTCTAAAAACGTATATTGCATGATAAATTTGGTCGCTAAAATGTTTCATCCGCGAGGTTGGCAGCGCCAGTGTCAACACAGCGCCAATATTTGAATTTTCACGAATTGCCTACATTAGGGCGGTTCCCAAGTTTATAAACGATTCGATCTTTTATTTTTTTTTACAATTTGTTGAGACTTCTTCCTTTCCTTATAAAGGTACATACAGTCATGCTTACTACAAATGTGTAAAAATATTCAAAGAGAAAGATGATTTTTCTTTAAGCCATATTATTAAAGAAACTTGATGTAACAATAATAATATTTTAATAATTATAATTAAAGTATGTACTTATGTACAGTACATACATACCTATTTAAATCCAAAATCTATAAGTTCTCCAATTTTACGCAAATTTATAAATTCTGATTATTTTAACGGCTTGTATGTTATGTATTAATTTGCAATCAAAAGTTTTTATCACAAAACAGTGACAGACAATGAATATAAAAACAGAGAGAAACTTTTAAAAAATGGCGTGATTTTTCTACCCGCCTACAGATGGCTCTAAGTTTTTTTTTAATACGAAATGTCGTTATGTACATAGGTGGTAAATAAAGGATACTACGCATTTTTTTTATATTGTAACTTCAATATATCTTGTGCGAAAAAATGAAGGCGATAGACAGACGGACTTAGCGAAACTGTATAATATAATTTTGTTCGCAAAAGGCGCTAGCGTCGCTGTAAACTTGTTCCGAAACTAGCGCCACTTCCGATAAATAATTTATATCTTCTAAATATAAACCATGGCTGAAATCAAAAATATGCGTCTTTAACTCCCTAGATAATCTTGCTTAGAATTTTTAAGGCCTTGTTGTTGTTGGGCTTTCAGGTTTAAAATCTAAGGAATAAACCGCTTGTTGCCTAAAGTGGCCACTTTAGTTTCATAAAATAATATTTCTAAGATCATTATCCTAAACTCTATACAACAGAGCCTTAACAATTCTAAGCAAAATTATCTAGGGAGTCAAAGACGAATATTTTTATTAAAGTGGTGCTAGTATCTTACGCACCCGTTCGAGATATTTTTTAATATTTTTTTTATTGAGCCCCTGCCCGTTTGACACAACTAGACTAGTCTGTATTAGGATGGCATGAACAGTAAAATAAAACATTTACAGCCTCCATTATCATAGTACTGGTCAGATCACGGTCAGATCAATCATTGTCACTTTTCGTTACATTTACGGAACATAGAAGAGAATGCCCTAGAAAGAGACACATCAAGATACGGTCGCTATAACCGTATAACCTACCTACTTACATTGCCGAGACACGAGCCCCCAATAAGGCTGACCCATTGCATGATTAGGGGTAGCTCTACGGTAAACTGTAGTGGTGGTGTCTTTGGGAGAATGATGGATGGGTAGGTACTTGTCTCAGTGTATGCCTTTTTGACAGGACCCAGGGACGCAGCAACTTTAGGAGCCCGTACACCATGCGTCAATCGTATACAAATCCATCGTGTAAGGCTCGCAGCTCACCCTAGCAATAAGATCCATCCAATATTGAGATTAGTTGGACGCTTTTTTGACAACTTTTAGACTTCTAAATATATTTGCGTGGCATAAAAAAAACAAACCAATCATATTTTGTAACGTATTGCTATGCTAGGCGCCAGATAGGTCTGCTCCGAGCCTTACGTGATGTATGTTCTATTCTATACTAATTGGACGCGCAGTGTACGGGATTATTTTTTACCCTTGTTGATCGATAGATACAGTGGCGGTCTAGGACCGCGTAACACTTTCGGTTTTCTGTTATATTGATTTCTCTCCCGCGCAGATTTCTCATAAACACATAAATCCCGTTTTTTCCCGTTCCCGTGAGAATTTCGGAAAATCCCTTCTTAGTGCTCACCTACACTCCCCAAGGAACCCACGTGCAAAATTTCAGCCCGCTACGCCCAGTAGTTTCGGCTCTGGGTTGTCTGTCAGTCAGTCAGTCAGTAACGGAAGAGTTTTATATCTATAGATTTATTGTTACGCCGCCCTAGACCGCCTGTGTACCTATGTTATTATTGTTTAGAAAAATCTAAATATATATTTTTTGATTACCACCTATTATATATAACAAATTTAATGAATTGTTCCTAAAATACACATCAATCAACTCATCCGTTATACTACGTCCACTGCTGGATATAGGCCTCCCCCACAAATCGTCTTAAATATTTTGGTGGGGGTTTGCCACATGCGGGTTGGCGATCGCAGTATGTGTCTTCAAGTTTCTAACTAACGACGCTGCTGCCCATTCTTCTGCGTTTTCGAATGAATTAAATGTTCGTTTATGTATAACTGCTTAAGCACAAAGTTTCCTTAATTATTTAACCTGTATTTTTCAAAACATTTCAACATAGTACATATTTAAGTAACTCTACAATTCAAAGGAAGTAGGTAAGTATGCTTTAAGCCCCTTTTAAAAATCTTGTTTCTGATTAAAATATTTATAAAGGTTTTCAAAATAAAATCCAAGTAAAATCTAAAAATATACCAACCACCCAGCAATATTTACGATATTCGTTCAATCAATGAACCTGAAACAGGATATGAAGAGGCTTGTCAGATAAGATGAGAGTAAGATGCTACAATAAGGTACTTGAGCTTCCTGAAACGCGCTAAAGTGATGGTACAGTTGCGCGCGCAGATCATTGCGACCCGGCCAAGCCAGGGCAAGCAACAGTCTGCCCGCGTGAGCCGCCCAAAAACCTGCCGCCGCTCTACCATGCCTCATGGTAAGAATATTACCACCTAACCCTTTAAAAATAACCCTATGAAGCCAGAAACGTCTCTAAAGCATCATCCAGTGTTAAGAAGAAAGATAAAATTCGTGAATCGCGACTTTTTAGTGATAAAACATCCTTCGAGTGCTATTATTTATTTACGCAAACCCGCGCGCTTTTCTTATTACAGGGTACGGTAGGGTTTTTTGTTTTTTTTTAAATTAATGAAGGTTTTTAATTTTTGTTTGCATGCATATTTTGTGTTATATCTTATATCTGGAAGGTTAGGTTAAGGGATGGTCAGGGGGTTGTTTGTTTTTTTAAATATACAATTTAAATAATTGTATTTTTTTAGATGAAAGATATCTACGATTACCTACTTAATATGAAAGTAAAAGGTTGTCCGAAAAGATATTTTTACCTGTGTTCGACTCTACCATTACAGGTCCATTTAAACAAGACATTTATGATGTATGTAATACAGAAAGGTAATTCTTATATTAAAAATAAAAATGCAATTTTCTGACTGTTTTGTGTAGTTCTATAAGAAGTAGTAGGTAATAGTTTATTTCAAACCCATATAGGGATGTTCGAAAGAACAAACTGAGCATTGTTAATATTATAATAACCAACGAACGATACGAAGAGTGAGTGGTGGCATTAATTGCGTATGGTAAGTTTTTGTATAATAAATCTTAATATTACTAATATTTCTACGGTGCCAAAAAAACATATGTTAAGATGAACGAATAACCTAGACCGAAACATTGATCAGACTAATAGTTTTATATGAAAGCTATAAAATATTATTGTTAGTTTATAACTCGCCCAATCACCCTATTTTGTTCGTTTAGTCTACATTTGACAGATTCTGCTTTTGACACCATGGTTTCGTATGGACAGATTCTACATACGACAGATTCTACTTATGACAGATTCTACGTAAGGCAGATTCTACTTATGACAGATTCTACTTTTGACAGATTTTACATATGACGGATTCTGCTTTTGACAAGATTTTCCTTCCCATTTCAAAAAAAAGTTTAGCTGTTTAGGTATCATTTTTGTTAACATTGTTGTCATGTGATAGTGAAATTAATGTTGTTTAATCAAACATTTTCATAAAGACTCTCTGTATTACAATATTTTATTTTTTATTTCAGGATTTTCACTATTTTTTAGCTTCATTACCTTTAAAAAAGTAAATCTATTGTTTAGTTAAAGAAAAATTTGTTCCACTTTTCCTACAGTGATTTTTCACATGAAAGTAGAGATAACAATGTTAAAAAACAAAACCTTTATTTTTTTTTATTTTTGGGGGAAAATCTGTCAAAAGCAGAATCCGTCATATGTAGAATCTGTAAAGTAAAAAAAGTAAAAAATGGTTTATTCAATACAGGATACAAGATATCGCTTATTGAAAGTCAATTAGACTAATCTAATTAATATTGATACCTTATTTCGTAAAGTATCCTATACTGATAGAGGCGAGGTAGAATCTAAAGTCTGTAGGTCTGTCAAAAGTAGAATCTGTCTTAAGTAGAATCTGCCTTACGTAGAATCTGTCATAAGTAGAATATGTCGTATGTAGAATCTGTCCATACTTGACCATGGTGTCAAAAGTAGAATCTGTCAAATGTACTCTAAACGATTTTGTTTTGCAGTTTTAGAACAGTGTAAATAATCATCCACCACCACGTTTTGTCGTATGCTCGTCGCGATGAATCGTTTGATTTTGGTGGCTAATAACAAGAAGATATTTTTTATTAAGTAAAAAACGAAATCAAGGTGAAATAACGGCCTAATCAGGTATTAACTTGATTCTCAATAGGTTTCTATTTCACGGCTCCCGAGCCCCAAGCGCTTCACACTTCACGTTCTTTTGTTTGCAGATTCCATTCTGTTTTATTTTCTACTCTTTTTTTGTTCAGAATGATTCCATTTGCATGTCTGTGTATAAAACTTGTACAAACCGGACATGATATACGAAAGCTCTTTGTTAGTGTTTGTTTCACAACCAATTATTAAAGAACATAAATTAGAGTACATAAAATAATGAAAATATCTTAAGTGCAGAGCTAGATTACTTCCATGCGTCTTTGTCGTTTAACATAGAATATCTAAGAGTAACTACTAAGACAAACCTATTTTAATCGTGACGTACTCAAATAGATATTAGTAGACCTGCCAAACGGAAAACTGCATCCTGCCAATAGGACATCATCAAGAACAATTTTGATGGCAATAAAACATCAAACCTATGGAGTTCTGTTTTGGAAATATTGTCTTGAACGCCAAAATGTTGCTTGGTTCTAAACATCGCATAGTGTAGATAAAATAAACAAGTTCTATGTAGCAAAACTCCTTCATGCAACTTGTTATTTTTAATTTATGATTTTACTAGTGGGTGTGGTGTATTAAACAATTATGAATATTTGAATATGTTAAATACACATTAAATCTATTGTCCAAAATAAAATAAAATATAACTGAACGTCACATTTGGACCATTTGGAAATAAAGCGCCAAGGCGTGTCGTTATATTTTATTTATCTCCTTAGTTTTCCTTGATTTGCTCCAGCGTTGTGATTTTTATCCTAGGGTAGCGTGTTTTATAAATTAAGGCTTTTTTTTAGAATTTTACTTCTTTTTACAAAGTTTATGTCCAAAATACTTTAATACAATTTAGATATTCTGTGCCCAATTATTAAGTAAATCTTAAATGATTTTGATCAAATTATATGGTTCGGTGTTTTTTTTTTGTTGCCATTTAGTCAGTTCTTAAAAATAAAGCTGGAATTTTATCTCACATAAAACCTTGGAATATTTAAAATTATTAAAGTTAGACCACATTTAGATAAATCTTTTGATATATGAAAACGTACCGCATATGATAAATGCTTGCTTTGAATCACAGAATATTCAACGAGGCGGTTTATCTGAATTACGTACACTTATAAAGCTAAAACCAAATGTTACTTTGCAACCCAGTATGGACCCAATGAGGCAGATATTAAAGGTGAATTTGCCCTAGATTTTCTGAGGTTTTCCTTAAGAGCAGTTAGGGAATATCTGAGAGATCCTCTTTAATCTAGATCACTTAATTCGAATTTAAGTAGATAAAGGGTTAGTATATGTAAGCTGCAAACTAATGTCTTTTAAAGTCAATTCACTTTAATTAAAACTATTTTGGTTGAAAAAAATACGCGTCAATTTAAATCGATACGTACGATCTAGGTACGCTTTATTACAGTACAACCTCAAAGTTGTATAGCAAATCAAAATCATCCACTGCCCTTTATCCTGATCCTGACTCAGCAGTTTGCTACAATCAACACCTAGATTGAGGCGTAGGCTTTCAGACGATGCCTTTAAGAATTGATCGCTAGAGATATACTACAGTTGCACCTTGATTTACTATCTATATATCTACTTCTATCTACTTC
The DNA here is from genome assembly GCA_951802225.1 of Euspilapteryx auroguttella. Lineage (NCBI taxonomy): Eukaryota > Metazoa > Arthropoda > Insecta > Lepidoptera > Gracillariidae > Euspilapteryx > Euspilapteryx auroguttella. The sequence continues at coordinate 7,740,104 of OX637653.1, forward strand.
TACTATCTAATATCTTCTACTTCTATATACTTCTACTATATTTGTAAAAATTGATTGATGTTCGTTAGTCTCGCTAAAACTCGAGAACGGCTGGGGCGATTTGCCTGATTTTGATTTTAAAATGTTCATAGAGTAGTCCAGGGAAGGTTTAAAAGGTGAAAAAAAAAAATATACGCGATGAATTGAGAACCTCCTCCTTTTTGTTTTTTCGTCGGTTAAAAAATATGGAAAAATTTGGAGAAGTTAGTTAAAGTTATATATTTTTCCCATACTAATTGTAAGGCGCGATACAAAGTTCGCCGGGCCAGCTAGTTTACAATAATAATAATATAATCGCATCACACTCATCCTTTCACAAGTAATGAGTTAGGCGGTACGAAGTTAGTCGGGTCGACTAGTTTACCATAAAAACACGCAGAGCGAAAGACTTACTACGAAAATTGTCGAGTATGATTTCAGTACAATCCTTGCAAATCGCCCACCTTATCCCACTAATCTGAGATGGTTCAGCTAGCTGTGTTGTGTATCAAGCACTAGAGTGATCCCGGTTTCTATCCCGGATCCCCGGTATTGGCTCAGCACTTTAAGACGCTCAGTCGAGAGCATTATTCTCGTAAGCCTAACTATAAAAAAAAGATTAACTACCTACTAGAAGGTTTATTTTAAGGCTTTATGTGAAGTAGATAGGTTAGGTCTCATCTGTGATTATCAAAGGATCGGAAATTCTAAGAACTAGTAAATTATATAAGAAAGAAAAAAAAGAAATTCTTAAATATAATTGATAAAATAATAATAAATTGTTACTACTCTACTTATTGTCGCCTAATTCAACTAAGACAGTTTTCACATTATAACTTAGTTCAATTCAAATTTACCAAGAATCGTTGCCTCGGGGGCTATGTTAGCTGTAGCATTTCCCATCTTTAGGATTTCTATCTAAGGCAGTGGGTAAGGGCGTCGAATAAAATTGATAAAATCAGAAGATACCCTTCGTAATTGATTCTATAAAGGACTCCGAGATTTTATAAATCTAAAGTAGCAATAAAAGATAATTGCGTAGATTTGAAGCTTTCGCGTTGAATTTCTTTTCGAGATCTGCAGATTATTTAAATTATGATAAAAAGCGTAAAACGATAGATAAACTGTTATCTATATACAGATCGTGCCAAAGGTAAAAGCCAGTGCTCACACGTATGAATTATAGGTTTATCGGTCAGTAAATTTGCTATAGGGGTTATTCTCAAAAGGTATATATCATAACGTATATTTTTTTTTTAATAGGTCATCCTTTGCATACAGTCTATAGCATCGGTCATCCTTAGGGCTCAAACAGACGAGCGACAGAGTGTCGGCGAGGACGGCCGCGCGACCTTCGGCGGCAGGCGCGCAACCGTACAATCTTCTAGTCACCGGCTCTACCACAAAAAGAGTTAAAACTAGTCTAAATCAATAGACTAGGTTTCCACTGATTCGTCATACAAATTGGCAATTTAGACCGGTCTAAATTTTTTTTGGTAACGGGGCGAGCGTCGTAAGGCGTCGCGCAGCGTCGTGCGACACACTGTCGCTCGTCTGTTTGAGCACTTACATGACACTGAAGTCCTAATTTCCGCCGTCACCGAGCTGCTCCCGATTACGATCCCGTTTCCCGCGGCCCTGTTTCACGGGAAGTGTGATCTAACCGGGGAATGCTGGCTGTATCACTGGCTGTGCCCCTTTTTTAATTTATCTAAGCCTTTTTTTTCAAATGCCAGTCTCCAAAAGCTACAGCATGCGTCTACTTGAATTTAAATAATCAGTTATATAGTTAGGTATGACTTATGAGGTTACGAGTACCTATACCACTACTGTTCAGATTTAAATTAAGGTTTTACAATGTTTTAATTAGTTTATGAAAACAGCCAGCGTAAATTAATGAAGAATGTATGTAATTTATATAGGTAGTAAGTATTTTATTTAAATAAATCAACAAAATACCGAAGTAAAAGTATGTTAACAATTATAAACCTGGAACCTACCCTATATACCTCTTAGTATTAAGTATAAGTTAATAATTCAGTAAAATATGTTCCCTCTGATAATTAACTAAAAGTTTACCCTATAAACCTGGTTTACCGCAAATATTAGGTAGGCAGGACCTTATAAAGTACACCGTAACGGCCCAACTAGGGAAACATTCGGATTTATGTGTCATGTTTACGTCGGCTGGCTACCTAACTATACCTACAATTAATTAACGATGTAAAGATGATTATGAAACATTATTATATGCTTTACAAAATATTTTGCATCACCATGCTGAAAATTTTAAACCTTATTTTTATTGTTTCAGTTAAAAGAATTCTTCAATTTATTTTGCAGATAGTAAGGTAGTCATGCATGGTCATGCAGCATGACCTTTTATATAAATTTATCGATTGGTCAAACAAACTATTTAGTTTTACTACGAAATTTTACTATTAGCACTTTTTTATAAATAAAAGTGCTACTGGTGTGAGTAGGGGGATGTGGGTTAAAAGACTGTTTGTTTCGTTTTTCATTTGTTTTTCCACAACTACTATACCTACGTTTATTTAAAAAGAAGAATATTTATTCCGTCAGTTGCGTAAACGTGTACCGACCGTACTTTCATCTAAGACTAGGAGGCATAATTAGGCCAGAGGGATGTTTCAAAAGCCTTTGTTTTAAATTGTACAGTTTAATTTACCGAAGCCGAGCTCTTCGCGCGGCCTGAAGCGGCCTAATAAAGCTTTCATTTGTTTATTAAATGTCTGAAAGTATGTTAATATTATAACATTCGATACATCAGTTCAATAAAGTACCTATAGTGATATTTTTAAACCGTTAAAAAAGTAAAATAAAATAAAAAAAGCACAGCTCAAGCTACAGATTGTTTCCAATAGTAGCCGTTTTTAGCAACACTCTATAGGTTCCTTTAGTCTTTAACCTAAAAGCTATACAACAGTGCCGTAAAAATAATAGGTTACATTATCTAGATCTAGGAGAATACTGTTTCAATTTTTTGATGTTTGCCTTGGTATAGAAGTTTTTTTTTTCGCCAGTGGCACTATTTTAGCTGTGCTATGCCTCTTAACGTTTGAAACTATGCGTTTTTAATATCGTTAAACCCTTTAAAATGTGTAAATTTCCCAACAAAACAAGAGAATGTTAAATCACGTTACAGCGACACAGTACCGTAGAACTTTGCTCGATCACCCAGTTTAATCGAATGTCATGCGATCGTAAACGATCACTCGCAACGTCGTCGATCAACATCGCATCATTAATTTAATTCGTGAATCAAACTGTTGTATTTCCCTGCTAAATGTGTTATTGTCTATTAGTCTGTGTTTCGGGCGGCGGCCTCTCGGCTTCTGAAAAACGTTTATTTTTTCTTTAATACCCATGTATGGATTTACAATGCCATTTTCGTAAGTATTGTGTTGTATGTAACTAGAACTGTTACTAATATATAATATTACATATCATTTCATATTGATTATTGATTGTCTTGTGGGGCACCAAGGGGTAAACTACTCCAAGTTTAACGAAAGCTCTTTTTAAGATCTCTGCCCTGGTTAAAAAACGTGGTTAAAAAGTACTAATATCTTATTAAATACTAGAGGCTGCCCCGCGGTTTCACTCGCGCAGATTTCTCATAAACACAAAAATCACATTTTTTCCCGTTCCCGTGGGAATTTCGGGAAATCCCTTCTTAGTGCTCACCTACACTCCCTAAGGAACCTACATGCCAAATTTCAGCCCGCTACGCCCAGTAGTTTCGGCTCTGCGTTGTCTGTCAGTCAGTCAGTCAGTCAGTCAGTAACGGAAGAGTTTTATATATATTGATTTGTGGCTATGTACTCTACATATATTGCAATGCGTAAAAAATACAAAAAATAACATATCGTTTTGTATTGTGTTATAGTTCCGAGCGAATATGTCTCACGGTCGAGTTGAGTGCGCGTTGGGCTCTCTTATGTGAATATTTTACTATGCTCTCTGTTTATAATTTATATTTCTCTTTTAGATTTTATTTGTCGGCTACTTTTATATTTTAAATGGTATATATTTTACCTATTCTACAATATCTAACAAAACGTGTTTTTTTAAGTTTCTATATAAATTGCTAAATATAAATTATACAGACTACACACAGTTCTGATAAACCGTAAAGTTTCATTTAACTTTAAACGAGATTTGTAAAATAGAATAGAAAAGTTTGTATTGCAAACAAGGGAAGGTTTCAATACAAATAGTTCTCAGACAGTATTATTATAGTTTTAGTGTTACTAAACTTTCTTTTAATCTTTCATATTTTCACACAGAATGCTGACTGCGGTAAATATTATTTGTTTTCCGGAGATCGCAATATCTGTAACACACGTATTTCATTTCCTGAAAGAAAACATAAAAACATCAATGTGGTTGCGATATTGTTTTGCGTAAATAACAAAGTAAGTATTATTCGATGTAATGGCAAATTAAATTTTTAAACTTTTGAAATCAACAGAGCTTACCTATCATTGCCGAAAGTAAAAAGGTAATAAACTTGTATGAATAAACAAAAGCACTTCTCATGCATCTCATGCATGAAATATAATAATACAAATTGATTATAATTAATTGCCGCGGGCGCCGGCGTTAGAATGTCGCCCTCCCCTCTCCTCCCGTGGGAGCCGTAGGACCCGGCTGAGGGATAGCACCAGAAGACGGGCAGCAGCGTCTTCTGGTTTATACAACACCATACTGCGCTCGCCAACCCGCCTGCCAAGCGTGGCGAGTATGGCAACCCCCCCTCATGAATAGTCAACATGTGCCCAGGCCCCTAGTCCCCGGCAGCCCCGCTATTCCTGACCACGGTAGCGGTCACGGTAACGGCGGGGCAAGGGGTGCTAAGAATCCCCGGACGGTCGGCTACCACCCCTTTAAACGACAACTGGCCCTGGCAACACACAACGTCCGCACTTTGAGGACTGACGATATGATTGTTGCGCTGGAAGAGGAAATGAGCAGGTTACGGTGGGATATTCTAGGGCTATCAGAAGTCCGTAGACAGGGACAGGACACGATAACCCTGAAATCGGGTAACCTGCTCTTCCACCGGGAGGGCGACCAACTGTCCCAAGGTGGTGTCGGGTTTCTCGTCCACAAGTCCCTCGTTAGCAACATTATTACCATCGACAGTGTGTCGAGCAGGGTCGCATACCTAACACTCAGAATATCTAAAAGATATTTGCTGAAGGTCGTTCAGGTCTATGCACCGACCTCGACACACTCAGATGACGAAGTAGAGTCTATGTATGAGGACATTAGTCGGGCCATACATACGCATAAAACTCACTTCAATGTTGTTATGGGGGACTTCAATGCGAAACTAGGCAAGAGAAGCGAGCATGAGTTGAGAGTGGGGAACTTCGGTTATGGGCAACGGAACCCTAGAGGTCAGAGGCTGGCCGATTTCATGGAGAAAGAAGGACTCTTCATGATGAATTCTTTCTTCCAGAAGCCACCTCATAGGAAATGGACCTGGATGAGCCCTGGTGGTTCTAGGAACGAGATAGACTTCATCTTGACCGACAAGAAACGGATATTCAATGATGTCTCCGTGATTCATAGGGTAAAAACCGGCAGTGATCACCGAATAGTAAGAGGCACATTGAATGTGAACGTTAAACTTGAACGGTACCGCCTGATGAAGTCTATGCTCCGGCCTACCCTCGCTCAGATCGAAAACCCCGAGAGCTTTCAACTCGAGCTCTCTAATCGCTTTGATTGTCTAGACGACGCATCAGTGGACGAGATCAATAACAGGTTCGTAAAAACTGTCCATACGGTCGGATCTAAATTCTTTAGGACTCGCCGTACCGCTAGAACTCAGAAACTCTCTGAAGACACCCTCAAACTTATGGCTGAACGACGCTTGCTTAGACTGCAGTCTCCCGATGATGCTGCGTCTTATAGGCGGCTCAATAGGCAGATCTCGAAGGCCTTGCGACACGATATCCGTGTCTTTAATACTGCGCGTATTAAGGATACGATAGAGCGAAATAAAGGCTCCAAAGTGTTCGCAAGAGATATGTCTGTTGGGCAAAGCCAAATGACCAAGCTGAAGAGGGATGACGGCAGTATAGCGTCGACGAAAGCGGAAATTTTGAGGGAAATCGAGAAGTTCTACGGACAGCTATACGATTCGGTCACTAAGCCTGTTACTAGTGCGGCTAACGACCCTAGAGCCAAACTAACCCGACACTATACCGAAGATATCCCGGACATCAGCCTGTACGAGATAAGGATGGCCCTGAAACTGCTTAAAAACAACAAGGCACCGGGTGAGGATGGAATCACGTCAGAGCTTCTAAAAGCGGGTGGAACACCGGTACTCAAAGTCCTTCAGAGGCTCTTTAATTCTGTCCTACTCGAAGGGACCACGCCTGAAGCATGGAACAGAAGTGAGGTGGTGCTTTTCTTCAAGAAGGGCGATAAAACCCTTTTGAAGAATTATAGGCCCATCTCGCTTTTGAGCCATGTTTATAAGCTGTTTTCCAGGATCATCGCCAATCGTCTCGAACGAAGGTTTGATGACTTCCAGCCTCCCGAACAAGCCGGCTTCCGAAAAGGCTTTAGTACCATAGACCACATACATACGCTGCGGCAAGTTATACAGAAGACCGAAGAGTATAACTTGCCGCTATGTCTAGCGTTTGTGGACTATGAGAAGGCCTTTGATTCGGTCGAAACATGGGCGGTGCTAGAGTCCCTCCAACGATGCCGGATTGACTATCGGTACATCGAAGTGCTGAAGTATTTGTATAGCAACGCCACCATGTCTGTCCGAGTACAGGAACAGAATTCGAAGGCTATTCCCTTGAACAGAGGCGTGAGACAGGGAGATGTTATATCTCCGAAACTGTTCACCGCCACTTTAGAAGACGCCTTCAAACTTCTAGAATGGAAAGGGCAGGGCATCAATATTAACGGCGAATACATTACTCACCTTCGGTTTGCTGACGACATCGTAGTCATGGCAAGGTCGATGGAGGAACTCAGCACGATGCTCGAAGGCCTCAACCGAGTCTCCCAACAGGTGGGCCTTAAAATGAACATGGACAAGACGAAGGTCATGTCTAATGTCCATGTTCTGCCTACCCCAGTTATGGTTGGGAACTCGGTTCTCGAAGTTGTCCACGAGTACGTATACCTAGGACAAACCATCCAGTTAGGTAGGTCCAACTTCGAGAAGGAGGTCAATCGCCGAATCCAGCTCGGATGGGCGGCGTTCGGGAAACTACGCAACGTCTTCTCGTCCAATATTCCTCAGTGCCTGAAGACGAAGGTATTTAACCAATGTGTGCTGCCAGTGATGACATACGGTTCTGAAACGTGGTGCTTCACTATAGGGCTTATGAACAGGCTCCGAGTAGCTCAACGAGCCATGGAGCGGGCTATGCTCGGGATTTCTCTGCGGGATCGAATCAGAAATGAGGACATACGCAGAGAAACCAGGGTCACCGACATAGCCAAGCGGATAAGCTCGTTGAAGTGGCAATGGGCAGGTCATATAGCCCGCAGAACAGATGGCCGCTGGGGCCGAAAAGTTCTCGAGTGGAGACCACGGATCGGCAAGCGCAGCGTAGGACGTCCACCGACCAGATGGACGGATGATCTGCGCAAGGCTGCGGGTCCACGCTGGATGCAGGCCACCTGCGATCGGTACAGATGGAGAGCCTTGAGGGAGGCCTATGTCCAGCAGTGGACGTCCTACGGCTGAAATGATGATGATGATAATTAATTATTAATCATTTTAAAAAAATCTTCAAATTGTTTTTAAAATAAATTGTTTATTCAAGAAATTTTATTGATAAGTTTTAACATAAAAACATAATTACTCGTATATAAGACAGCACTTTATAGTTTAGTCTTATTAATTTCTCTAGACAATAAAGAAATATATTTTGCGAGAAGCTATCCAACAAGAAAGCTTTGCGATTGATCTGTCAGCTGCATCTTACAAATACGAATCGATTCATTCACGTCATGACCGCTGGTTGAGGAAGGGGATACGTTTTTTCCGCGAAAAAAAAATGTATATCTTCTAAACTTCTAAATCTAGTGGAATACTGTTTCAAATTTTTGATATTTTCCTTAATTTAGAAGATACTGAATTTTTTCGCGGGTGGCGCTACTTTAGCTGAGCGATGCCTTTTAAGACACTGTGATTTTATATATAATTTAGTATGATTTTAAATTTTAAGGTACTTAAAATTTAAAATCATACTAAATTATAAAAGCCAAAGTTTGAAGGGATGTTTGGAGGTTTGTTTCGCTTACACGGAAATACTACTGATCAACAGTAGATGAAACTACACTGTTCATAACTTCTACTTAAGAATTGCACAGGCTTTCAGGAGTTCGTCAGGATTCTTTTTATTTTTTAAAACGGCTGAGAGTTTAGTTTTGTCGAAACATATACACTTTATTAATATTATATCCACATTTTTTAAACTTCTAATTTTCTTTTTCACAGTATGTTTATAGTGTTTATTTGCGAATCAATTTCATTCCTAGTTAAGGTTTTATGGTTCCCGATTGCGCTGTTATTAACGTAGTGGGAATTTACTGTCGTCAGAAGCGGACGTTTGATAAATACGTGCCTTGCCTAACCCATTTTTTAAAAGGGTTTTTAGAAGATGAATTCTATATTAATTATTATAATGTTTTTTTGTACTGGAGCCAAATTATCAGTAAGAAAAGAACATTATTATTATGCAACATAAAAGAAGAATATTTGTTGACATAAAAAAAAACATTACACGTGTATCTCCAAATAAATTGTTAAGTAATTTCAGTATCTCCCTAAGAAATATGAAAACCCTTCCTTAGTGCTGTGTGTGTCTCAAATATTTTAAAATGTACTCTGACAGCTCAGTCCTACGTACCTGATTCGATTTAATTTCTCATCCCTTGTTTAGGTTTCAGCTAATAAATTGAGTCACTTTAAGCGAAAGGGGATAGAAATAAACTCTTTTCATTTCATGACGATTGGAAAATAATTAGCAGTGGAAAAATGTTTTCTCTTTTTGTATGGACGCGTTCGGGGTAAGCGGTCCTCTTAATTTTTTTTAAAATTGAATTTGCATTATTCAAAAGTTTTCTGTAGTGAGTAGTAAGCTCCAACTCTTTCATTATAAAAAGAAAAGTACTTGTAGTAAGTAACGTAGGTAGTACAATGAGAACTAAAACAAAGAAGCCTTCTTTTTCTTCGAGCCTCCGTACAAACCCCGTACGGCAACAAAGGAGAAAGGTTTGAAATAAAAAAGATCTGAAAACTTAACTTAGTTCTGTCTGTCAGGTTTAAACTGCGCCAAATGGCGACTAATAATTGGAAATACTTCTTTTTGTCATTACAATGTATGAGTTTTTTAAGGCATGTTGCTATAAAATTCTGCGTATTCAACTTAGCGCGGCCCTAAGCTCCGCTATCTCGGCCACTTCCTGAGGCGGTTTCCAGCCCGCTGCTTATGTTCTATTTCTACATACGAGTATGTTATAATCTGTTATAAATAGAAATTCACTCTCATTTTCTTGCTTGGCTTTTCATTTATTCAAATCATATTCTGAGGAAATATCGAGAATATCTTACTCACACACCACCACAGAATACCTAATACACCACCTGAATTGGAAAGAAGTTCAAATTTCGTCTCCATTTAAACTATCATGGACAGTCAGTGGAGTTGTGGAGTTGACATTATATGTAAATTTTTTTCTTGATATAATAAGTTACGAGGCAAATTATGCTTTTCGTCTAATCTAAATTTATTACTGAAGCTGGCAGGATAGGTCTTTGTCATTGATAGTGGGAAGGCATTTCAAACAGATTCTAGTTCATGAATTATAGATGTCTCCTTCTATTTCTCAATATTGTTCAATTCTGATGGAAATGCCATACCTATGACTAGAGCCAAGTGATTGCGCGTTTGATGTTTGAAATACATAAGAGTTTCATGACACCTACACACTTCGCTAACTCACAGTGTACATAACAGATTTTTATGATACCCAGCTTTTGAAATGTGAAAAGTTGTTATTTGTTACGCGTTTAAAAGTTTGCGCGTTATTTTACAGAGATAAAAAGTTTTGCGGCAAAGACTGGAACATTTTATAATTGGTTAAACACAAAGGGAGAACAAAAATGTTATATAACAACAAACAAATCAAGTCAACCCTATTCATACTTGGTATTATTTAAACAAGAAATGAAAATAATGTTTCGCAGTAAGTAAAGGAGATTTTCACAAGCTTGATTTACGGAGATCGTGTTCGGCCATAAAGTCAGAAACGGTGTTATAATTTCACCTTTGCCTTCCTTCTTCAAGATTTTATTACAGCTATTTCGGAAAATAGATTCATTTATGTTATTTTTGATTCTGATTTAAACTGATTGAAGATGCCTATATAGTAGGTACGTTTTTATATAGTAGTAATTTTTTTCGCACTGTAAACTTATTAAAATGCTTTATCTAAATATGATAAATAAATAACAGAAAATATATTATACATAGTAAGGAAGTATACTTTATCAGTTAGCTGCAAGTGCAAGGCAGGCAAGTGGTTACTCTGTTTTAAACGGAAACGTAGCCAAACAATAATATAATACATTAAAATGTTCACAATATTTCGTTGTAATAGGGTGATATTTTCTATGCCCGAGCAGCACGTTTACAACGACATAAAGCCTATTCAGTATAAATTCCGCAGTAGTGCCGCATGCAGCATTCGGCCGCTGGTGACAACGTTGTTGGGCCTGCCCCCTCGGGACCTCTTCCGCTGAAACTCGGCCGAAGCCGCAGCGTTGCCGGCTGGAACGTGGCCGGAACCTTAGCGAGCTTAGTTCCAGTTTTGTAACGAACTTATACTAAAGAGGTTCTATTACGGCCACATTTGCAATAATGCTTTTCGTCCTCTAGAGAAGTCTGCTTTTTGTCGCGAACAGGGCAAACAGGAAAAAAATAGTTTTATTTAAACAACTAACTTTTTAATACAAATGAAAATTAGAATCCACAAGGTAAGTCCTAGAGCGCCCAATTGAATTTATGCAAGTTATACCACAAAGAAAAAAAATTTCTTAGAAAGGTTTCTTAAAGCTTAAAGTTAATTTCGTAAATGAGTTGTTCTAAAGTTTTAATGAAGACTCCACATCATCGGGGCAGTCAGACGGAAATCGGTACCCGATTACCTAATATATAATTTGTCGACGTTTAAGAATGCTTTCAATCATTAAAGTTATGGTTACATACATACTTATAATAAGTCCTTTAAACTTTTTTTTTCAAACATCACTTCGAAATTCAACAGCTATTTTTAACATAACATATCATAATCTCACGCCTTTTATTCCCCGAACGATTAGGCCGAGGCACCAGCTCAAGGGCCGGGCCCACGTTTAGCCATAATTTTACTTTTTGAAAATAAAATGAATATTTCAGTGAATTGCAATGAATAACAAATCTTTGCTTAGGAGGATCCGCAACATTCTCCGCATGAAAATTGAAATGTAAACAGGGTGTGTGGTGTCAGGTGTGTGACCTCAGCATTTCTCATAAAACTTTATGAATAATTTTACTCGATCTAAGAGCGGCCGGGGCAGGCACGTTTTGGACGTTCAAAACTTACACAGTTTAATAAAAGAGGCTGGCAAAGAGCGAGTCCGATTCGCTACCGTAATTATTACTCAAAGTTGACTAAAGCTTTTTAGCCAACCGTTGTCAATCACGAAGCCCTTATAGTATCACTAAGTCTGTCTGTTCTTCTGCCTATTGCCCTTAAATGTCTCTCGAAATGATTGAAGTTAAGTGTTAAAACTTTCTACACACATCCTAATTACAGCTATATCTTGTATTACATGGGAATAAAAACATAGTACCTCAATTTATAACATTAGGAGCATGATTCGTAATACATATACAACTGTTTTATTTTTTTTATTTAAGCCTAGCTAGATGTGCCCTGCAGTGTTTCTCGCGGTTTATTACCGCAGTATAAAGTAGCTTATGCGTTAATCCAGGGTAACATCTAACTTTATACCAAATTTCATTCGAATCGCTCCTGTCGTTTAAACGTGAAGAAGTAACAAACACACACTCACAAACTTTCGCCTTTATAATATTAGTGTGATCGTGTGATTTCAAAGCCGCTATAGTTTTTTTACGTACCTATGTAATGTAAGATTATATTGTGATTTTTTTCGCATACTGCCTATACAATTTGTATAATAATATGTTACAAATAATAGAAGTAGAGGTTGTTTTATTGTGTAGACTGTTTACAGAGTTAGAATAAATAAAGTTAGTAAAAATGTTGTTTATCGTTTGAGTCTAAAAAATTGGTATTCTTTTAAAACTTCCAGCAGCCAACCATACCAGTACCTACATAACAATCGCTCTAAGACGAGTAGCTTACGAATGATCCTTTATTGATTCATGTGATATTGTGTCGGAAAACATGAATCGACGATGAAGTCCGGGGTCGGAAGTTCAAATCTAACAAATATTTCAATAATATCTAACCATGGTTCATACGCATACGAGTCTTTTTATTTTATATAAAATAATGTATTTCTCTTACGTTTCCTATAGTTATTTTACAATGAAAAAATAATGCATTTCTTTTTTCAAGGGGGAAGTTCAGGTATGTCCAAAATTGAAATTCTTTCGGTTGAGATGATACGTCTGGGAATTGTTTGAAAACTAATTTGTCACATTTAATTCTAGCTAGCCATTCTTGAAGGTAATCTTCCGAATCTATTGAAATCGTCGGGCGTCCAGTCTTCGTTTTGTCATCTTACTTTTTCCTTTCTGAATACCCTCAGATCCCTTTATTGTAGAGTCCTTTTTTGAAACTCTATTTTAAACTTCCGTTTCCCTCTGCTTCGGCTACGCTTTTGCTGGAATTCTAAAACTACAAAACCGTCTTTAATTAAACTTTCTGAAACTGAAAGTTAGGTCGTGAAGTTTTGTTACTATAAAACAGATTCGAATCGGTTCAGTTGCTTTGGTGCTAAGCGCATCAAAACAACACAAAAACAAACAGATTTTTAACCGACGAAAAAACAAAAAGGAGGAGGTTCTCAATTCGTCGCGTATATTTTTTTTTTATGTATGATCACGCATAACTTTTTACTGTGTGGACCGATTTTGATAATTCTTTTTTTAATCGACAGGGTATACCTTGAAGTTGGTCCCATAAAAATTTGGAAATAAAATTTCCACCCTAAGGGTGGGAAAATAGGGGTGACTTTTTGGTCGGCGGGTCGATTTATCTACTCACAGATTGCATTTCCGTGTTACATTATAACTTTTGATACCGTCTTACAATATCTTTGGAAATGAAATAAAATCAGCCGAAAGACGTCCACTGCTGGACATAGGCCTCCCTCACAAATCAACTCACCGACCGGTCGTGATCGAACCTCATCCTGTTAGTCCCTCAACCTTCACCAGGTTGTGCGTGGCCACCTTGTGGGGTGCGACCACCCTGTGAAGGGTGATTAGCTAGGGTCAAAAAAATTAGCCCAAAGAAAACTGAAAAGCAAAAAATAAAAACTTTTTATAAAAAAATTAAACCGCCGAAAAAACTGAAAAGCATTAAATAATAGGGAAACATTTTCTATTAGGCCTTAATTTACTCACTTCTTAAAGTAATTTTGGATTACCAAGAAATTTTGAGTCGGTGCCACAGAATCAACGAATAAAGATCACTAAATTACCTGAAATTCAAAGAAATAACCAAAAAACGTATGCCGCTGCGCATCGTGCTTTACATAGATAATGAATTTGCTTGTGTGGTGTGGGCCGACTTAAAATTTCTTGGTAATCCAAAATTACTTTAAGAAGTGAGTAAATTAAGGCCTAATAGAAAATGTTTCCCTATTATTTAATGCTTTTCAGTTTTTTCGGCGGTTTAATTTTTTTATAAAAAGTTTTTATTTTTAAAATAAAAAATGGGATCCATAGATAACAAATACCGTATTTTTTTTATTGTATTGTTCTTATCTACAGGTATACCCGGTTATTACATAATACAGAATGGAAATCACACTCGTACTCCTAGTCGTAATTTGGTAAATGAAATTGAAGTAGTCCGACGCTGAAACGATCTCTCTACATAATGGATGCGATAATAACGACCATAAATCGATACTGTGTTATTCGTTTGAAGGCACCATTTCACCAAATTAATCTTTATCGTATGTTGTCTGTTTTTCTAGTTTTTCTGGGTAAAGTTTTTTGTTACTTTTAAATTTGTCGAAAACCTACTTTTCTAGAGAGCCTCTCTTAGCTGCACTAGGATTTAGGAAAGTTTCAATTAGGCAATAAATATTTGGTAATAGTGTGCCACCAGCTTTTTAATTTAAAAATTCCCATTATTTCTCGTTTTGGAGATAATTTAAGAAATATCTTTAAAGTAAGTGGTTTGACCGCTTGAGAGAGATTTGAAATGAAGGCTTCTTTGTGGATTTAAAATCGAACTAAAATAATTTAATCTCTGAAATTTCAAAGGGAAAGTTTTGTTTTAACAACAAACAAACAAGCATAGTAATAAATAGCAAAATAGCAACTGCTTGGAATAGGTACGTTAATAAGTCTTAGATATTTTAAACATCGTACCTACTGACTACTCGTTTTGAAGAGCTGCTACCCTTATAAATACACAAGCAGAATTTCAGAACCCATCTGAAATTTGTACGGCACCTATACATTTCGGTCCAAAATAAACAAGTTACGACGTTGGGAAAAAAAAAACTTGCGTATAAACGTTTTCACATAAACCGAAAAAAAAAACCCTTTACAACAAATGTATTAGGTACATATTCCTATTGTATACTGGGACTCATTTTATAATAAAAATGACATTTGTTTGTTTGAACAATTTCAGTTGATAATTCCGAAATTACGCTTTGTAAGTATCTACTTTTTATATTTATACCTTAACCTACCTATACTTTGTTTTTGAAATTACTCAAACCCTAATATCTGTGGGAGTATCACGTAATAGGGCCAATGACTATTGACTATATACCTAGCAACGAGGGCTTATCTATATGAAAAACCCCTTTTTTGTTTTTTAGAAATCCTAACCGTTTACAGTAATAATTTTCATACAACTTGCTGACAATGTTTTAGAGCAATAATATTGTGTTTAAGAAGTACACTCTCCATTGTTGTTGTATAATAACCTAAATAGTTTATCAATCTATAAAAAAGTTTCGCATTATTGGTATGTGTTTCCTTTATTCACTAATCCACCCATACCCTTTTTGTTACCGATAGGATAATGGGTACGTAGTCTTTTTTTATATGTTTTCTATTAAAAAAACACATTTTTACTTATATCGTTTATACTCAAACAACCCTCGGGAGTTGATGGAATCAGATTTGGCTACGTACGGTGTCGCCGGAACGATTTGTTTTTATTGTTAGTACGGCCAACTACGGTCGACTGCTAGATATTTGCTCTTTATGTTTTACGGATAGGAGAAAAGGGTTTTCGTAAAGTAGATAAAGTAAGCATTGGAACTTTATAAAATTCCATATAGAACTTTCCTATTATTTAAGCGGTATAGTGGCAGCACAGAATACCTCCATAATCCATCCGTGTCTGTATAAAAAACAACTAAGGCAATACCAGAAGCGAATGACCGGCAGGAGCATCCTTCGTTGAAAAACTTGAAGTGATACTGAGATCGCCAATCCGCCTGCCAAGCGTGGCGATAACTGCAAAACTCCCTCACAATATTTGTATCCTCAGAGTAGACTTCTTTCGGTTGTGATGATGATAAGGTTTTGTACTAAGAATATTTTTTCCTAGTACAATGCTGGTAAAGTAACTCGGTCATGTACGAAGAATAAGGGATAAAAAATGTATCCATAAGTCTCATTTTGATATGAATAGTTTAGCAAAGGTTTATAATGTAAAGAGATATTATCCTCGCTTGGTTGGCTTGACAAGCCCGCATGGTAAAATCTTCAAACCCAGCAGACTGGAAAAGTAATGCTTTGCAGAGAACATCCGAAATAGGATCGGGGCGTCGAAAAGTTAATCTGAACGAGTAGCTGAATAAGCTGGATGAATATGTAAAAGAGGGTAAATAGCCGGATAAGTTTATTGTTGCGTTTTTAAATAACGGTATTCATTATTTGAAATCATAAGTTTGATAATCATCATCATCACATCACACCTGAAAGAAGTCTACTGCTGAACAGAACATGGAACTCTTTCACAGATCGCCATAATGACGGGTCGTGTGCGACTCTCATCCAGTGCCATCCCGCAACTTTCACCTGGTCTTCTGATGACCTTGTAGTCTGCCTACTCTGCGTTTTCCGGTGCGCGTTTGAAACTCGATAACTAATTATTTTAAACAAATTTTTAAATATTATAACAATGAGTTAAACCAGCACAAAGCAATGAACAAAGTCAAGACTTCGTACCAAAGTTATGCCTTTGTCTAGTTCACTTTGTCGCAGATAGCTCTGGTTATACTTCGGGAACTGAGGGAGCAATTAGGCTTTGCTAGTTATAATACCTGCATGTTATACCAAAGTGGGATATGTCGGTCTGGAGTACTTTTATGTCTGTCCTTTATGAATGATGTCATTTTAATAAGCTATAAAAATTTGTTAAGTAGGTATAGTTTTTTGAATGCAAACCAAAAACAGTAAGTTTACATTTGGCAGTTGATAAAAAAACATAATTATGAAACTTAAAAACTAAACATAAAAATAGAGATTATAAAGGACCTATCTTGCAAGGTTGTTTAAGTTACCCCTTGTCATAAATCATATTTTTCAGTGCAACAGAAATTAAGGTTGCAAAGATTGGAACCATCAATCATGCGATGTTCGAATTTCTTCACAATGATTTATTGACGAGTCAGGCTTCGACATGTAGTGTGATGGTTATAAAAAAAATGTCTGTGCTATGAAAACAAATATGCTAGTATCCCGAATTTCAAATATTTTTCTTTCACTTCAATTAAAAATACCCAATCAACAATCAAAATGTACCTTACCTACCTATTAACATTAACTGAAAATGTAAATAATAAAATGAAAACCGCATTTTCCACCGGCAATGTTTTTCCAGCCTCGTTTCAGGAGCATTCAGTGTGACGATCGTATCCATCGATGTTTCAATTGGGTCAACATTTCAAACTTTGTGCACTGTTTGACTAAGTTGTGGTTTCGACAGACACTGACAAATCTGTTTGGTTAAAGCTGCTGTATTATTTTTATACCTGATAGTACCTACCTAGTAGGTAAAAATAAATAATATAATCGTTTACTTATCGAACTAAGTTTAAGAGCACAGGTAAGAATATGCATATAAGTATAGAGTATGCATGCCTGTCTATTATGTTATAATTGATATGGTTAAAACGAAAGTGTTAAACCAATGAAGTATTGTTTTATTTTGGTGCAATTCGCGAAATAATATGAAACGTTATGCACTCAACATAAAGAAACTAAAAAGTGTCGTGATATAGACATAACTATTAAATGAGAACTGGCCCTAATATTTTATATAGGGAGGGTCTGGAAAACGTATAAAGCTACTTTTATATAGTAACTATCATTTTATGGCGATTGGAATACAATTAGTAGTGGAAAAACGTTTTCTTTTTTTGTATGGACGCGTACGGGGTATTCTATCGTCTTAAAAAAAATACACTAAAACGATTGCTTAAGCAGGTCTTAATAAGTATACGGTAGTTTTTATTCAATAACAAACAAACATCGCTTCCGCACTGGGCTAATTGGATATGCGCCGCCCCATTTGCATGTAAATCGCATAGTGTCATCCCGCAATGCAGGCTCCTCTATACGATTTTCTCCCTCCTAGGAGTTGTTTCGAATATGGTAATTGAATGTGCTCCTACCTGCTAGTTGATTGTTGTTACACTGAAATAATGGTGAAATACTTTTTTTTAGCCTTTTATGTGTCCAACTGCTGGGCAAAGGCGTCCCCCTCCTCTCCGAGTATCCCGATCCTGTGCGATCTCCGGCCAATCCTTAAGATGTTTTCCCAGATCGTCCCGCCATCCGCCGAAATACGGATTATTACTAATCAATACATATTATACAATAAAGTCGCTTCCTGCTGTTTGTATAAATTGTATGCTTAGTTCTTAAAATGTACACAACGGAATATGTTTTTTAATAGATAGAGTGATTCAAGAGGAAGTTTAGTACATGCATAACATAGTATAATGTTAGGCGGTACAAAGTTTGCCGGGTCGACTTGTTATTTATAAAAACACTAGTGGACGCTCCGTGGCTTCGCCAGCGCATTTTCCCTTGAATCTTCAGTCCCAATTTTCCCACTGGAATTTCGGGATAAAAAGTAGATTTTATCCTTTTCAGGCTTTCAACTATTCATAAAGTAAATTTCATTCAAAGCGGTTCAGTAGTTTTCTCGTGAAAGCCGGACAGACAGACAGACAGAGTTACATTTATAATATTAATATGGATAATATTGAAACGGCTATTATTAAATAAAAAATTAAAGGCTTAGTTATATTATTAAAATTGTCACTGCGAATAAAATCACAGCCATATTCAGGTTCATATTATGTCATAAACAAAAACTGATGAATTTATACAGCAAAATGGAATTCGGAGTGAGCGCATATTAAAATGTTAATGAAATAACATTTAATTTTATCAGTTGCATTACAAGCTCAGAACTCTTCAATTTCTATAGTACCGTGATCGGGCTTTTATAATTATTATTTAATTTTTCAAATAGATAGGTCGGAATCCTATAAATATTGTACTTAAATTATGGGAAACTTTTTTGAGGATGATTGAATGTATGCATTTATGCGATAACTTAATGAACTATGTTTGACGAAACTTTAAAGGCGGAACATAAAACGTTTCAAAGTCAGTTATTTATTGAATGCTTTTGTAATTTCTAGTCCCAGATGAAAGCAAGTTAGCCGGTACCAGCAGTGACCGGCGATGATAGCTCTCAGGAGTCGGCTGCGCGCTCACTATGCGTCAGCCGTCGACCGAAGTAAGTTTTACCTTTTTTTGTAACGTTGGGAAATGCTTTTAAATTTCCCGACGCTTAGAGGAGCATCGGGGGTATGTGGGGCTCGCACCCACTAAAACCCCCCGGCGGTGGCCGTCTTATGCCAAACTGCTACCCTTGGGATTTTTGGGAAGTTTTTCTTTAGTGCATCCTGTTCACAGTCTATGGCAAAGCGACTTAAGTATTTTATTTTTATTTTAAAGAGTAAAGTTATAAAATTGGAACTGGCAAAGTATTTTTTTTAAATATTTGTGTGTATTAGAACTTATTAAATTTTCTCATGTCTTTAAAACCCTGCATTGTCTTTTCCAGACGGTCGACAAGTCAGTCTGCACCGAGGAGGGTGGGGCAGCGCGACTAGAGTCGGTGCTGGTCGCGCTGGTGGAGCGCAAGGCGCGCGCCCTGCACGCCGAGCAGGCGCGGCGGCGGCGCGTGCGCAACCATCCACTACTGTTGCTGCTGCGGCATGCCGTGCGCGACCCTGAAGGTAAGACTTTATATACCAGATGGTCTGATCGCGCTGGTAGGTCAGTATGTAGACGGTAAACAAGTCAGTGAGACTAAAGTCGGTGCTGGTCTACTTTACTTTAAAATTACTTCAGTTAATAAGAAAAATCTTTATTAATTTTTAGTTAGTTTCTAACCTGGTCTCTTCAGATAAAATGTCAGTGGCTTTACAAAAGGCAAAGTAATAAAGAAAACTTTAAGGCGTGCTCAATAAAGCGTAAATTTTTCCAATCTCTGCCAAGTTGTGACCGTCCTTGCCATCTGAAGTCTATCTTTGCGGGTTTTCGGACAAATTGACGACACTCGGAAATAAATGAAACTTAGTGAAGCGAAACTCGTAATATTCATTGAACTGTTGACTTGGCTTGGCACGCAGATCAGACCCAGTTTTGTGTCATGATTGTTATAAATAAGTCCAAAATTAGTTTCAATTGCTTTTCTTCAAATACCTATAGCTACTATAAATAATAATTTATAAGTTTACCTACTTATGAAGCAATTCGTGTTACAACAATTAAAAACTCAGTACTGATTTTAAAGGTAGGATGGTAGAATATTTGTTAGATTTGTCGCCGTTCAAAATTTATTTATTTTTATCACAATCAATATATATAAAACTCTTCCGTTACTGACTGACTGACTGACAGACAGACAACGCAGAGCCTAAACTACTGGGCGTAGAAAGCTGAAAATTGGCACCTGGGGGGTTCCTTAGGGAGTGTAGGTGAGCACTAAGAAGGGATTTCCCGAAATTCCCACGGGAACGGGAAAAAACGGGATTTTTGTGTTTATGAGAAATCTACGCCGGAAAAACCGCGGGGCAGCCTCTAGTAATAAATAAAATATTGTAGTGTGCTACAGCATCCTATTTTTTGATATATAGCATGAGTTGTTATTGTTTAAGGCCTTTTATATTTTTATAATGGTTTTTATACAGCATTTTCTGGTGTTCCACAGAAGAGTCGCTGGCGGGCAGCCCGGGCACGACGCTGCCGCGACACTGGTGCGAGCACGAGGTCGCGCACCACAAGAAGAACCTTACCCTGCATTGTGGGTTAGTAGATCTTCTATCAATCAATTGGTATATAAATAATAAATGGTGTCAAGTAAAAAAAGAACGCCGGCCATACTATAGTACGTTTGTTCCAGCGTTCTTTTGAAGTAACCACGGAATACCTAATACGGGACAAAATCTACAACACACAAACTTATTTTACCCGCTGGCTAAATCTTTTACTATATTTTCACGCTTGGAAAACACGAACAATAGTGAAGTGGTTATTACCGGGTCAGATAAGTTTGTGGTACTGGACGTGGCGTTTCTGACAAGCAATATTAAAGGAGGGATTCAGTTCACCATACCTTACACTGTCCCAAATCACAATATAATGAGTAAAACCTTGGCAAATCCTATGTAGTTAGGTGCTAATATGGCGTATTACTGTTTTTTAGGTCTGGGTCTAACATTCCTTTTTTTTTCAGAGAGCTGTCAAGTCCAGAACAGCTGGAGTTGGAGCGTCGGCGGCGCAGGCGGCGGCGGCGGCGGCGGGAGCGGCAGGACGCCAAGCCCCGGAAACACAGGACATTGCTCGTATCCGCCATTGATGAGCAGGCTAAAGTTATACATGTGGGTAAACTGAGATTGAGGTTGTAGGATAAAATTGCATGTCAAGTGTGCATAAGTATTTCTTTTTCTTTTTAGCGAGTGCTATGATGAAGGCTTTAATGTACAATAAAATTGTATAAAAATAATAAGATTTCTTGGGTAGTTTAGGCAGGTATTTCTACTATGTTTATTAAAATGAACCGTGCTTCGTTAGTCTCGCTAAAACTCGAGAACAGTCGGGCCGATTTAGGAAGCTGATTTTGGTTTTTAAAATGTTTGTAGTCCAGCCAATGTTTGTAGATTTAAACCTTTTGAGCTCCCGCAGCATAACGAATCTATCTGTCACTTTTAATCGCTTTTGACATTTCAATGCGGGAAAATCTCGGGAAAATGTATGGAGATGATCGACAAAAGTGACAGATACGAGAAATTCCACAAATTGTCCGTCATGCTACCGCCGCTGCCCCCGCAGCACGACGGACTATTTGTCGAATCTAACTGTCACTTTTAATCGCTTTTGACATTTCAATGGGGGAAAATGTATGGAGATGATCGACAAAAGTGATAGATATAAGTGGCCTATGTTTTCGTCGTCGAGTTGATGATAATCATAACTTATTTTCGCAGAACAGGATAAGTTCTACTTATTACCTTTCTTGGCGCGAAATAGGTTGTTGTGTTTTGTTTTCGCGATTCTGTTGATGGCGCGAAATCTCAAATGCACCGTTCCATGCGATGCCGGAAATATGCCACTTGGCTTGACTGAAACTTAAAAGTTCAAAGCAATGCTTCCCGCACTTTTCCTAGCGTTTCCCATAAGACTTACTTTTCCCGGCATATGTTGTTAGTTTAGAAAAATCCTGACAGATGTCGCTACGCGATACTACGCTACGCCGTAGTACTTTTTGTAGCTACGCTCACTAGCGTCGTCGTCGCCGATTGCTAACGGCTGCAGAGCATTTCAGTAAGTTTTGGCAAATCTCCAACAGAGGGCGCTAATATGGGAAACTTTTGAAATCATTAGTAGATTGGCACGCTAAACTAAGAACTCATATAATATCCTAAAATATGAAAAACCTATATTCTCTGTTTGATTAAAAATAAATAATTTCTATTTCACCACCAATACAAGTAGCTGAACTGAAGTACGTATTCTACACTTGTATTATAAAGAGAGAAGAATTTGATTCTTTGTTTCTTTGAATAAAATAGGCTTCAAAACCAGTGAACCGATTAAAAAAAAATAGCGTTAGAAATAACATTATTAGCCCAATGAACATAGGCTATATTTAGAACCAATATTTCGAAAAAAGTTAGGGATCTATAAAAAACGTCATTGCTTGCGGAACAAAGTTCACCCGGTCTACTTGTTACTTAAACGTACAATAAATTTATGGAGAAGACAAAAAAATTAAATAAATATAAGTATCATGCATGCATGTGTGTATATCAGGCTCATAGAACCTTTCGTTTCCCAGGTGCTTGACCCAGACGAGCTCCCGCGGCGCGCTCGCTACACGATAATGGTGACAGCTTGCTTGTTACTGTTCCTCTGCCTGTTGCTAGTGGGGGTCACCTTGAGGATGGCGCCGCTCATCGATGATATGGGTAAGTGCTATTATACCTAGTTTCTTTCTTTCAGATGTGATTGTTTTCGGTTTGGTTAGGACATTGCAAGCTTAAATCAACAGATTTTCCAAAATATAAGATGATTCCGTGCTCCAAAAGGCACGTTAAGCCGTTGGTCTCGGCTGCAGTAGTGGTCGTTTATAACCGCGGCGACAAGCTGGCCCCGCGTCACAATCACAATGCTTTAAACATACATTCGGCTAAACGTGAACCAGATGTATGCACTGATGCCTCTCTTGGGTTTACTTGTGGCTACTAAGCCACAGGTAAACCACCAGCCACCAGCTGGTGGCTCTCCCAACCGCTTCAGGGAAATAACCGTAAGTTTAGCTCCTATTGGAAATGTTAAACGCGCGAGAACGGTAAGTGAGTTTCGATGTTATTCTGCGTTAGTGACGGCATAGACGTAGCTTTGCTGAAATTGCTGAGGGGACGTGATGGTTACACGCCAAAGCACAGAATACGTAATAAGTAAGTACTAATGGCTAAAGGAGTAAATAAATATGTTTTTTTTTTTTTTACATTTTTGCGGGTGCAATAATGCCATATCGCAAATGCGCAGAAACTATCAAAACTAGTTATTGAAGTAAAAACAAATATCAATATTAATAAAAACTCTATAAAATATTTATAGGTAATCACTACTGTTTATCTAAATTATTCTATTTCAAATTAAGCTGGTAAGTCTTTATATGGTATGTAACACTTTCGGATTTTCTGTATTGCAAAATAGCTCTTTCACTTTGGTAATACAGTCTAGCGCGTACGAGACCATTGACAAATCTGTTACGCCGTGCTTGACCGTCACTGTACCTAGGTATACTATGCCAGCTATTATACATCACTTTATGGTATCTTTTCTTTGTGGTTTTTCATCAAAGTTAAAGGAGTCAACGGAAGTAGGAAGGCATTAAGGAAGGAAGCTGCTAAATGATGCGAAATGCAATACCCTTGTGTGAAGGGCTGTTTTCCCTCCACTTGTGACATAGTCATTACACAAGTATTTCAGATTGTTTGCTCTGATTAAGATGGTTCAACATGGTGTATTTTACTATGTAACTTAAAACGCAAAGAAAATTTTGCATATAAAAGCGAATATAGTTAGGCAGAAAGTATAAGTTAATTTTATAACAGTAAACAGTTTGGCTAGACTTAAGGCGTCTTCCAGACCGGAGTCTGGAGCATGGCTTCACGCACTTCCATCACCCCAACTCGGAACCTTCTTGGACAACGATTCACTTCGCATAGCTTCCGCTCTAAGATTGGGATGCGATGTATGCGAGGAGCATCGTTGCTTCTGTGGAGCCATGGTAGATTCAAAGGGTCATCACGGTCTAAGTCGTCAGGGGTGCGTGAGTCGTTTTCCTCGCCACCATGCACTCAATGATATAATTCGTAGGTCCCTGGTATCTGCCAATATTCCTTGTGTGCTTGAACCTCCTGGCCTCAGTAGAAATGACGGCAAACGTCCTGACAGCCTAACTTTGGTCCCTTGGGAACGTGGTCGATGTCTTCTCTGGGACGCCACTTGCGTCAGCACTTTTGCTGCTTCTCACTTGCCGACAACTGTCAGAGCGGCCGCTTCAGCTGCCGAATTTGCTGCCAGACAAAAACATGCAAAGTATGCTGCCTTAGAGGGAAATTATATTTTCGTACCTGTAGCAGTTGAGACAACTGGAGTCTGGTGCGATGAGGCTAAACAATTTATCGGAAAGTTGGGCCGCCGTCTCGTTGATCGTGGGTTGGACCGTCGTTCTGGCGCATTTTTAACACAGCGACTTTCCATAGCCATTCAGCGTGGCAATGCTGCGAGTGTTATGGGGGCTTTTGAAAGAAGCGCGTTGGGGAATGATGTTTTTAATTGAACCTGTTTGTGATTTTTTTTTTTAATTTGTATTTTTTTTTTTATTATTATTTGTCATTTTAATATTTATTTTGACATTTTATATTTTTGACCTTTTTTTTTTATTTATTTTTTTTGACATGTAATCTATTATTTATTATTAATTTTAAACATTTTTTTTATTTATTTTTGACATTTTATATTTTTAGCTTTTTATTTTTGACATGTAAACTTATATCCTGTATTGAATCAGTTATTAAATACAGTAAAATATTGTTATAAAACACATTTCCTTATATTACTTACTTATAGTAAAAAACGATATGTTTTAGTTGATGCAAATAACAGGAATTAATGAGGCACCCTAGACAGTCCTAGGTCACTTGATGTCATCCAATCAGTAGCTATTCGTTTCAAGCTCTGGAGTAACATTCTGAACCAGTGAAATTTATCTCATCTTCAAGTAAAAAACATCAAGTTTTTGTGAGCGTCAGCGTGTGTCGTCAACTCGCGAGTCATTTGAATTTTTGTTAATAGAATTGAGACCAAAAAACTAAACTGAAAAGGCGTTAACTAGCTATGCGCTGCTTTTACTAGCAGTGGCTGAGTACAACGTATACTTAATTTTTTTCATGCCCTTTATATGAGCCACTAAGAAAATATTACATAAAACTCCGTGGACACTCCCTACTCCTTACCTACAGCCGCCGAATATCTGTTCAGTTAGCTGACTAAACGGTAATTTGCCCTAAAATCCCTCAGATCACTATATGGCCCGGAAATATCCCCTTCTTTATTCTGTGATCTCGACTTCGTCTCGTCAGCGTGATGCCATTGTAAGCATTATTCAACATTATAAGTATTCAATGATTATAACTATCTTATCATGTTCCTGTTAGAAAAAGATCTCACAACTCTTTGTATCCTTAACAATTTAGGGTTACAAAGCAGGCTCTTTCATTCACAAATTGGGTCGGCAGCTTTTTGATCGCGGGTATGACTCTCAGTCAGGCTCCTTTTTGGCGCAAAGGCTAATAGCTATAGCCAAATGGATACTGCGGGGCTTCGCTGTCCAGCGTTATGGCGCTTTCGATCCGAAAAAAAGATGGGAGGCTCGTTTAGTTAATTTAGTGTAGTTTTTTTTTTAATTTTCGCTAAGCATTAGAATTTGTACTTTAAATTACAATTTATTTTTTTAAGATTTTTATTCAGGGTTTCATGAAAGTAAATAGTAAAAATAGATTTTCCGGGACAGATTTTAAAAAGTGTGTATAAAGAGAGTGTTAGGATTGATCTATAACGCCTTTTGTTTTCAATTCAAAAAACTTTAATGCATTTTCCTGCTTTCAAGGTCTGGTTTTTTAAATTGGCATCGGTTGAACGGTCAGAGAATTGTTTTGCTATTTACCTAACTTAAAAGAGAGAAAAAAAAAACCAATTCTTTCAAAGAATAATAACCGCGATGTTCGTAACAATAAAAGTTTCCCGTCATAAAGATTTACGTCAGACTCTGGATTCTGGATGTCCCACCTGATTCGGAGTAAACATCTTCATCGGTATGTACCTATATATTTTTCTTATAAATTATCGGCATGAAATCTTCGAAAAAGGAAGAAAAAATATTTTTCATTGCAATTTCCATTTAACTATTATAATTTCACTGAACTTATCTGATTAACAGTACATTATGTAATTATACATAAGTAATGTGTGCTCTGCAATATTATTAGTAGTTTTACATTACCCTCTAATATAGAACTTTTACGTAAAATAAGAATTCTGTATCACCCGTGGAGCACAGCAATACCTTCTACACATTTAGAGGCTTAGAAAAATCTGAACCATAAAAAAGAAAAAATCTGAATAGCGCAGGATTATTACTAATTGCTCGAAACAGTCTAACTTTACGACATCGAAGTGCTCTGAATAGTGCCGTCTGTCCCCAGCAGACGTCATTATCTGGATTCATCGGATATGATGGATTCTTGCCTACTAATTACCGAAAGTCTAACTTTTCGCTCCCAGTCTTCGGTGACTAATCCAATCAGGCCTTTCTTGATGAAGGTAAGGTAATCAGCGAGATATCAGAGACGTAATAATAATTTATATAAATGTTACTCGTGTTTGCGAATTTCGGTCGTGAGAAACAGGTTTATCTTAATCGTAATCTTATAATTGGATTAGAATATATAAGTTAATAAACACACCTGTAGGAATTGAATGATGTCTGATAAGATAAGTCAAATTTAATTGTAACAGTTGTTACGTTACCAAATTGGATCTATTTAATTTATTGGAAAGAAGTTCATAAAGGTGAAAGAGAAACTCTACGTCAAACTGCGAAAAGATATAAAAGTTCCATAAATGTAGCAACTTTTTCTGAGTTTAAAATATATTTATTGAGCTTTAAAGTCAATTAACCTTCGAAGGTCATAGTGAAATGTCACTTTCGCTACAAAAATGATATAACAAATTTAAATGGATTAACTTAAGGACATTATAATCCTTCGGAAAAAATTCACAGCCAGCTAACTGGTGTAGGTGAAGTCTCGGCAAACAGATGGTTAATTCAGATAATTTATTTCTGTACACGTCGGTTCGCGGGCACGTCCGAAATTGGAAAACGAATTCACGTTTTATTTTGGTATTATTTGGGTATATTTCTGGCCAGTATTTTTATTTTAAATACGTAAGTTAGGCGAGACGATATCGAGAGTTAGTTGTAAATCGATTACCTCTTAGCGGAAGTTAAGGTCTCCCTTGTGATTGGTAGAAGGTAGGAGTTATTTGATTAATACAAACAGATTCCGTTTACTATCCATAAAGCAATTATTATTACTTTTAATATTTTTTTATATTCATCATCACCTTCCAGTGTCTGGCACAGATTGCCACAAGGACCAACCAAAGCATAAGTATTCATAATCTGGTTTAAACGCATAAAACTGAATAAAATGTACTGCTAAACATTTAGTAGTAATTCAGTCCCGTTTCAGGTAGCTTGTGCAAGGTGCTGATAATGTCACTCAGCCTTATCCCGGGTTTATTTCGTCTTGACTCACTTTAAACAAGATTTGCGGAGTTTTTTTTGTAGATAACTCCCGACTTTGCGGCTTTTTCTTGATGTGGGTGGAAGGTCAACGCTAAATTCATGATTCTGAAGTGTAGGCGGTTGTTTTACTGATTTACATACTTCTTTTAGGAATGAGTAACATTTAGAACTAAGGATCTTTTAATATAACACAACAAACTCGAGAAGGGTTCTAACTTTGTTTAATCTATCTTAAGGCTTGGTGCTTCAAAAATTTGTGTTTTTGAAATTTTTTTAAACAATCTGAGACATACAAAATTGATGTCTTCATTCTGAAAAAAATATGTGTTATTTAAGGATCTAATCTAGTCATCATACTAAAGGAAAACAGGATCTAATTAATTTTAGTTGATAGAAAAAAATCTTAAAGTTACCCCTTTTTGTTCCGTTTTTCCATTTTATTTTTAAACCGCTGATTGTTTTTATTTGATTTTTGGAATGAAAATTGCTGACGGGTGAAAATCCCAAGCGAAAAAAAATCATGGCAAACCTGATTTTGGTAGTGCAATGTGCTCGTTGATCATTAGGATATTTTTTTTTAAGTAGTGTAAGTACTTCTCCACCTTGGCAAAAAAATTATGGAGTAAGGGCTTCTATAACACCTAAAAAAAAATTGTCAAAGTGTCATTTTATCATCACGGTGGCTTGTCCTGAACCCAATTTCACTCGTAAAATATCTTTTCTTACAAACACGTTTACGATTTTGATTTAAATCGATTTGCGTATCGTTAAATTATTAGTTAGTATATCGATAAAAACTATTATTGTTTGTTTATCTACTTTCTCACACATTTGACAAGTACTCGAATTTTGTCCTGAGAAAAGTTATCATTTCAGAGGACGGTAAGTTTTAGCAGAATAGTTTTGACAACACTGCGTTGTTACGCCCCCCTTCTGTTTCCTCACCACGGATTAGTCCGGCTAAAGCTCTCGGTGCGTACGGGCCGCTGACAACATCACTGTGGATTCCCGCCAAAACGTAAGTTTATCATTTCAGTGATGAGGGGACAATTTTTTTTTCATTTCGGTGGCCGTTATATCTCGTGTTTGATTCATTTAATTTATTTTCAAATGTCTGTTTACATTCGACGTATGTATTGTTTTGTTTCAGTAATATTTATAGTTTGATAATTATTTAATTTGGAGTAAAATTTTAAATTAACCTTTGTTTTATCATCTCAGTGCTATCATTTCAGTGGATTCGGTGGACTGTTATACCGAAAAGAGTCCACCGGAATGAAATATATCACCGAAATTATAGAACCATCAAGTTTTGGAGATCCTTTGGTCAAAAATTTAATTAAGGTTTTCCTTCCCAATCCTTTACCTTCCTACGTCAGGTTTTGCCGGCGTAACCATTTAATATACCAAATTATAATACGTACCACTAAATAATGTCAACTTAATAATTATATAAATTGTGTTAGTTTATCGTTTAAAATCTTTATGCTTAATTAAGTAGTTTCGCCCTAGGACAATATTATATTAGGTGGTTATTGTGCTATATTGACAATTCAGATAATCCCCAAAGTAAGTACCTATCTAAAGTACGGGCACACCTCGGTGGGACACGAACGATCCAAATAATGAAACAAACGCGTTGCAGTTGCAACGCACTTAGTCTAAGCTCGTGTACGTAAACACTTTCCATGTCTTGTGTGAGTGAGATAAGACAATGCTTTTTGTATTTGTACTGTGCTGTACGGTTAGTAACAGAGGGGTAACCGAGCGCGGATGGCCGGCACTTTCACCGGGAGGCAGGGAGTGTCCGTCCATACTGTACGAAGTAATTTTTCTTCTGTGGCACAGTGTAGCTTAAAAAATACGTATTCTATAAACTTCGATCATCAATATCAATTCCAACTACCTAGTTAACGGGTCACCGCAGAAAAAACATCTCGTCAAATAACACCTTATTTCATAAGTGGCTTAGGCTCTTATTTCTGTTTTGTTAGGTATCGGTCCAACAAACCACACAATCAACGTAAACACGTGCATTTTAATACCAAATTTACTATTAAAAAAGTTTCTACTAAACTTTAACAAAATGTTGGCCCAAACACGCGCCTTCTTGTCATCGCTAAACTGTAGATGTTTCATTTTGACAAAAGATCATAAATATGAAATACCATTTTTTATATTTGCGATCTAATTACAAGGTAGAAGGTAGCATGGTTGCAATTAGTTTCCACTGAAAAATATTTTTGAACTTGTCTAGTCGTCATTGTTTCGTAAACAAATGAACTGTGGTGTGTGTAGTAGTATCACAGACTATGTAGATGTAGGTGTATCATTGTATACGCGGACAGTTTTTAACCCCCGACGAACACCTCAGATTTTTTAACGTATCTGTCTGTCTGTGTATCTGTCTGTGACATCGTAGAGCCCAAACGGCTAAACCGATTTTCGTTTAGTTTTTTTTGTATCATAGATAATTTTAGCCCAAGTGTTCTTAGCTGAAAATGTATATCAAAAAATCCTCTAATCTAATTAAATAATCCCTCTAATAAAATTGTATATTATTTTAATAGGCAGTACTTAAACTTACAAACACAATGTTTACACACTCGAAAACTAAATTCGAGCTATTGTTCAGTTTTTTTTTAAATGTAGGTAGGCATCATCTTAGTACGGAACCCAAACTAAGAAGTATGGTTGTTCTTAGCTGTATCATTTCGGTAAGCTTTTTTCATTTCGGTGTATGGTCTATCATTTCGGTGCACATTTTTATCATTTCGGTTGACACTTTTATCATTTCGGTGGATTTTTTTCATTTCAGTGGACTCAAATAAATTCAACCTTTAATATTTCAGTAAGTTTTAATGTTAATTGGTGGCCATTCTCGCATATTTTCCAAAATAGGTTGAAGTTTTAATAATAATTAAATCTACGTCGATAACATTTAAAATAAAAAAATCCACCGAAATGATACAAAAAAACAGTTTGTTGATTTTGACCCTGACCTTAAATTTTAGACATACTACTATAGTAAGAATTTTTAAGTTTAACGAAAAGACAAAAAACCAGCAAAAACTAAAAAAAAACATCGTTTTCGCGCGGTCCGATGCCATGTCGCGCCGCTCCCTACCCCGTCAGTACCCTTGTGGCCACGGCCGAGGCCGGTTCTGTGTCAAATTTTTGTTTTCGCGCTCTCGTATTTCGTTTTATTTTTATTCAAATGTAAACAAATTTTGACAACAGATGTCAAAACAATGAACCATAACATCTGATTAGGATCTGTATGGAGCTGAAGAAACCAATTTTGATACCGATATTACATTTATAAAACCGTCGCATTACAAACTTACCTTTTTTATTCCCACAAATAAAACTTAAATCATAGGGTACTTATATAGTTATATCATATCTTTGTTAGTTCTGTGGCGCCGATAACACAATATTAATATTACATTAGCACAATATTACGTGGTATACTTACTCAAATTACTTTAAGAAGGCAGTAATTTATGTCTTAATAGAAAATGTTTCCTTTTTATTTAACGCTTTTCGGTTTTTTCGGCTGTTTAATTTTTTGATGAAAAGATTTTATTTTTTGCTTTTCAGTTTATTTTTTATGGAATCCCCCCCCCCCTCACTTCAAGGTTCACCTTCACCTCAAATCACCCTCCAAACGCTGGTCTCACATCCCTGAAGGTGGTCAGACGACCTGGTAAAGGTTGCGGCCTATGTCCAGCAGTGGACGCTATCGTGTGAGATCGGCTGCTTAAAATCAAAACCTAGTAACTCGTTTTAACTAAAATGTTCAGGAGAGCCAAAAAACGGGTCGACCACTTTAATTCGTTGCCCCGAAGAAACCAGACGCAATAGCGATTTCGGTGTTTGACCAAAAGTTTGACTATATTGTTGACTATAGTCACACTTAAATCGATCCCACTATTTTTTTTTTTTAATTTACCCAAATATGACAATGAAAAAAATTTTGAAATACAATCTCTGAGTTAATTCTCTACTTTTTAAAGCATTTTATATTTTTAGTTGTACGTTTCGAATGAAAAATGTTATTTTTTGAAGTGCATTCATTTAAAAGTTATACAAATGATTTATTTGTGGCAGAATTAAGTTTTGTTTACGATTTAGTTGCGACTCGTGGTTAATTCAGCCAAATTTGTATACTGTTTTTGTAACTTACTAAATTCCATCAAAATTTGATTGATTTTATAATCGGCGCCAAATTCAAAACATAGTAAGTCAGCTTTCAAATTTATAACCTAGTAAGTCGGTTGAGTTGCTAGGTTTTTTTATTTGTAATCCGACATGCGCTATGTTAAGAATATGTACTTCATGGAAATTTCAATAACTTTTCTAAATTGGGTAGACTTGCTAAATTTTATTTTTAAAATTACGTAAGAAACTGGGTGTTTTAAGTTTCATATCAAATCTATACCGCCTAGTAAGTCGAAAAATGACAAAAACGGTTTTTTTGCAAAAACACCGTTACTAGGTTTTGAATTTGGGCAGCCGAGATGATGATGATGATTATTATTATATTAGTCGGCGAGGCGCTTCTCCAGAAGTCCCCCAGAGTCCTCCAGAAGAAGGCAGGTAGTCGCCACTTACAATGGAACTGGTGGGGCGAGTGTTGAAAATTTTGCGGTTTTTGTAATCCAATCGTCGTAGGTCGCCAATTTAGAGAACTCCTATGTCCGCCCGCCTGCAGTAGAAATAACTCCAGAGGTTGAAGAAGGGATGATATATTTACACATGGTTAGGTACACTATTTACAAGAAAATGAATGCATGTTAATGTGTACAGCGGCTGAGATGTACGGCCTAGTTAACAAAAGTCTTTTTGAAAGGTAACAATGTCAATTTTAAAATCTTCTTCTATAAATTAAAAAGTAACAGTATCAAAAATTAGTTTGGTTACAAAAAGGTTGGAGGAAAGGCACAATTTACTTTTATATAAAAAATATATATACTTATGCGAGCAGTTCTCATGTAAATTACAATATGGCAATACAATCTGTGAGTGAATAAAAAAGGCATCCATATTTTATCCACCCTTAGGCCGCATTTGCAGGCCGCACGCAGGGCGTTGCGCGAGGCGTCGTGCGGGGCGTGCTGCGCCCAAATCAAAATATAGCAATAGTATGAGACCGTTTAAAGAGACGCGCATAGGCCTATGTTCGATATCGTATAAGGAAACGCGTCGGCTCCCGCGGCGGCGCCCGCAGCGGCGGCGCCCGTGGTGGCGCCCGCGTCGGAGCCCACACGACATCCCGCACAACACGCCGCGTCTTCGTAAAGGAGGCCTTAGGGTGTGATTTTAGTTCCAAATAAAAAAAGTTATCAACTCAAACTATATCGTTATTTGTTTAAAATTAAAACAACCAGTGGTGTTTTATTTATATTGAGAAAACACTACAAAAAGGGTTTACTTTGATATTTATTTCTACAGAGTGAAATTCATTACATCTTGTTACTTTTTAATAACTTGTCTAAACTAAATCCTACATCTATATTTTTCAGAATTATTATTATTTATTATTACAAATACCTTACCTAAACGCAAATTCTTGTTAGCTGAAACGAAAATCGGAAAGAAAAATTGTGCGGTAGGTATAAACATCTCGATTTAACTTCGGCTTGTATGAAAAGTAATAAAATTTAAAACTGCCGCGACATTTCGCATTTCGACGCGCGCATGTCACAGCTGCGAGGGTGGGGGACCCTCATACCTAATTAGGTAAGAAGCTTCAAAGTACGGAGTCTTAAACAGATATAACAAGTTATGTGATTTTAAAAGCATAGTAACATGATGTATGTAACCTATAAGTTATGCATTAAGTATTTGAAATTATTTGAAAAATGTTGTAGAATTTCTTTACTTACCTACTTACAATTTTTCAATTTAGAAATTCGAAGAGTGGGTCAAAGTGTTATTTTTGCATTCCTTGTTTTAAAAACTAAAAAAAATCCAATTCCCATTCCTAACATTTGTCTCAAAAAGTATTATAAAACATAATATTCCACTAACATCATTTTGTGTCGCCCACCCACCACATGACTGTGTGATTCGCATCACGTCCCATGGCGCCGCGCCGCCGCGACGTATCTGCCTGCGCTGGTCACGCTCCGTGTAAATGAGATTGATTAAGACCCGCTTCATATGGGGTTCATTGCAGTACTATGCAAATGAAGCGTCCGTTGGCTTTCAGGTTTTATTTATATAGGACTCCGGTTTGTAAGTGGACATAATTTTCAGAGGAACTATTAAATTTGAAAAATAATTGACATAGCATAAAGAGGATGGGCACTAGGGTGGGTCAAAAAATTTTTTTTTAGATTTTTTGTTTGTAATAGTGATAAAAGGGTGCCTTTTGGGTTAGAATTGACGTGTACAAAGTTTTGTCCAAATACGACATCATTAACAGCCTCCGAATCGTCTTCAAAAATTTGGAGAATATAATTATTAGACGCCACTTCGTGAACCAAATTTTATATCTTCAAATTGAATAATTATATTATTTATTAATTTTTTATACTGCAAATATAGCCTGCTTAAGAAAAATATATATAAAAGTATATATTTATATCATTTACACTACAAATTGTGTTCGCGACAAGTGTAACGGCCTCATATAGACTATGTAAATAGATATTAGTCTAAGATTTTTAATATTAAAGAACCCTGTAGGGCATTTTTATAGAATAAGAAAAGTCTAATAAAGTATTATGGAGTTGGTAATATTATTCTGGTAGCCTGTTAGGAAATACAACATAGGTAGGCTAGGTACTGCCTAAATAGTAAATAGTAAGTAGTTAAACGCTAGTCATATAGAGAATAACTTGATATTCAGTATAGTAAATAAGTAGTACATAAGCTATGAACCTTTGGGGAATAGCAGGTAGCTTATATTTGTATTAGTTTTAGAGAGGGTAGTTGTGTGTAAGTGGGATCTCGCAGGCCTCCCCTCACCCCCGCCTTCGTCACCTACGGGTGAAGGGGTGAGGGAGGAAGCGCCCGCGATTGGCCTGCTAGGTCTCACACGCGCTCTAGGCTAAGTTCATGTACATAGTAAGTTTGTAATATAATTAAGGCCATTTTTGGGGTCTGGGCTTCCTGCCGACCACCGGGCCTCCAATAAAGAAAAGAGAAAATACAAGCTCCTGAGTTTCCTTCAAGCCTCCACCCTCTTCAGTCATTTAACCAGCGCACCGCCTAGGATTGTGGGTCGTCGAGGGGGCCCACATAAATTGGTCCTTCGATCGCCGGATGGGAGCCGCAAGCGGTCCAGCATAAACTGATCTCTGCAAGCCGCAGCTGAAGATATAGTCAAGCCAACGAAGGAAACTCAGGAGCAACACCGGGATGCCCGTCACCCGGAGCAAGAAGTCGGCGCCGTACGTCGCGCGCCCAGACCCGGCCGCCCTCGATCGCGCTGCCCGCGCCGCCACTCAAGCAGCCAATCAGGAAGCAGCACTAAGCGCGCATTCTGCGGCCGAGCCCTCCGCTGGGTCCGCGACACACACGTCTGCCGCGGGGCAAGTCAACCCCGCCGGCACCTCCGCGCCCGCACCCCCCGCGGGGAGCGCCCCCTCCGCGGGGGTTGCCGACGCGGGGGCCGCCATCCCCGCAAGGCCCGCGCCTTCACCGGCCGCCGCGATATCCACCGCCGTGATATCCGCCGCTGCCGCCGCCGTCGCCACGCATCCCGCCTCCGCCGCCGCCGCGCCATCCGCGGCTGCCGCCGCCGTCGCTTCGCATCCTGCCTCCGCCTTCACCGCGCCCTCTGCCGCCAACGCCACGCTCTCCGCAGCCGCAGCCGTGCCGCGTAGCAAGAGGGCACCAAGCAAACACAACTCGGCGAGATCGAAAGCCCGCAAGCGTGAACTCGAAATGGCACGACAAGAGCTCCTTCAGCGACAAGTAGAGCTGGCCGCCGCACGCGTCGCTTGCCTAGAAGAGGAGACGGATGAGGAGGAAGAGGAAATAGATGACAATGCCACGCTCAGAGACGAGCGTACCAACACCTGGGTCCAGACCAACACATTGGCTCTGACCGCAGGTGCCTACCTGGACGAAGGAGCCACCGCCGCCGCTGATTCAGGAGGGCTGCCGCCCTTAGATCCTGCTGAGTTGCCGCCAACGTCGAGACCACCGCCGCGTCACGACGTACCTCAGCAGATCACCACACAGCAACCGACTCTGGAGAGTCAGGCTCCCGTCCTCTACGTCGAGCGATCACCGCCGCCGCCAGCGCTCGACTATAGGGAACTAGCTTCCGCCTTAGCCATGGCCGCCCGTTCCATGCAACCCGTCAACGCCGAGGTGATGGACCTGCCGGTGTTCTCGGGCGACGCAACGGACTGGCTGCCCTTCAAGACTGCCTATGAAGAGACAGCAAATCAACTCAGTGAACAAGCCAACCTGATGAGACTAAGGAGAAGTCTCAAAGGAGCCGCACGCGATGCAGCGCAATGCCTGTTCGTCGGAGCGACGTCCACTGCCGAGGTAATGAAGTTACTCGCTTCACGATTCGGACGTCCCGACGCGCTCGTCATCGTAGAGATGGAGAAGCTCCGAGGACTCCCACGGCTCGCCGATACGCCGAGGGATATCTGCGCCTTTGCCTCAAAGGTAATCAACATTACCTCTACAGTGAAGGCGCTCAACAGGACGCACTATCTGTACAACCCGGAGGTAGTGCGCGGCGTAGTGGAGAAACTGCCTGCGACTCTCCGCTACCGCTACTACGACTTTGCCGCAACGAAACCCGCCGAGGAACCGGACCTGCTGACGATCACCCGCTTCCTCGAGCGAGAAAGTGAACTTTGTGGGAGCTACGCGCCGGCCGAAAACCCTTTCCAGCCACAAGAACACAGTAAGGGAGCGGCTACGGAGCGATGGGATCAAAGCTACCACCCTGAAGATAGAAAAACTCAGTGCCCGGTTTGCCGAAAATTCGATCATCGAGTGCCGGACTGCCAGACGTTCAGAAAAGCGGACGTCTTGAAGCGTTGGGAGTTTGCGAAAGTAAACCGCCTGTGTTTCCGCTGCCTCAAACTTCGCCACAAGGGTCACACATGTAAGTACAAACAGTGTGAACTTAATAATTGCCGCTACGCTCACCATCCTTTATTGCACACAGAGACGAGCCTTGTGACCGCAGCACAGCCGACCGAGCCGCCAGCACACTTCATCGCCTCGGCTACGACAGAGAAGAGGACGGCGTTACTGAAAGTGCTGCCTGTCGAGGTCTTCGGTCCAGAGGGTGCCTGCAAGACTTACGCGCTCCTGGACGACGGCTCAACCTGCACACTCATAGACGAGAGTGTGGCGAAGCGGATCGGCGCAGTGGGACCGCCATCACCCTTCTACATCGAGACAGTAGGAGGGACGAAACACAGTGAGGAAAAGTCCAGGCGAGTCTGTTTTAATATACGTGGCCCTAACTCAGACTCATTACAGATATCGGCGCGCACGATGACCGGCCTTAGACTCTCGCCGCAAACGCTCGAGCGAAGGGACATAGAGGGCTGCGCGCATCTGGCAGACATAGAAGAGGAGATC
Source organism: Euspilapteryx auroguttella (assembly GCA_951802225.1). Lineage (NCBI taxonomy): Eukaryota > Metazoa > Arthropoda > Insecta > Lepidoptera > Gracillariidae > Euspilapteryx > Euspilapteryx auroguttella. Next base: position 7,777,412 of record OX637653.1, read on the forward strand.
GAATACGGGACGTACACGCCAACGATCCTGCTCGGACAAGACAACTGGCATCTGCTCGTCGCGCACACTACACGTAGCGGCGAGCGAGATCAACTTGTGGCGTCGAAGATGGACCTCGGCTGGGTCATCCACGGCGTCAAGGGGCCGCGCAGCAGAGCTGAGCGGCAACAGGTACATCACGCAGTCACCAGCCAGGATGACTCCGAGGAAGACATAGAGCCGCCTATGCAAGAACACTTCGCCCTGGAGAGCCCGGGCGATGAGCCGAAAAGTTCCTGCAACGCCGTCGAGGGGCGAGCTCTGCACTTTGGGAGTCAAGACTGCGCGACTACCGGCGGGAGGCGTCGAAACCTGCCCGCTACGGAGAGACGACCATACAGACAAGCCGACAACAGACGAAGTGGCCGACAACTCGACCCGCCAGACATCGCCCGACTTCAGCAGCCAGCTGAAGATGTGCCAGGCCTGCCGCATCCGAAAAGCGCGGCCGGCACAACCGTCGAAGGGCGACAACGGTAAAATTAGCCTTGTAAATATTAATAGTTGTTTCTCGTTCACAGGCCACAACCACTTTGGCCTGATGACTGAGACCGCCGCTAGAGGGCGGAAGCGCCGACGGCGACGTCGCCGGGCGAAGCACAAGCCGCAAGAGTCAGCCGCTCGCCGCCAAGATCTGCGCGCGCTGGGCGCGCAAGTACCTGCCGAAGCCCCAAAACCGGCGGGAGCTCCAACGCCTGCCGGAGCTCCAACACCGGCGGGAGACGCGAGCCAGCCACCAAGCCGTCAAGCTGAGAAAACCTGGTGCCGAAGACGCTGCCAAGAGAACCGAAGTCGAAGCAGTCTTCCCGGGTCCCGACGGCGAGGTACGAGCAGTGGACGTGCAGACCAACAAGGGCGTGCTGCGACGACCGACGAAGAAGCTCGCCATACTCCGGGTCGCGAACTCCTAAGGGCTCCAGCTACAAGCTGCGGCGGGAGTATATGTTCGCGACAAGTGTAACGGCCTCATATAGACTATGTAAATAGATATTAGTCTAAGATTTTTAATATTAAAGAACCCTGTAGGGCATTTTTATAGAATAAGAAAAGTCTAATAAAGTATTATGGAGTTGGTAATATTATTCTGGTAGCCTGTTAGGAAATACAACATAGGTAGGCTAGGTACTGCCTAAATAGTAAATAGTAAGTAGTTAAACGCTAGTCATATAGAGAATAACTTGATATTCAGTATAGTAAATAAGTAGTACATAAGCTATGAACCTTTGGGGAATAGCAGGTAGCTTATATTTGTATTAGTTTTAGAGAGGGTAGTTGTGTGTAAGTGGGATCTCGCAGGCCTCCCCTCACCCCCGCCTTCGTCACCTACGGGTGAAGGGGTGAGGGAGGAAGCGCCCGCGATTGGCCTGCTAGGTCTCACACGCGCTCTAGGCTAAGTTCATGTACATAGTAAGTTTGTAATATAATTAAGGCCATTTTTGGGGTCTGGGCTTCCTGCCGACCACCGGGCCTCCAATAAAGAAAAGAGAAAATACAAGCTCCTGAGTTTCCTTCAAGCCTCCACCCTCTTCAGTCATTTAACCAGCGCACCGCCTAGGATTGTGGGTCGTCGAGGGGGCCCACAAATTGACTGCTTGATATTAAGGCGCGAGGGGCGGGAAATGCAGTTTGCTTCATTTAAATAAACTACTATTGAAACATTATTTTTCGCTTACGTTGACGGCGCTACAACAGGTCCCAGCCTCCATTACGGAAGCAATTTCTAAACAACTAGAACTGAAAAAACCAACATGTTGTTCAATTACAGCCCCTTCCTTTAAAGGTACTTGAATAAAAAGGCAACATGTTAGTAAGAATCAATCATATCATTACAGCATTGCTTCGTCTGTTTCGATTTGCCTTTTCAATGACGATTTAGCTTATAGATGACCTGAAAAGATGTCCCATGCCGAATGGGTTTATGTTTGGAGAAGGTGAGCCCATAATGGTTACTTTTACGCCCGATGTGATGTCGTATGAGGTGCGACAGGGTTATATCGTAGTCACGCCAACTTCATCCCCTCCTTGCCCTCTTCTTAGCATATTATAGGGTCCACAAGAAGCTGTATGCAATTAGGGATCAATTAAGCAAATAACCGCGCATTGGCTTCTTCTCGGAGGGAGACAGGGCTGTTCTCCCTTTGACAACTGCTCGGTGTACGGAAGCACCAAATGCTGCCCCCGCTCCGTACATTCGTGGCCCCAAGGCGACTTTTACGCCAGGCTGAAGATACCGTAGACTTATATTCTTGCGCCCAGAATTACTGAGCTTCGTTCACGACAGCTCCAAGGTCTCGTCCTGCCGCGGCAGCCGCGACTCCTGCCCTGCCCGGCGTGGACGGGCCGCCTCTCGCTCGCGTTCGACTGTCTTCTTGGCGAGCATTGAAATATCTCACTCGAGTTAACGTTTTATTCATCTGTATGTTTCAACGAGAGATCAATAACAGAAGTTAATTATTTTGGCTACTTTTGCTGTTAGTTACCACCTTGATTTGCCATCAAGACTCATTCCAGCTGCAAAGATGAGGCAAGACCTTTATGAGAGCTCAGATCTGCTTGTAGGTATCTTCCAGATGACCTGAGAGACATACTAGGACCTGTTATCTACCTGTTACAAAGTTGCTAACTCTCCCACCCCGAGAATCTATAACCTGACAATGTTTCTGATCCTCAAAAATTATTTTCGAAAGTTAGGTAAATCATGGCAAAATTCGAGTGTAGGAAGGATTTTCGTGCAGTTTAGAACAGAAATTAGATTAAAATTGGTAATAAGTTTAATAACAATGTTAAGTTAATATCAAAGAAGCTTTAAAATACTACATTTTATGTTGCAAAAAAAAACATATTTTATACAAAAATAAATAAATTACAGTACTAAACAGAAAGGACAATTTTTTAATTTTTTATAAAATTCAACTTAAATTCGGAGGCTGAAGATGACATTTAATTATTATATAATTAAATACGTATGTTATTATCATGATTTAGCACCCTTTTATCACTATTACGTAAAAATATAAAACCTTTTTTTTTTCTCCATACAAGAGTGACCCACCCTAATGGGCACACTGCCCATGTTCAAAACCTAGTAACAGGTGTTTTTGCAAAAAACTCGTTTTTGTCATTTTTCGATTTACTAGGCAGTATCGATTTGATGTGGACCTTAACACACCCAGTTTCTTACGTAATTTTAAAAATAAATTCACAAAATTATAATTCAAATTTTCTAATAGTTTTATACATAACGAGCTTTCCCGGCTTACTTCGTTACGCCATAGAATATAAGATACTACAAAATACTTGGCTCTATAGACTATGTTCTTTTGACTGCCCAGAATGGCCGAATAAAAAACAAACAACAACAACAAACCACCTGTCAAAATATGTTAACACCGAAAGATATTGCACCTTGGGTTATATTATTTGAGTTTAGGTAAGGATCCCTAATTTTTTTGAAAATCTAATATAGACTATGACACTCGGGGTTAATGTAGCTTCCTACCAGTGAAAGAATTTTTCAAATCGATTCAGTATTTCCGGAGCCTATTCGTTACAAACAAACAAACAAAAAAATCTTTCCTCTTTATAATATTGGTATAGATATGTAAGGAAATATTATTTCCTTAGATAATATATATGTTTTTATACATTTAGGAACTATTATTTTAATATGAAAAGGAAAAATGCATGTCTTGCCCTACATTGAGATTTATTTTACGATGACGGTAGTAAAAAGAAGAGCAATTCGGACATCGGACGGGCAAGGGGAAATGGTACGGAACAATAAACTATCGCATGCAAGGGATCATTTTTAGAGCCCAAAAGTCATAAAAAAGGAGTTAATCCCAATAGTTATTAGAATAAACCCATGTTTATTAAAGCCTAGGAGGTTTGGAATTTGCATGAAAACTCGACACCTTGCTTGGTGAACTAAGTCTAGGCTGAAATTCACAGTCAGTTTTTGGAGTTTTCTAGCTCGAGCCAAATCTAAAAAATCTTGCTTAGCCCTCTCACTCAACATTTCCGGAGGGTACTATGAAACTTCATACTGACTACCGGAATATGACTGTTCCGAGTTGAGTCAGGTCTAGTCACTAGTAGTAATAGGACTCTTAACAAACATGAAATGTGTATTGTAGTACGTTCAATACTAAATTCAAGTGGAACTTTATGTAGAGTAAGGAAGGACACAGTGCGTTCATAAATGTAAGTAAATCAGAGTAGAGTTGGGCTCCGCTAAGTGTCGTCACCAGTCGGTGAATATCGTTCATGAATAAAACATCTCTACCGCTGTTAGGGTTGAAATATTCGATACCAATATATTGAGATAGCCCTTTATCACGGTTTTTGACACTTTGTGAGATCAATTTCTATCTTGCTGTTTGAATCATATACAAAGTTACATAATGTCAAGTAGTGCCTAATCAGATAAAGTCAATTGTATTTTAAAATATATTTTGATGTGAAGCTATTTTTAATTGATCGCAAATATCGCAATGAATGGCATAAATTCAAGTAATAATAACCAGGAATAACTATACTTTCCAGGGTCATGCGGTTACTCGATTTGCGTTGCGTCTCGCCGTTTGATCTAGGGCTCACTATCGTTCGTGTTGTTTACCCACGGATTAATTTAATTTTTAACCGACTTAAAAAAAGGAGGTTATCAGTTTGACCTGTATGTATGTATGTTTGTCCGCGATTATCTCGAGTTTGGCTGAACCGATTGTGATGCGGTTTTCACAGGAGTATTTGTTACATTCTGGAGAATGTTTTAGTACCTATTTTAACCGACTTCAGAAAAGAGGAAGTTTTCACGTATGTGTCAATTTATTGAAGGCGGGTTCCTTTTTTGTGAAAAGAAATTATTATTGTTGTAAACAAAAACTGTAGCACGATTTCTCATTCAGGCTTCACGTTCTGGCAAAGAAACTAAAGTATCTTACTGGTAACCCTACTGCGAAACCTGTTGAGGGGTTGAGTGGAGAGTCGTAGTCGTATCCGAGATGCGAAGATTGTGTCGACCTCTAATTGCACCTCTACATAATGCCTCTGCTGCACTTCTTTGCGACCCTTTTCTTCTTTTGCTTACAATAAATGATGATGTTTCAGAAATATCTATTTTTATTACAAATGTTGTATCTATCTACTTATGACCTACATATGAACCTTTTCGATTCGCAATTTCACAAATTAAATAATTTATTTTTTACAAAAAAGAAGGCGGGTTCAATAACACATATATCATTGAGCACTTCCTCTGTTTCGAAGTCAGTTAAAATAGGTACTAAAACCTTCTCCTGAATGTAACAAATACATTTCTGAAAACCGCATCAAAATCGGTTCAGCCAAACTCGAGATAATCGCGGACATACATACAGGTCAAACTGATAACCTCCTTTTTTGAAGTCGGTTAAAAATGTGTTTCGTCGCACATACATAATAATAAATAATTTGAAAGTACTACCAATTTTAACCTTAATCCTAAAAGCAATAAGACTGACAAAAATAGCCACTGAAATAAATCATTTGCGTTTAAAAACACCATGATTAGCTTTTCTATTAGATTAATAAAAGTTATATTATGTGTTTTCGAATTTTTAATATCCACATTATGAAATATTTTTTTAGTTAATTTAGCCCTTGCTTGTCAAAAGGTTTCCGACTTCGTAAATCAAGGCTTTCGCGGATTTTGGTAATTCAAAGCAAGAGTGCCTACAGAAAGAGATAAATTAAATTGTTTTCCAAAAATTGTCTAATTCGCTTCGTTAACTCTGAGATCAGGTGGATTGTGTTCATTGGACCTTTAACTTTTTTCTGCCTGTCTGAAAGCAATAAAATCGGTTTGTTATGTTTTAAGGTCGGAGGTCAGTATTATAAGAAGTTGATTTTTATTTAAGGTTTTACTGAGTTTTGTTACATAACTTACTAACTAGGAGATAAATGTTTTTAAAGAAAAAGTTAGATTTACATAGTCCTCAAATAAAAGTTTAATCTAAAATTGCAATGTTATGATCGAGAGCGGTCACCTACATATAACTACACAACAAATGAAAAGCTTTTTTGAATTTCGATTACAAATTAGGATAACTATGCACTTACATGTAATTTTATTATGCCCTTTTTGTTTTTTATCTATAACGTTACTGGCCAGTTCGGCCTGAAATTGGATTTATTCACAAGGCAATTTGTTGTAGAAACTGTAACAAAGTTGGTCTTTTAAAAACTTAGGTAAAAAAGCTTATTCATGGTAGTCTAGGTGAAAAGTACGTCTAAGTGCCTGTCAAACTGAAAATGACTCTCTCACTCTATGTTTGCTTTTTTTTTCTAGAACGGAGAACTTAGTTTTGGGTACGGGAATAATATATCGGAGATGCGTTCTTGAATTAGCTATATTAAATTATTATTTTGATGTATCATTTAGTAAGTATGTATGTTAAAATATGAAGGTATTATAATTAGCAGTTGTTTGTAAATATATTAAAAATAATATTATTTTACTTCGAAAAAGTAAATTTGGATGCAACACTTGATTGCTTAAAAATGTAAATACAAAGTAACAATGAATTGCAAATCTACTTTTGCAAAAAACTTAAACTTACGCCAGACGATAAATCTTATCAGCTGTTATTTACCCACTGACCCGGAAATGTGGGTCAAAGGGACTGAACTGCGTCAATCAAAATGTGTGGCTCCTATAGACATTTTGAATTTGCACCCTTCTTCACTGTTTTGTAATTAAATAAAATGTTTTGAAAGATTTATGGAACGCTTGTAGTACGTAATATATGCTACATATATGTTGTTTAAGTAATACTTAATATTTCAGTCATTAAAAAAAAACAAACACCTCGACCTTTCGGTTACCATATAAAAACAAACCTTCTTCAATCAAAGAGCGCGTAATTGCAAATTAGTCATCAAAAGTGGCTTAGTGCACAGCTGCATAGTTACATCATAAGCCGCTGCACAGAAGGTTGTATGAATAAAATGCAAGCGATCGCTCGCCCCAGCCCCGCCTGTTTGATAAAGGACCGGCATCCGTGCCAGCGAATACCTATTAATATCGACGCCACGGGTTACCACATAGACCAAACTATTTGCGTAGACTATACAAGTCAGCGTTAAAACGTGTAAAACAAGTGAAAATAGAAGCCCGCGACTCGTGTGACGTATTGCAATCACCCATTTAGATCACAACTTGTCATTGTAAATCCACCAAAACAGCATGAAAATCCAACTAAATTCCTACCTATATATTCATACATCAATACATAGTATAAAATAAAGTCGCTTCCCGCGTCCTTATGTCACTATGTTTGCTTAAATCTTTAATACTATTATGCAATGGATTTTGATGAGACTTTTTTAATACATAGAGTGATTCAAGAGGAAGGTTTATAAGTACACGTACAACATAGTAATAGATAAGGCGGTACGAAGTTCGCCGGGTCGACTAGTACATAATTGATATATTGCGTTATATTTAAATAATCGTTACAGTTACTGTAGCCATAAAATATTCCTAATAATTTTCGAACTGTTTGCTGTATCTATGTTGATTGATAGTCTGGTCTGTGGGTTAAAACTAGACTTAGTATATTAATTATAATTTCAGTTTCAGTGTAAGTATTTCATTAGGTAGGTATGACTTGCTGGTTTTTCCATTCCTTAAATTCGATAATTCTATTATTTTGGTTACTTTATATAGGTTAATAATGGTGTGCGGTAGATAGGTACTGTGTATAATTATCATCAACTTCATCTAGTAAAATAGATTCTTTGCGTAATAGTTTTAAATGTAAAATTTCTTAAATTTTTAAGGGATCTGTTTTGTATATATCATCATCACTAGTAATTTAAGTAACTAAATATTTTCCATCGTTAACAGTACCTTTGATTAAGCATAAAGCAAAAGAAACTTTACTTGCTTCTAAGAACTACAGTAAAAACCTTTACTCAACTTTAACGTTTGAACAATAAAGTCGGAACCACATAGTATCGCACTTGTATTGTTGTTTCTGTCACGGCAGCACATCAGGCTTGGCACGTGTGTTGTAAATGGGTCATTAACAATGCTTTTATGATAGGAGCGTATCGGCTTTTATGTAGGTTTGCTAACTGTTGGGTTACAGTGAGTTTTTATAGCCAGACAGTCATTCCGTACTTATTACATTGTCTTAGGTCAACTAGAAATATATTTTAAACGCACTTTTGTGACCGTAGAAAAAATGATAAATTTTTCGGTTGCTCAGGTTGGTAAAGGCTCCACACACCAAACTGTGTTAATGTTACAGATACAACGCAAGACGTTGCTTTTGGTCATGGCCTGGCCTCAAGTAATTACCAACTTTCTTTCACGGAGTTAACTGTAATATCTACAAAAGTTTAATTGGTATAAGCAGCATTAAGCATTATTTAGCGAATCACAGAACCAAAAAAAGGATAATGATTTATGCGCCGCAACGCAATAATAATAATAATACGTTTATTTCAGACAAAGTCCATAGTATATTAGTAACAATAGTACTTAACCTATGTTAAACTTAACTAAGTATAAAATAAAAGAAACTAAACAAAACTGCGTAGTTTCTCTATCCAGTGTCGCATAAAGGGTCCGTCAATTCTCTCGGCAACCAGCGCCAAGGGTGCGTTAGGGCTGTCTCGTACTCTACTCATCAGGGAAGCTACTCTCTTTCGCAATATCGCAGAAAAACCATGCGTCCGTGCGTCCGCGAACATACCTGGATGCAATGTTTATTGTTTTCATATTTATTTAACGCTTGCTTGTTATAGGCTATTTTCATTTATCTGCTCAGAAATAGGGCTTAATAGTAACTTTTCTGTAAGCCCGAATTACATTAAAGCCTTTAAAGTGTAAAATAGAATTATGGCTTCATCAAAGAGTGCTACCAGACCCAGAATCATCTTGTTAAAGCTCTGCTCGAACAAACTACTTAACTTTTTATTAAAGTTACAGCGTTACGAGAAATTAAAAAACTAGCAGTTTTTACTACCGCGTTGATTTGTCTCTGTACATATAAGTGAACATTTGTTTGTATAAAGCCAACTATTATATTTTTTTGTGTGATTGCATTTGTAGAGGTACATATTTGTTTCGTTTGTTCGTGTTCTTTCTCTTTCCCACAGCCAAATTGTACGGTCCAACTGCAGCCTTTATACGTCTGTTCCTTTTTCGATCAGTTATATCTTTGGGTTCTTTGTTTTTCAGTAATACCACGCCATTTAATTAGATATATAATATATTTCATAGAGATGCAAGAACACGTTATATAAGTGAGAAAAAAATATAAAATTATCATTAAAATAATTCTCACAACAATCATGATTACCTAAGAACAAATAAGGAAAAAGCTTTTAGACCCAAGCCTTGTGCATAAAATATTATCTTCCTCTATTAGCTTACAAAGGGAATTGTAGTAATAGGTTTTAAATACGAATTCTAGATAAAGCATGAAACCTTTTGAAAGAAAGGAAAAAATATTTTTTTACACTATAGCATAAAACAGACTTTCGTTTGTTTTTTGTAATATGGAACCTTCCTTAGCAAATTTTACTAAAATTAAGTGTAATCATAATTTTGCACTGTCCATGATCCAATTACAATTAATGTGCATTAATTTGGCCGTTTGGAAGCCATTAGAGTTGTGTAAATAGCTCGACGTTCAATTAATTTCACACCAGCTTGTGCCGTATCGATTGTTTATTGGAGCAAAATTATTTTTAGTACCTACCTAGGTACAGTGGCGGACACGGTTGGCGTAACACTTCCGGTTTTTCTGTATTGCAAAATAGCTCTTGTTCTTTCGTAATACAGTCTAGGGCTGACGAAACCATAGACAAATCTGTTACGGCCTCCCTAGTCCGCCACTGTACCTTTTAAATTAATTATTTGTAGGAATTAAGTAAGTTATTAATTTCTAGGAACTATCGGGATTAAGACCGGAACAATAAAAACCGTGTAAAGGGGATGGATACGTCGTAGTAAGATTGAAAAATAAGATTTTTTGCAAAAAAACTAGGGATTTTGCGAAAACCTTGATAATTTGATATAAGCATTACATTTTTTTTAATCATCCTGACATAAAGCAGTTTTCGTGCAAAAAACCTAGTATAATTGATAACTTTGAACCCTTTCTTTGCTCTGATTGGCTAGATTATTGCTTGCTGGTAAACTCTTATTCTGATTGGTTCGTTAAAATATCCTTTGACGCTACAGAAAACCAATCAGAAGAAGGTTCCAAAGTTTTCAATTATACTAAGTTTTTTGCAAAAAAACTGCTTTATGTCAGGATGATTAAAAAAAAAGTAATGCTAATATCAAATTATCCGGGTTTTCGCAAAATCCCTAGTTTTTTGCAAAAAACCTAATTATCAAATCTTACTACTACAGATACAAGACGTGTAAATCGAGAGTTCTGTAAATCGCTAATTAATATAAAATGCAGACACATAAACATATAATGCAGAGAGATGTTTTACCTTAGTCGTGCTCGCTACAGAGCAGCAATTGACTTGTCAAAAGCTTCCAGCATGTACTTATAATAGCAATTTTGTCCATTGAACATTATACAATTCATGATTTAAATGAACTAGGTACTCAATTGATAGCTCCCAATTCCCGAAGATCGATTGCGTAATGAATCACATTTTAAATTACAAGCGACTCGATAAGGAATAATTACTTGAGGATTTCGAAACATTTAATTAATACAAGATGAATGAACGAATGAATGAATGGCTCTTTACTGTACCAAAAAAAGGATCAAATGATAACCTTATCGCTTTTGGCTCTTTCTTCTAGGTAACTCACTTTTTTATACGTGAAGATACTTAAATAATCTCCCTAAAATAGTTTTTCGGTAAATTTTCAACTTAGAAGAAAGCTCTTATAAGCCAAGATTTTCAGCAGACCTTTATGCGTTAAGTTTCTTTTAGTTTGAGTCTTGTTATTAAAACCTTTTCGATGAGTGATATAGGTAGTATTTTTTATTAATTTTAGTCGATAGTTAGTACTTATGTTAGTAGTACCCGTTATTATTAAAAGCTATTCGTATTAAAAAATATGGCACTGTTTGAAGGCTTGGCTTAAAATATCTTACAAATATAGATTTATTTATAACGGAATAATTTCTCAAACGAAACAAACATTTTGAAATTCCGTTCAATCAAATTTTTGTTCCGACCATTCCAGAGAGTCATTTTCTTAAAATATTCCCTAATGAAACTTTTTTGTATATTATCTTATTAGAAAAAGGCCCAAGTGCATAAAAAATTTATAAAGCGGGTATAGTATGCACACTTTGTATGTGTGCTAAATATTATCAGTTTCTGAAAATATTGACTACAGACAGACGGATGGATAGTCTTAATGTATCGAAACTATATTATGGTTTCCTTTGTGGCTTTAGTTTATAAAAAGCATAAGTACAATTACAATCACAAACTGAAAAAGTTTTCCTTGAACTCATATTTTCAGTTCCGTGAATGTCTCACACCACACCTACATCTCAGATAAACTCTGGTCAGGCGGGGTATAACAATAAACCACTTTCTTAATCTGATTTGTCCAGATACTTTTCTAACACGGGTAAAGTTGTAAAGGTCGGGTAATGGACTTACCAGTTTATGTTGACATAGAGTGTTATCGAAATTTATTACCTAAAAAAGGAACTTAGAAATGCTTTTAGTGGGGTTCGTTATTAGGTATAGGCATAAAATACTTAGGTCAGCAGCTTTAGGCTATATTTCTTTAAAAAAAAAATCACTTTTTGTAAAGCAAAAGTAAATCTTTATAGCGAGCAACTAAAAATTGTTTAAGAATCGTAAGAAAAAGGCATTATTGAAGTTACTTGTTAAAAAATACCGTGTTTTATTAAAATGATTGATTGATCTGTAAGATCCCTTTGTAACAAGATATTCTCTTTAGATAAATGATATTTTCTGGCCGCACTCATTAAAACCAAAGTTAAACTTTGAAATTTTATTGTTTGAGTACTTAATCAAATTTTAAACACTCAAGAATAAAAGCTCTTCACTTCAGAGATCCTAAGATATTTTCTCCCAAGCGCAGTCGTTCCATCAGAGATCACTGCATATTTAATGTAAATACTTTCAAGTTCAGAAACAAAGGAAAGGTTTTAAAGTTTGCTCTTAACACTACAATAATTACTCGAATTTTTATTAAAATCCTCAGCGGGCGAGCGGTAAAAACTTTAGTAATTATTCGGTGCCGTTTTCCACAACGACGAACAACTGTAGGAATCGTATTCAGACAACTTTGATCTAGACTGAGTATTTAAATGACATAAAGCATTTTAATGCATTTCATTTTATGAATTTTAAAATAAAAAAATAAAACAAAGTACAGGCTGCGCCAGCGCTTTTTATATATATAATTGTAATATTTTTTCCATTACCGTAAAAAATCAAGAATTATTTTCTCACTTCTAAATACTGGAAACCCGAAAGCCATATTAAAGTAGTCCTGTCCCAATAAATTACTAAGGACACACTTAGTTAAACCTGGCGATACATTGTTTTCAGTCCGCCCGTCTTCGCACTGATACCTGGCGATACATTGTTTTCAGTCCGCCCGTCTTCGCACTGATACCTGGCGATACATTGTTTTCAGTCCGCCCGTCTTCGCACTGATACCTGGCGATACATTGTTTTCAGTCCGCCCGTCTTCGCACTGATACCTGGCGATACATTGTTTTCAGTCCGCCCCGTCTTCGCACTGATACCTGGCGATACATTGTTTTCAGTCCGCCCCGTCTTCGCACTGATACCTGGCGATACATTGTTTTCAGTCCGCCCCGTCTTCGCACTGATACCTGGCGATACATTGTTTTCAGTCCGCCCCGTCTTCGCACTGATACCTGGCGATACATTGTTTTCAGTCCGCCCCGTCTTCGCACTGATACCTGGCGATACATTGTTTTCAGTCCGCCCCGTCTTCGCACTGATACCTGGCGATACATTGTTTTCAGTCCGCCCGTCTTCGCACTGATACCTGGCGATACATTGTTTTCAGTCCGCCCCGTCTTCGCACTGATACCTGGCGATACATTGTTTTCAGTCCGCCCGTCTTCGCACTGATACCTGGCGATACATTGTTTTCAGTCCGCCCGTCTTCGCACTGATACCTGGCGATACATTGTTTTCAGTCCGCCCGTCTTCGCACTGATACCTGGCGATACATTGTTTTCAGTCCGCCCGTCTTCGCACTGATACCTGGCGATACATTGTTTTCAGTCCGCCCGTCTTCGCACTGATACCTGGCGATACATTGTTTTCAGTCCGCCCGTCTTCGCACTGATACCTGGCGATACATTGTTTTCAGTCCGCCCGTCTTCGCACTGATACCTGGCGATACATTGTTTTCAGTCCGCCCGTCTTCGCACTGATACCTGGCGATACATTGTTTTCAGTCCGCCCGTCTTCGCACTGATACCTGGCGATACATTGTTTTCAGTCCGCCCGTCTTCGCACTGATACCTGGCGATACATTGTTTTCAGTCCGCCCTGTCTTCGCACTGATAACGGAAGCGGTTAGTAAAAGAGTTTGTCTCAATATTTTTTTCTAGATTTTCAAAAATTTCAAAAGAAAATGTTTTAACAATTATGAGCAATTTAAATTCGCATCAACTCCTTCCTCGGCTCGTATTATTAGAGTTGTTTGGTTTGTTTTGGCATACGCTGGTTTCTATTTACAAATTCTTAGCAATAAAACTGAGTGTGCTGCGTTTTAAACCGGAACGTTAAGTCGTTCCTATAGCATAGAGTGAAATGTAAACCTAAAAATTTTACCATATATTATACAATTACACCACTTTTATATTTATATGCTTACCTTTTGATTAGGATTTGTTTGGTTTGTATTCGTGATAGGCATAGCACGCCATGTACCTAGGTCCACAATTCAGCATCGATCCAGAAAGATAAAAAAAACTACACCAATATATACCTATATTATCTAGAGACCTCGCATTATCTTTTTTCTTTTTCCATAAGTTATTATTGTAGCCGCTTCCGAGAAGCTAGCCACTTCTCTGTGCCGTAACGTGAATTAGTGGTTTTTAGCTTTAAAACCAATAAACTTTATTTCTGAAATACAATATAAACATTAAAAATAGAGATTGTGATTTAAATAAAATTCTAGAAAGAAATGATAATAGGAAATAGAGAAACTTAAATAAAACGTACAAGTATTCCGATCTCGTAAGCTATGTCTGGAACATGATATGCTTAGATGATAAATGTTTATTCATTCTTCCTCGATAACAACGTACATGAAACTTCGACACTATGACGCTGGCATTATGGTGATTTATGTATTGGGTTACGGTCTGAAGATGAATAACTTTTAGGATATTAGTCATAATGCTATCAAAGAGATTAATAAAAAGTTTTTATAATTGTTATAAAAGGCGGGAAAACCTCAAAGCAGTATGTACCTTTTAAAAGAGCTAACCGAACCCATACTAGACCTCACACAATACATAACCGCTGGAAATAGGGATCTACTTTCTATTAAAACAGATTTCTTAGGGGTTGCAGGGGTGAAACAAATTCTTAAAAATTCCCACCAATCGGGAACAATCCGAATCGAAAATCAAATTAAAAAGTGTTGCAAAAGCTGCGGACACACTCATGTAAGTTTATACAAGTCATGTACTCACTCACAAAATTACATACAAAGTGTTAGGTCTAAAACAGCTTGCCCGTAAATAACACAAAACAACTAACGAATTTCCCCCGCTGGCTCGAAAGAGTACATTTCTGTACCATTATTACAAAAATTATTAATATAACATTTTTTTTAACATCTGTTTCGATATGATAGTGTTTTCTTACACAACCTACCACCCTCAATCAGGTTTTTATGAACCCCTAACTAAAGAATATAAATAGGTATAATTTGTCACGTGCTAAATCAAATTGAGGAAAACTCTCGAAAACTCAATATATTTTTGTCGTTTGCAGTACAACTGCACATAATGGAAACACATTAGGTAACCGCAGCGTGAATTGTTTTGATCTACTTACAAATAGTTAAAAGGATATCAAACCATATTGTACGCACCTTAATAATATATTACCTCTGAACTCAAAGCCAAAATCAGGTAAGGTGGAAATGATGAATTTCAATGTTAGTTTTTGGTTCTGAGTTAGTATACTGCCGAGTTAGGTGCTCTAAGTCATTTATCTATACCAATATTATAAAGAGGAAAGATTTGTTTGTTTGTTTGTTTGTTTGTTTGTAACGAATAGGCTCCGGAAATACTGAACCGATTTGAAAAATTCTTTCACTGGTAGGAAGCTACACTATTCCCGAGTGTCATAGGCAGTATTAGATTAAAAAAAAAATAGGGATGCTTACTTAAACTCAAATAATGTAACCCAAGGTGCAATATTTTTTCCGTTGTTTACATATTTTGACAGGTGGTTTGTTGTTGTTGTTTGTTTTTTTGTTCGCGCATTCTGGGCAGTCAAAAGAACATAGTCAACAGAGCCAAGTCTTTGGTAGTATCTTATATTCTATGGCGTAACGAAGTAAGCCGGGAAAGCTCGTTATTTATAATTTTGGGTTTTTACTGGATTTTAGTAGGTGACACAATGTACCTACGTTTAATAGATGAAAGTTTTTTATGCAAATAAACTATTTAAAAAAAAAACATAGATAATTTTCCATGATTCCTTCGTATAAAAATGTAATTATAAAATAAAATCTGTAATACGTACATATGAGCTAATGTTGAAATTGTTGTATTTTATTTAAAACCTAAGCTCAGAACGGTATTTCAAATACCCTAGCTAAGAATAAGAAATACTAAAAGTTGAACGTTTCAATAATAAAATATAGATTCAGTTCAAACTAAAATACTTAAAGTTAAACTGTTCTTAAGGAAACATTATATTGAGAAAGACACTCCAAATTTTCGAAGAATTTCTAGAATTTGATGTCAGCTTAGTCCTATCAAAACTTACGCGGGCTTATTAAAGTTCGCTTCGAAAGCTGCCCGAGCTTAAATCGAAAAAGCTTCCCGGTTGTTATGCTAATACCCTCCTGTTAGAAATATCCTCGTTTTGATTAATAGGAATATGAAATGGCCGTGAAAGGGATTTAGTACGTTTAAATTTCAGATAAATCATTCCTAAAAACAAAAAAATATTTAGCGTGATAAATAAAACAAAATACAAAATGAAACGCTCAATGGAAGTATTAAAAATATTTAAAAAATTTAGTCTCTGCTTCCTTAAGATCATGCCTCCTTTAATTTTATAGGAGAGGACTAGTTTTCAAATATTGAAAGTTCAAGGGATGCTGGAATATCATTTTCTATTCAGACTAAAATAAGCCAACACGTAGCATGGATATAAAAGTGTTCCATAAGTCAAGAAAAATAATTTCTTTACACAATCTGCAGTAACTATTTACATATCTTGAAAGAAAAGCTCCCCTTGGCTTCTTTTTTTAATAATCTGATCCGATCACGAAATGTAAATTAAATTGTAACGATTGATTGAATTTCGTAAAGTTGAACAAGAAATTTAATAAAATTATTATAAAGAAGTAAGTTTGTATAAACTTGAAATTACTTAAAAGTATTTTTTTGTTATATGAGCTTCAAGAATTATTTTCAAACCTGCCAGTTCTTTTAACGTAACTAATTTTTTATAACGATAAAATAGATTTGATTGAGTTAAAAAACACAACTTCCACAAACGAATGTTTTCGCTCGCACGTCTCCGAATGATTGAAGAATTTCACTATTTTAACAATAGTAAAAAATAACAAGCAAAAAAAACTTTGAGAGGGTTTCCTATTCCAAAAAACCTTATGATTGTCTACGATCAGTTGTTCAAAGCTACAGTTTTTGAATAAGGAAACCGAGCGTTATCGAAGGGTCTTAGAAAGGCCGCAGCTTGCTTCTGATTAACAGGAATGCTCATATAGCCGCCGCTGGTTGTTCGTAACGGGTTTCCTTCCAGGCATCACCCAGGAATGTAATTAGATATTCGAAGTGTTTTTTTAATTTAAACATTTTTGTATTTGCTTCATAATTAGACTACCTTCTACTTGGTACAGGTACCTATAAACAAATCTTAATAGGTATATAGAAATATATATATAATTATTAAGCCTATACTATAGGCCTAATTCAGCAGTGGAAGTTGTTCGGATAATGAGGAACAAATTTTCATTAATGACGTAAAGAAGGAAATACAAGTTTTTTTATTTTTATTTATTCATTAAATGAGTTATAGCAATGCACAATGGTTCCAAGCACGTTAGCTAAGTGCAGATGTGAATTGTGCTTTTAGTCCACTTAATAAGAAACAAGAAATTCATATAAATTCAACAACAACAAAAAAATATAGTACCTACGTATATGATGCAGTGTATTAAATTTCAAGGCAATTTTAACTGACAATTTCTCGCGTTATTCTTTCTGAAGTCGACATTTGCATTCCCAAAGGAACTCGGAACACGTGAATACAATCATATAATATTGGGTCCTACGTGAATAAAGGTTTCGGGGTTTTTCAGTAAGCTTAATAGGTAAAACATACTACAAGAGTTGCTTGGAGGACATCCATGAATCATTTCGCCTGATCAAATATTTTCAGTTTCTTGTGCCCTTTAATGAAAATTACATTTATAAAAAATTAGTCATATTAATGCAGTCCCGAGACGAGTACTGGAACCTTAAAAGTGTCCTGTATTTTACACACAAATTGAATAAAAAGGTTTTGGAAGGCGAGTGCTGAGCGCCCATGCCTTAGGGGGTTACAAAATAAAGAAGTACCTTGCCACTATTCAGGGTATATAAATTAATAAATAATATGTTCTTTATTGCATAGCAACCGTAAGTAATCATCACTGAAATATTACAAACATTTATGTAAAAAAAAAACCAAAGGAATTGGTAGTAAAGTTCTTTCAAGCAACACGTTATAAATGAAAGAAAAACTAACTTATAAAATGATATCATTGATAGAGTTTAATTGATTATACCTATGTAGTGTGAAAGTAATGTTAAAATATAACTCATTGGTATATACACCAATTATTTGATGACCTAAACGTTAGCCAAATCATATTGTAACATATTATATATTTTATCGTCTTTATTTTATTTTATCAGAAGGCGTGCCTACACACGCGTACAGACTATCCCAATACTGACACGGTCCTGTGAATCCTAATGTTTACAGATTTGTGGACATTTTAGTGGAAAACTCCCGAATCTCTTCTCAAAAGGTTCTTATTTAAATTTATTTCGCGGAGATTGAGATTAACGTGGCTCCCAGAGCAGTTAAAGGTATTAAAATTTGTTCGTCCTTAAATTGCTGTTTTAGAAGCTCGGCGGCGGTTAGGTGATAATTTTATTGTGATGCTGATGAGTATAATTTGACTTGTAAATGAAACAAAGCGGTATTTCCGATACTAAGTTAAGTCGTCCGTCATTAAAAAAACCAAGATAGAAAGTCGGGAAAAAGTCGAAAAGTCTACCATGTTTTTTTACCTTTTCCGTAGAAGCGTGCGTGGTTGACTTTTTTTTGCGTCAGAAAGAGGCTGTCAGCGATGTCGGCGCAGTCTTTCATCGCAGTTATCTCCGCGATGGCCGATCGCGATACTCTTTGTTGTCTTGCGGCATTGTGCCTCTCTCGCTTCAATCGCTAACTATACTTTGCCGATTGTCTACCCTACGCCTTTCAGCAAGGACTTGGAACTTCTTGGAATTTTATATCTAAGAAAAGATAAGTTAACCAACGGCTGCTGAGTATTTGTAACGTAAAATGCAATTAATTTACAACACGTCATGTATCTTGAAAGAGGTAACGGTCGGATCTAAGCTTTGTATTACAAAAGTAGGGCAAGCCGCGCACAACGAGAAAATGTTACTAAAATGAAAACATGTGATGGTGGTCAGACGCCGCGGCTCAAGCATGGCGCGAGGTGTTTGCTCGCTGTATTGAATGGTGCCGATCCGTTGTGCCGCCGACAACTTCTCTCCTATCAGTTTCGTTTCCGAGCTTCGGAGACAATTTAACTTGACAACGCGGCGCCGCGCCGCAACAAAGACTTGCTCGCCCTATTTAACGCGACGCTACTACTCACCTTCATATAACGCGTTCTGCCTCTAATAACCATATTAATAACTATTTTAACTAGAATAAGGAAACCTATGAATATCAGCGTCGGCTAGGTGGCTACGGCGAGAAACTCATTAGTGCGATGTTGCAAGCACTTTAATAACCCTCTCCAACTTTACTTTTTGATCTCACATATTGCACCCCTACCTAACGTTTTATTTCCGGTGTACATGCTTCTTTAGTATAAGCGATAAAATTCTAAATTTAAATTTTGATTTCCAGTATACAAATATAGACTAGACGACCTGAATTGAATACTCAAACGTAAGTTGCGAATAGGTACGTTAATCGTGTAAATATGAAAACAAGTTCGCACCAAGTCACCGTTACCTTCGGAATGTGAAGTATTTGCGGGAGTGTTCTTTGTGCGATCGGGGGCAAGTGTAAACACGGGCGCGGGCGGGCGGTTGGGCGGGCGCCGGCAGTCGCGTCACTCGGGCGGCCGCCGCCGCGCGCCTCGCCCGCAGCCCGCAGCAGCATGTCCGTGCGCGTGGACCGCGAACGCTTCGCGCGACACTCGTCACGCGCTTCCGTAGATCTTGCGTTTCCGGGGACTTCGTCGCGCGACCACTCCTTCCGATCAGTGCACTCGGGCCGCGTGCCCCGCGCGTCCAGCGATGACCTGATGGTGCCGGTGCGGTCACTGCGGTCGGCGTCGTGTCGCGTGGCGCCGGGCGCGCCGCACCGCCTGCGCCGACACCACTCCTCGGCGGCGGAGTGTGAGCGCGCGCGCCGCAGCCGCCGGCACACGCTCGAGCTACCGCCCAGCCGCGGGCCGAGCGTGCGGAGTCGCTCGCCGGAGCCGCAGCCGCCGCCGCTGGAGCCGGAGCTGCTGCCCGAGGAGGCCGGCAAGGAGGCGCGCCGACGCCGCGTGGTGGCCGCGGTGGCCGCTTCCTTCTTCGCGCTGGCGCTGGCGTCGGTGCTCGTCGTGGTGGTCACGCTGACGCACAGCTCGGTGCTCCGCGCCCACAACCAAACTGCCAAGTACTACACGTTCTCCGTGCCGCCGCACCATCCTCTCAGTGAGCCCCGTTCATGTTGCCCCACCGTCGTCCCTCCTGCTTCGCATGCGACTGTCTCCGTACCCTACATCGGGGCTGCGAGCGTCTTCGGCTCCTCGCGCGTTCAGCAGTTATATTCATTCAAATTAAAGTGGGCTTTTGGTGGGTTCTATAGCTTGTGATACCCCCATGTGTTGATACTTTCATACATTAAAAATGATGCGTAGTAAGAGTAGTACAGTCGTCAGCTGCCAGCGGCGTGCTCGCTGACAGGGGCTGACGAGAGGGTCCGTCGCGGGCGAGGAGTCACGTACGTTCGCAACCCCTTTTGCATGATTAGACACAGACCTCCCAACTAGCAACGAAGGTCGTATAAGATTTACTCTTTCGACTATAGATCGTAAGACACTTGTATAAACGATCCTAAAATGTTAAAAAGCTGTATAAAAGCGGCTATCTGGATTATTTTGCATTCAACGCTTTTTGGCTCTATAAACATGTCTAGTAAACGTTTATACGATGAAATCATATCGCATTTACTCGATTGTTGTATAAATGTATCTCTTGATCGCCATTATACAACAATAAGTCGTAAGACAGCTCTTTAAAAGCAACTGAATTGCTAATTTGTCGTCAAACTAGCTATTATAGCACAATCTATCGACATTTAATTTTAACAGCATAATTGTGGAGTAAACGCGGTTCATACGATAAAACAGCATCTTAGTTACTTTAACAGCACTTTATGTCGTATGATAACTCTATGGAATGCTTTTATTCGACTTAACTAATTAGGTTGAGTAAAAGCTTTCAAATTATTCTTTTACAACCTTTTCGGTCTCTAAAGGTTATTTAAAAGCCATTTTACATCGATATAGTGGTATAAATGCTTTTTGAAATCTTTTACAGCACTATCTGCCATTTTGTTACATGATACCAAAATAAACAACGTAATTTGCTTTTTTTATTCGCAAAATGGATTATAATCGATGGAAAAGGATTGAAAGAAGTGGAGGATTCCGACGTAAAGAAAATAAGATGTATACACGATTGAAACAGTCAAGATCTTCATTGGCTATAACCACGAGTCAAGAGCGTTTAATTGATAGGCGTGAGGGTTCCGTAGCGTATAATAATTACTAAGTACTACTATTAGGTACTATTAGGTATTCTGTAACAACGGCCATATAGACAACCGTTTGCAATTTATCGAATTTGCCAGTATGTTTTTTTAAGTAATGGGTGTTTATCTTATACTTATTGTGTTTGTTTTTATAATTTTATAAGTTAGTTGGTAGGTACCCAAAGAATTTGACTCAACTATTATTATTATTTTTTTATAATAAAGAGATACTTAAGTAAGTACTTACAATTTTGTTTTGTATTAAGTGATCCTACTTGCAATAACATTCGTCGCTTGGATAGTGATAATAAATTGAATATCTAGACTAACAAACCACGATTCATTTTTATATATTGGTAGATAGTAGGTAGTAGATTTTGCACTAAGGAACCCTAAACTATCTGTAATGGCGTCCCTAGAAGTCGTAAGATGGAAATCTCATTTCAATCTTTCGACTAACAGCTGAGAGAATGCTCTGTGATGATAAATGAGTTGCTATTATTTGCTATTGATGGCGAATTTATTTTAAATGTTAAATTAACAATATTTTTTATTCATTATTTACATAGAAATCTTGGGGCCCATTGAAATATTAACTACAATGCTAGGTATATAGACGAAAAAATTAATTCCGCACATGAAAGTAAGACCCTACGACCTAACTTTAACAGGTAACTAATTACCTGTCATCATTTGGCTTGATGGCTTAAAAACGTAATGGTTAATACGATGGCAAAATATACTTATATTTATTAGGTTTGACACTTCAACTGACATAAATTACACGTATAAAATAAAAAGTCTATAAGTGCTGCTTGGGTGCAGTTACACGATAAAAAAGTCGAGTGATTGCAACCAAATTGCTTTATTACTATAAATAAGTCGAATAAAAGCGGTTCTACCGACTTGGAAAAAGCAGATGTGTCGAATAATGGCATTCTGATGGCCATTATGGTACTAAGTAGCATTCTAGTTGCGATTACTCGATATTTATTCGACTAAATGGCTACTCATACGATAATCTTACGATATTTACTGGATCTAAAGCTGAGAGAAGTGCGCCCAAATCGCGTTGAGAGAACGTGCACAGAGCATTTACACGACTTTTTAAAGATCCTTCTTACGACCAATAGCTGAAAGAGAAACGTGCTGCTGACTTTTTTACGACACGATTTGCTGGTTGGGCTTAGATTGTGACGTGTATGTGGTGGTTCTCATTAGTTATTTTACACGATTACTTGTACTTTTCATTGTGGATAGAGTGTATTTCGTTCAAGATTGAAGGCCCCTTATAAAGATCTAAAATATGTATCTTGAACATACTACAGGTACTTTGCACAGTCATCGAACAACTAAATTGAGCCTATGGAGCTATTTACAAAATAATTGCAACACATTCTAATGAAAAAATAATTTATTTAAAAAAAATACGTTTTAGGGCAGCGGATATCAATATATATAAAACTCTTCCGTTACTGACTGACTGACTGACTGACTGACAGACAGACAACGCAGAGCCGAAACTACTGGGCGTAGCGGGCTGAAATTTTGCATGTTGGTTCCTTATGGAGTGTAGGTGAGCACTAAGAAGGTATTTCCCGAAATTCCCACGGGAACGGGAGCAAACGGGAATTTTGTGTTTATGAGAAATCTGCGCGGGACAAACCGCAAGGCAGCCTCTAGTAAGGATATAAAATAACTCACTTCCGATTACCAAGAATGAAAAATAACTACCGACAAAGTTTTTCCACGATAAATGTAACGTAACCCTTCGTTTATGTTCATTCGGATTACCAAACCAAATCAAATAAAACAAAGCCTACAATCAAAGTGGAAGCTGGCTCTACAACAAACAAAACTTCGTTCAATTCTCCTAATTGCTCTGCTTGTGGTGTGGTAGGAACAGCAAGACTAACAGACAATGTACAGTTTTGTTACATGATTGTACGGATAATTTTGTAAGCCCTTTTATATGGTAATTCTCAGCTACTACACGGCTAGCTGCATTCAGCTTTTTAGCATCTTTTAGCATCCATTAGTGCTAACTGACGCAGCATATCTTGTGGCGAACCGTGGAGTAGAAGCGAAGTTATTTGCATTAAACTGCCTCGGGGACATGTGACATAATTCGTAAAACATGCTGGATTATTGAATAGTGACGGTAAATAAATCTCAAGTTTATTTTAAAACGAGATAAAGAAAACATGTGTGTAGTTATCTAATTTATTATATCTCTCTTTTTATTTTAACTAATGAAACAAATAATTCATATAAAAACCGTGGTGAATAAAGAAACAAAACCACAATTTGCTTATGCCCTACGGATCCATTAGAAAATAAAATAAAGCCAAATCCTTATCATTTTTTCCTCTACATTTTACACAATACAGTCGCTACCATAGATACTTTGTACACAAGACAAACGAAGTGCGGGAATGACAGTAAAATCCACAATTGTCCCTACAAGTTAAAAAGAGACACCACTAATGAGACAATTTTTTGCTTTGAGTAACAACATATATCTGGTATCCTATACTAACATGTATTTAGTTTAAATAAAAAAGTTTTTCCCTACATATTTTATCACTGTCATTGTTGGTCTTTAAGCGTAGCAGATTCTATGGTAAGTCTATGGTCGTCACAGTGGTAGTGAAACAGCAGTCAGTGAAACCTTCCGCTCATTTTTCAACCTGTAAGTGATGTACGGTTCTATTGTATAGCTTTTTTGTTTCGGCAGCTTTTACTTTACTGCAAAGTGGGAGTTTTGGGCGGAAATTTCAGAGTTCTAGATATACAGAAACCTTTTTAAAAAATGAATTGATATAAAAATACTTTAAAGGCTTTCAAAAATAAAATTAAACGGTTGTTGGAACGTTTATATTTATATGTATACTAAATGTAGTTTCATTTACGACCGCTCGTTAATCAATTTATTTTCTATTGTACAATAGCTGCGGATGCGGACACATTGTTCCCGGTATAATATAAATTCTTGCAATATTATTAACGTAACATCTGTTTTTTAAAGCTTTTTTAACTTCCAATGTATGTATGATGTTCGTGTGAAATTTTGCAACTCAATTTAGAAGCAGATATTATTATCACTAACTGATTGAGCAGAAATTTTGTATACGCGTTCAGCGTGCCTAACAAGACACAGTAGGCTAATGTAAAAAATCCTTAACGGCCGAAAACTCAAGATGGTGGACTAGCTGTTTTTAGTGCACTCCTACAATATATGGGTATCAAATGAAATAAAATCCTGCGAATAACTCGAAAAATAACTTGAAGTTACTTTAAATTTAATATGCCGTCGTACTTTCACATTGAAATAAAAGTTTGATTTTAAAAAGGTTATAACTTTAATTTATTATCTTAGTTAATGTTTTATAACATAAACTTATATTGTAAAGTACTTTCCCCCAAAGCCCAAAAGAGCGATTGAATCATGCAAAGACAAGAATGACTTATATGCTGCCTGTAGGGTTTGAACTCGGACCTCTGAGCTAGTTTTATAACTCGTACCGTAAAATTGTACCTTTATGAGGGGAAATATTATTGTTGTGATTATTATTGAGTATTGATCAAAACTCGTCTTAAGGGGTCCGGAAACGGTGGTCAAAACCAAAGCGGATATTAGTATAATTTAAAGTACCTAGCTCCATGAATACCAGGCCATTCTGGAAATGAGTTACTTTTCGTATTCCTTTTAAAAACGTTATTTGAACATTTTAATTAAAATGTTAATACTTTAATTTTTGAGACAAAGTAGGAAGGTACTCATTAATGACGAGGTCAGAAAACTAGGCTATGTCGGACGAGTACAGTTTAAAGCCCGTGCGGCAGCAACAACACATTGTGAAAACCAGAGTATCTCGTGAAAACATTTCATATAGATTTGTAAAGCTGTTTTGGAGAAGAGTGCCTTTGAAAGACTGACAAACGGACGGGCAGATTTAGTCATATTATAATAAAGTCCCGGGACGAGTACCGGAACCTTAAAAAGTGTCGTAGACGAAATGTTGGTAGCAAACGTGAACAGATTATCATCATAGCAAGTTAAAGGGACACACCCTATTTACCCTACCCTACCTTATAACTCAAGGTCACATTTTCCGCCGTCAAAGTTTTCACTCAACATGACGCGTCTGATGCAATATTTCAATGGTCTCTGGAGTATTCTTCTTATCAAAGATATTTGATAGTTCAATGCTTCTTGTTTTCTTTTCAAGGACCTTCTATCTATCTTTTGCTAGCTGGCTAACTTCAGAACGCCCTACAATATACGTTTACACGATATTTTTAATGCCCTTGGTGGGCAACTTTTTTAGAAAATTCAATAGACTATGGTGACATAATTTTTCAAATAGGTTCAGTTGTTTCGGAGTCTACATTTTGATCAAGATCAAAACAAAAAACAAAAAAATCTTTGCTATAATAATTCTTATTTATTAGTGTCTACATAGAAAATTTCAGTTGAAAACTAAATGATGAATTTAGTTTCACATGAGTAAAGATAAGTTTATAGGGTTCAAAGAATGCTACCAACCTTATGCTAACCGTAATAAGAAATGTTGGTTAAAAGTTCTGAATTCGATTAGGGATCCAATTTCTAGCGGTGTGATATGAAAATTATTCCTATTTACATATGCGGAGAGGTAAAGGGATTTGAACATGTAATTTCGATTTCGAGGAAAAAAGTTAGCTTATATTTTTTTTCTAAGAAATATCAAAAGTGCTTTTCATTTGAATATCAAATTAAATTTAGGGAAACCTATGATATTTTTTTGAGCAGCGTTGAAATTATGGAGCAGCAGTCCAGGACAAATAGCATATATAATTATATATATGAGCTTGTTTCATTTGATGTTGACTGTTAAACCTGGCTCCGAAGGTCCGGGTTAGAATCCCTTCGGAGGTAAATATTGTCATGATGGATAGATAGACAGATAGACTCTTTATTACAATCAATCTTAACATATCAAAATATTCTTAAATTAAAACATTGATTGCAATGGGCGGCCTTATCGCTTAAAGCGATTTCTTCCAGGCAACCCATTGTTAAGATAAAATAGGCAACAGAAAATATCATGGTGATCTATGTTTGTTGCCTACTTTTTTTATACAAACCCTACTTTTTATACAAATAGTTTTTAATAGGCCCGGAATACGTACTTTTAAAATAATCACAATGTTAGTCATATTTTATCTTTTACTCTTAGTGCGCAAGTAAACTACACTTTAAATCCTGAGTGCGTGAAAAGTGTGGCTGTTAGTGTGATAACAATGTTTTTCTCACAAAAAAGGGCGGGTTTCAGAAAGTTTTTCCCTTTTCCTTATATTCACTGTCTTCTGTATTTTTTTATTTTAGGGTAAGACCCTTCTTTAATTTCGTGGCTTGCGATTTTTTTAGTTCACAAAGTGGAAGGAAATTAATAATATGCAATAAATTTAGTAAAAAAATTAAAAGCTATTTAGATTTTTCTGCAGACTTTTATTTTTTGTCAATCAATCAATCAAAATCAAAAAATCTTTATTCAATATAGGATACAAGATATCACTTATTGAAAGTCAATTAGACTACATCTAATCTAATCGCTATTGATACCTTATTTGGTAAAGTATCCTATACTGTGAGAGGCGAGGTAGTTCAGGGTGCCCACCAATTGGCTCAGACAAACAAATGTTTGGCTTGCCTTACGACAATAGTCGCCTGGAGAGGCCCCCAAACGAGCCCTCCTCTGTCAAGTGATTCTACTCCCTTTCGCAATGATTTTACAGCGTAGAGAAGAAAGGGTAACAAACTCTACTTTACAATTTTATTTATCTCTCGTTTTTTTTTCTTTTGTGATATTACAATTACAATACAATAAGGTGACAATACAATGAACATTATACAGATTAATAAAAATGAAAGTACATGAAATAATGAAAATATCTTAAGTGCAGAGCTAGACTACTTCCATGCGTCTTTGTCGTTAGCTATGTCTAGATTACGTTGAGAGGATCTCTCTTTTTCTGCGGCTATTACGTACTGACTGTCATATAATCAGGTGGTGCCTGGAAATAAATGCATTTAGGCGATACGAGGACCAATTGCAATTAATTCCTGAACGTGATAAAAGCTATTTGATACACATGTAAAAAAAACTGTTAAACCTGTCCATGCAAACAATCATAAAACTTTGGTAGAACACGTAACACGTTTTGAATCGTCGGAAGTTGTAGTAAAAAGTTATAATCTCCTCTTAATCCTTTCAGACCCGTTACGGTCACGGACTTAAAACCATTTTGGTAATTTTTGAATTATATTTCGATATTTTAAGTAATACACTCCAAAAATCGTCCTCCCTATGCTGTTGTTTTTGTAAATAAGTTTCAGAGGGGTTTTTCATAATGTCGTCCTAATAAAAAATAACCCACCGAATATTTGAAACTTTCAAGCCCGGTTTAACTAGTCCTGTTACATTAATATACTACTACTATTACAGGGCTTAAAAATTTAAGTAAATTAAAAAAATATAAAATGCGATTATTATTAGCTGTCTATAAACTATAAACTCCTTCATTCAATCGAATTAATCGACTTTGTTTCAAAGATCACCTCTCTATGTCTTGACGTATTTAAAATTACCCCTATAAACGTTATTTGAATATGTCTTGTCGCCTATAACGCGTAAGCCGAGCCCTGTTGGACGCCGATTGTGGCCATAATGTTCAACATTGCAGAGACCGAACGAATACTGTAAGATTTTGTAGTTGATTGTCCGTTATTTTTTCTATTGAACTAAAATGTTAAATTGTTTGTCATTAACTAAAATTTCCTCAAGACCGTATTTTTTTTTCATTCCATTGGACCCGTAAACTTTTGCTATTATACCTCTAAATCTCGATTTTTGCTGTAAAGAGGATCAAACTCAAAAAATGTTATTGTGAGATTGTAAGTTTACAAAGGTGATAGATACGTTATGAAATGTGCATTTACAACCTGCCGGTTATGGCGTACAAAGTTATAAGGACCGTACCTCTTCTCCTATCATGAAAATAAAAATTCAGGTTTACTCGCAACTGTTTGTTCGCCTGTGAGTGTTTGGTCTGAGAAGCAATGACACTGAATTATCCCTTACGAGGGCGGCTTTGCGCTATTTGTAGCGCATTTGCATAGTAATGTTTGGGATTTCCGGCTTACTGTGTGGATATGGTTTATTTCTGAGATACATCATTGTTAACATTTTTTGTTGAGAAAAAGGAAGTATCTTATTTAAAAAAAAGTTAGTCGTATAAATTATTATTTTAAAATGATTAAAAAAATCATTCTCTATATTAGGCGATTGAAGACACAATTTAGACATTTATTACATGCACTTAACATGCAAAGGTGTAAGATAAAAAAAATACACCGTCTGAATAATCTTGACCACACCTTCAGTAAAAGTACAGTTTCCGCCAATTAAAAATATTAAAAATTTAATGCTAAAGCGCCTGCCGTAATATGTCTTTTATACTTCCTATCTTGTTATGTCGTATAACTACAAAATTTCTTAAGGCTTTATTAAATTTTATAACCGTTAGTTTTTTTTGTATAACGATGTAGTAGGTATAAAAAGTGTTTGGTTTTAGGTTTTACTAATAAAAAAAATAAAAAAACATTTTGAGAAGATACTTTCGTTCCACGAAAAAAAAAGAAAAATGAAATGAACTTTGATATAAGTGGAATCTATTTTGTTAGATTCACTTGGAGTGGTCTTTGTCGCTATAACTGAAACTGGTAGAATGAAATAATCGAATCGACAGATTCAATTTTCATTTCTCTCTGTGTTGGGCTAAGAGTCTGAGAGGCAGTGGTGCGGAGAAAGTACCCATTACTGTTCCCTGAAATAGAGTAGTTTACATTTTTAACTCTTGCTCGTGAAAATATGAAGTAAAAGTGTTACATGTTTGACTATGTACATTACCCTTAAAAACAGTCCAATTATCTTTTCGGTAAAAAATGGCTGCTCACATTGCGTCAAATTCTTTATTTCACGCGCGAAATGCTACAAGAATTTTCTATTTACAAGGGCGTCTCTCTTCAAGGATAATTTTATTAATGATTGAACCAAGATATTTGTCTTTTTCCAACTCCAACTTACCTATACAGAAGCGATATAGATAGTATCGGGATATAACAACGCATAGTTCTCCGATCTGGAAGGTCCTACTTATCGGCGGTTTCCAACCTCTCTGGTCCTACTCATAGTAAAGTGGAAACCCCCGATAGCGAACCCGACTTGGCCTAATAATCACTGCCCGTTGAACTACGGAGGCGGTCAATAGATACTAGACGACACTTCTCTTTTTTCCCTTCTACTTTTACAAAGTCTGACTTGGTGCTCAGTGATAAAGGGAGACGTCCTCGTAATTTTTCGAAAATTCTATTAAAGTAATACTAACCTGTTTAAAATTAATAAAAACTTTTTATCAAAAAATTAAACCGCCGAAAAAACTGAAAAGCATTAAATAATTGGGAAACATTTTCTATTAGGACTTAATTTACTCACTTCTTAAAGTAATTTTGGCTAACCAAGAAATTTTAAGTCGGTGCCACACCACACAGCAAATTCCTTAACTACCTATAGCGCGATGCGCGGCGGCACACGTTTTTCGGTTATTTCTTTGAATTTCAGGTAATTTAGTGATCGTTATTCGTTGATTCTGTGGCACCGACTCAAAATTTCTTGGTTAACCAAAATTACGTGTGATTTGATGTGACGCGCCATTACGGTTTACAATAATAAAATGGAAAAAGTGAATTTAAGTGAGGAAAAGACGATAAAAGTAAGCACAGAACAACAACGTTTTGATTCGAAGATTTGTGAGGTTTTTGCAAACCAATCGATAAACGAAAGCAACTTCAAAAACCCCTGGAGTTCCAAACGATTTTTTAAAGGACCGTATTTAAATCATACACTACTCGAATTATAGTAAAATAACTTTTTTTTACTTGTTATTGTGTTCTGAGTTAGATTATTTATATTTAGCTAGTACTGGGAACTTTACAACTTAAATCGAATTTAATTTTTTAGGTTAAAAAACAACGATTTGGCCAAACGTGGTCGGCCAAATCGTTAAACGTTGACGTTTCGACGATCTGGCCAAAGGAATATTGGCCATTTCATGAAATTTGCACTTTTCATGAAATGACCGGCCAGATCATGAAATGGCCAATTTTACGATTTGGCCACGACATATATACTTATTATAAATGCAAAAGTAACTCTGTCTGTCTGTCTCGCTTTCTTGAGAAAACTACTGAACCGATTTGAATGAAATTTGGTATTTGGATAGTTTAAAGCCTGAGAAAGGACATAGGCTACTTTTTATACCGAAATTCTTACGGGAAAATTGGGAATTTGATGTAAAAAGGAAAAATACACTGGCAAAGCCGCAGGGCATCCACTAGTAACTAATAAAATCTAAAATTAATTGGGGCAATATTAAGAAGGCGGCTCCACAATGAACTAATAGATTAGACACGGATTTACAAAAAAAACTGGAAAAGAGATAAATAAATCCTAGAGTTCGATTATGAGTTGAATAGGTCAAGGAGTTGCTTAGTTATGAACGGTCAAAAATTCGCAGTTCACAGTTCGGGACTTTCTACAAGTTATTATTATTATTACTCGCCTATGTTATCCCACTGCTGGGCAAAGGCCTCTTTCCACTCCTTCCACCTTCCACCAATCCTTCCTTCTCCTCCTCCAATACCTACTAGTTATTATATTTCCTCATTATTTAATCCCCATTACATAATGTAAAATATCAGCATCTGTACAAATAATAAATGTTCTTGGTATGTAATTTTTATTGTTGTAGAAACTTCTACAGAATAAGTTTGAGTTACTCAAAGTTTTTTTAAAAAGAGCTCGTTCCTGGTAACATTATAAAAGTGACCCCGTTATTTGTTTTTCAATGTTTTCTTGCCTTGTATGTACATAGGCTAACTAGTATTAAAGTGTAATAATTTAAATTCAGTCAAACAATTATCTTCGTATCACTTTTCTGATTGGAATGTTTCATGTTGTTATGGAGAAATCACTCCATAACATTCATGCTACGGGGCATTCGTGCTACGAGCGAAGCTGCGGGCTTACTCTAGTAATTTTCGTAAAATTATATTTGCAACTCTTTGAGAAACATAAATTTTGGATTTATTATATAATTACTTAATTTAAATAATAAGTAGCGCAATCTATTGTTCGATAAATTGGTAAACAAAAGCGAGTAACACAATGGTTAAGATGGTATAAATAAAGTGTTAACTGAAGTCTAACTGAATTCTTCACCATGATGTTTTTCCCAACGCTAGCGTTTGGTTTATTTTACTTATTTCAACTTTTCGCTGTGACGGAAGCGCTGATCAACTACAAAATACCAATAACTAACAATATCAAAAAATCTTTGGGCTATGCTGAAGGTAGCTACATGAACTACACGGAATGGACATCCTCGTTTGGCTACAGCTCCGAGCAGCACTCCGCCACCACGGAGGACGGGTACATATTGACGTTCTTCAGAACAAGTTCCCCAAACTGTACTCAGCTGAAAACATACCCGGTGTTGCTAGTCCACGGCCTCTTCTCATCCTCCGATACATTTCTGGATCCAGGTAGGAATGCGTCTTTGGTATATCTCCTGGCAGACCAGTGTTTCGACGTTTGGGTCGCCAACCTGCGCGGCAACGCTTACGCGCGCGCGCACACCTCGCTCGACCCCGACACCGACGCCGCCTTCTGGAGGTTCTCCAGCGACGAGCAGGGCTACTACGATATTCCAGCCACCATCGACTACATTCTAAATAAAACTAAATCTATAAAACTTAATATAATTTCGTACTCTTTGGGTGGTCAATCGACTATAGCTATGTGCGCAGATCGGCCAGAATACAACAAAAAGTTAAATCTTTTTATTGATATAGCTTCGCCGACAAGAAATATTAACATAAGGAGTATCACGTTCCAAACCCTTCTGAGATCGTTTAATACATACGGTGCATTGCTTCAATTAATTGGAATCGAAGAAGTGTTCACTAAAGGCGGAATCATTCAACTTCTGCTGGAGTACCTTTGTCAAATCGACGTCGGATTAGCTCCACTGGTGATGGGATTATTGGACTTCTACCATCCTGGGTCTGTATCAGCTGAGACGTCTCGTACTATATTTTCTCATTTCTTTATGGGATCTGCTGTGCAACAGATAGCCAAGACAGGACAGGACTCTATAAATGAAGAGTTCAGGCATTACAGCTTTGGAGCTGCAGGGAACTTGGCTAAATATGGAAATGAGTCTGCTCCAATCTTCAACTTAAATAATGTCGTGGTGCCCTCGGTACTAATGACAGGTCTAAATGACCCTTGCGTGCCGTCCGAGAACATGTACTGGCTCGGGAAGCAACTGCCCAACACTTTGGCCGTTGAAGCGTTATCTGACCCGGCCTGGAATCATCTCGACAACACCCACAGCCAAAAAACACCCGACGTTATGTCATCGACAATAAAAAAATATTTGGATCTTTACAATCCTTGATTTCAGGTTTTATACTTGATACTTGATGTTAAAAAAAAAACTGGTTGCTATTTGCAAAATTTATTTTTTAGCGATCATACGAAATTAATAATATTTCATAATGTAGGTATACTGGCGATCTCACATATTTTATTGTACAATATTTTTATGTTAGAACGCAATAAGATCATTTGTAAAATGTACAATTAATATAACTATCTATGCAACTACATGTATAGCTACAATTTGGCAGAGCTCTAATGCATGGCAAAGTGCCATAAGAAGCAGTTAAGCATCCTTTTGATGCAACAAGTAGCCAATATAGAGCTGTTCTACCAAAATTTGTACAAGTTTTGAATTTTCGTAACAAAAAAAAAAGTGTTAAATTTAATGTTTTCATAGCTTAAATAGTTAGCATATTTATTAAACTATGTTGTTTTAAGAAAGTTCTCAGTATTAATGCTCGAATAAATTAAATACAAATTTTTTTCTTTATCATCTCACATCTTATTGTCAGGTTCGTTACAAAAATATTATTTGATTAAAAATTATATGAAGAATTAAGATGCTTCAAATGATTTTTATTTGATGGGTTATGTATTATTTAACATTTTACCATACAGAAATAAATTATTTTATATATAATTGCAGAAATATGATCACTTGAAAAGTTTTGTTACGATAAAGCCCCATTTGAAGCCTTAATTTTAATATTTTTACTACAGTAGCTACTATAACTTTTTGAAATCACAACCAGTATATGGCTTTTCAAAAGATCTTTCGATTTATATAAGTTTTAATATACTTATTCCGTCTAAAACATTTTTAAAATGAAAAAAACTACAAAATATTTTAGGGACAGTAACTAACCCTGACATTGTTGTAACAATACTGACATGCTAAAGCTGAGATCACAGTAGTCATTTTAATTCGTCTTTAGCAATGATTTTAGTTAAACAGTAAAAATGCACTAAAATAACATTTTAAAGTCTTGTTTTTATAATTTTGCGTAATATTTCTTTAAAATAGTAAGCCAAATTTGTAGCATGAAGTAAAAAGTTAATATTTATCAGTCAAAATTATTGTGACAATCGGAAATTAGAGAGTGTAAATTGCCGTCTTTATTATAGAATACATTGCTTTTTATTATTATTTTAAAACGTATTTTTTTACTACCAGGTAAATATATCGAGCGAAACTAATCAGTTAATTGTGTCACCAGCTTTATCTAGTCAGTTTCGTTACAAATCCTGTCAGGATATATGTTACAACACAAAATGTAACGAGCCTGACGTAACGCGCAAGGGTCCCGTTTGAAAAGAAAATTAATATTTATTTGAAAAATGCATTTTCAGATTTAAATCTTTCACTTATTTGTTCGTAGATAACATAGATATTAGCCACTAAAATCAGCAGTACTACTAGTATCATAGTCAGTCATAGTATCATATAAAAAATTCTGGAAATTGTTATAACTATATTGACAAAAAGTGTAGAAAAAACTCACAACGTGCAACCGCTCGTCATAAGTTGGTGCCTGTCTTTTTATAGAAAAAAGATAAGTCAGTTTTAAATATTCTATTACCACCGGCCTGCCAGTACATACAAAATTGCCTAAATATTCACAAAGTTTTTCTTTTGAAAATTTGAGAAAATAGCGTAACTATATTGACATGTCAGGATCGTCCAAATTTCATGGACAAGAGAAATAAATCATTTAAAAATACTTATTAAATACTTTTTTAAATGTAATCTCGATATTTATTAAGCCAAGTAATTACATTGTGGGAAAAAATAATAACCACTGATGTTTTAGAACAAAAACCTTTCTAAACTAAGACGTGAATGCGACAACCAAAGTTAGGGACAGTATGGGGGGAGAAATTTCAGAATTTTCAACAATTAATTTAAAATAGTTTTTCTTTGACAATAGTTGAACAAAAAATAGGAATAAGTGGCCTAGATACTTAAATATATAAAACTGACGCCGGCAAAATACTGCTTATCGTCATATTTCCACAAAAAATAAAATACGCTAGGGACATTCAAAAACGGCCAATGTACTTACAAATTTGGGTGGAATTGCTCATAACGCTTTTTACTATTGTAGTTTAATTTAATGTAAGTCTGCTGTAAAGATTTTGAATTAAACTTGTTTTAAGACCCTTGGTTTGTTACGTATTGTTATATTATACTTACATTTCTATACCAATATTATGAAGAGGAAAGTTATGTTTGTTTGTTTGTAACGAATAGGCTCCGGAAATACTGAACCAATTTGAAAAATTCTTTCACTGGTAAGAAGCTACATTAACCCCGAGTGTCATAGGCTATATTAGATTTTCAAAAAAATTAGGGATCCTTACCTAAACTCAAAAAATATTACCCAAGGTGCAATCTTTTTTCCGTTGTTTACATATTTTGACAGGTGGTATGTTGTTGTTGTTTGTTTTTTATTCGGCCATTCTGGGCAGTCAAAAGAACATAGTCTATAGAGCCAAGTCTTTTGTAGTATCTTATATTCTATGGCGTAACGAAGTAAGCCGGGAAAGCTCGTATAATATAAAAATATTATTTTGAATTAACTCAGCCGGTTCTAACTGACAGGAAATAAATAACATTAAACATATTTTTGCTTTTTTTATTTATTCTAGGGACACAATATTAAATAGTAGTACAGCGGCGGTCTGGTATAGGAGGGTGTAACAGATTTGTCTATGGTCTCGTGCGGCATAGACTGTATTACCAAAGCACTATAGATAGATTTAGACCGCCACTGCACAAGACAAGACCTATATGTTCACATATCAATATCTCAGAACAATATTATTAAGGCCGTAGACGTTAAAAGTACGCTCGTCTTTTATTGTTGCATAATGAAATGAATACTCAGTTTTAATATATCTACATTTTACCAGTGTAAAGTAACGTAAATATTTATTTAAATTTAATAATTCAACGCTCGTCGTCGACAAACTAGCTCGCACCGCGAATACAGATCGAGGCAACAAGTGTCCAATCAGAGCACTGGATCGGATATCGCGACGTGCTGGATGACGTTCTGAGGCTGAGACCTAAATGAAATGATACTATAGGTTAATAGAATGTGGTAAGTTTAAAAACCAACAAAAATAAAATTGACAGAATAAGCGTCTTGTAAAATTGCGAGATACAAGACGCTTTATTCTGACAATTATTTTTTGTTGGTTTTTAAACCTACCAAATTCTATTATCCTATAGTTGTTATAACAAACTTATAATAGAGACAGAGATAAACTCATAAACTCTATTTAGCCTAAGAATGCACGCGATCTGTTATAAACGTTTTTTTGTCTGTGGTTTTGCTATTTTGCCTACTATTTTAAGTCCAGCTGGTCTCTAAACCATACAACATATACACACATACACATCTGATAACGGATCGCATTCAGATTCTTCTTTCTATCTTCCGTCTATAGGAAGCGCTGCGTTCAACTTTGTCTTTGTTGTAAAGGCCTAGTAACATACATTTAAATATTGTTTTCCAACAATAAAAGAAGCAAAAAAGATTCATTTATTGCCTGTCTGTTAAAACAGCTGAGTAAATTTAAAATCACATAGTTTCATCATTAAGTCATAATAATAATACAGTCTAGGTACTGAAAACTAAAAAGAATGAAGAATATTATCTCGCTTTATACTGAATAAATAAGAATATTGTTAGGTATGTCCGTAGTCAAGTCACTCTAATTACGTAGTTTCTTATAACTGCAACTTGGGTTTTACCAAATGTATTATCTTTATTACAAACATACTTATTAATTTGGGATCGTCATTTTCAATCCCAGGGAATATCTGACAATTCCTCTTTGTAATAAAGCCGCGGTGGCGACCCATCCGAACAGATTGTTATCTGTAAATATTGAATGTAGGTAGACCTTCCATTGTTGAACGCTGGACGATGCTGAAAGACGCTGACGATCAATGTTTTCTCGCAAGAGCATATTTAGTAGGTTGCATCGTATACTTTGTGCATATTTTCTGCTAGATATTCAATGACGTGTGCTACAACTTTATTTAACCTTGATGATTTTTTTAACTTTATAGGTCGTGTCATTTTATAAAATTTTAATGTATTTATTTGTAATATAAAAATATTTTCATTTATTTTATGAAAGTTGTTATGCAGATTCCTAGTCAAGTAGTACATGAAAAGTGGTTTGACCGTAAGTCGTGTAAGTGCCCGGTTTTCCTTGACTCTCCATATCTATTTAACCCTGTATTAACTGGAAGTTTTCAAGTTATTTCAAGTTTTAAGTTATTTGAGTTACCTTCGACACAGTTAGCTAAGTTTTGTCTAATGGCTCGCGCAAGGAATCTCAACTATGTGGTAAAATATTCTAGCATAGAAATTTTATCAGTATAAATTTAACTCTTTAATTACTTACTTGCTGATTGACAAATAACGATCAGAGAAAATCGCTTGTGACAAAGCAATAAGTAAGGGTTCCTTATGAGGTGCAGCAGAGCACTAAAATAAAAAAAATATAAAATTCCCTTACCCACGGTAAAAAATTTAAAGCATAAACGCTACTTCGGCTCGCACAAGTATTATTTGTATTTGTATTAAATAAGCAAAAACACAATTTTGTACAATATCTTATTGCTTACTAAACTTTTGACCTAGAGAACAAACTTGTAGGCAGTTTGTTCGATATAGACAGATAAACTACTTAAGTAGTGTTATACTTAGTAAGGCTAACTAATGCAGTATTTGATCCAGTGACTAAAACAGCTTAGCTTCAGATTAGAGGGTACTCTCACACCTAGTTTAGGATCAAAGTTGGTGAGGCCGGCCGCCAGCAAACATCGGCAGTTTGGTAGCCGCAATGTTTGAACTTCTAGTAAATTGAGATAGTTTATATTGTGGAGCGTGAGACAACAATATCTTATCTTCAGTTCTTATGGTTGGCCATATTAGTTTTAATAAATTATAAGTTACTGTTGCTGTGGGAAATACTGAAATTGCTTATTTTTAAATTCTCGTGGGTATTTCAGGAATTATTTCCTTTTTGCACTCAAAGTTCCTTTATAGGAAACAAATAGATTATAAAGTATTCTCTATGTAAAGTAATTTAAGCCGTTCGTTGTCTGTCCGCTTTTTCCTTCTTATTTCTGGCAACATCAGGACCATATGACGAAATGTAGTATTTATTGTTATACACCTAGATTTGGTTAGCAATTTGATTGAGAGAAAATTAAATACCTACTTACAGAGTTATTTACGTATTTTTACATATATTTTAAATATTGTTATTGCATTTTAATGCGAGTTGAGGTCATACGTAAATATTGTAACTTTCGATTCAATTGCTATTTGTGCTTTTACAAAAACAATGGACCGCGGCCCCGTATACAATATTTGTAATTAGTAAAATTGAATGTACGTGTGACTTTTGTTATACCAATGTATTTATATCTGAAATATTATGATAGTTAGAAAACGCTGTGAATAAATGTGGTTTATTTACATATATATTTTTTTTAATTATTGATATTTTATACTCCAAAAGTAATACTCGCATAATAAAGATATTATGTACATACGAGTAGGAATTAATCTACTTTAAAAGAAAGTCATATTTAAACAGATTTTATCGTATCTATTTTGAAACGATCTATAAATTATTGTATACATAATTAACTTTTACATTCGCGTTTTACGCAAAGTTATCATATATGTGGATTATAACTTAATGGATATTTGGTTTGAATAAACTCAAACAGTAACAAAAACCATTACAACTACAGATTTAACTTTTCTCATTTTAAAGTTTTGTACATGTAAAATATTTCCAGTTTGTTTTTGCGGAAATGGGGTTCATCAGAAGCGCTTTCAATACTACGAGTAAGTACTTGTAAGTGTACTCAAAGCAAACACCCTTTTTGGAAACCGAACCTCAAACAGATATAGAAACGTAGTTAAAATTGCAAATCGATCGGCAACCATTGGCCATAACCTCGGTAGCTGCCAAATTGGGTTTCAGAGTAGGCCTCGGGCGTTGGGAATTTAGCCACCGCGAGTTAGGGCTGTCGATGTCGAACATGGAAAGATTTATTTAATCGTTAACACCGTCAACATGCTCAAGTCCGGCTTGCAGAAGCCCTGCTATTGGTATGTTTTTTTTTTTGCGATTCTTCTTGTCGATTTCTCATCGCTGAGGGTCGTGACCAACAAAATCAGCTTGTTTAGTGAGCGTGTGTGCGTAAAAAACTATACTAAAATTCTAAAAAATGCAATTAATTAGAATTTTACTTTAATTTAATTTTTAGGTTTTTGACCGGGCTAATTCAAAACTCTGTATAGAATTTACAAGGCATCACTTATTTTGATTATGATCGAATTGCCTTAAACGCAAGATGTCAATGAATTCATTTCATACCTTAATTACTTAAACTTATCATTTATAAAAAAAACCACCACCTTATTAAGTATAATAATACTATTTAATGCAAAATTAAGGTTAAAGTAGATAGACAATGCACCCCGCGTCGCCATGTCTTTGAACGTCACGTCACGCTAAAGTAATTCCATATGCTCTGTCGAGGCCGATTAACTTGAGTACCTACTTAAAAAAGGTTCTAATCGGAATGACAGCGTTTAAAAGTCAACTACTATTTGCTTCTTTAAACAATGCCAATTACTGACGTTCTGTTTATGCCTAAATAGTTCACAAATACGCTTTTGATCGAATTGCATTTGGTTACAAAATTCAATCCTGATAGATCTACCATGAGGTTCTGGGTTAGGTTGGGGTCGTGACCGTTGCTATACTTGCTTTCTTTGTGGCTCCGTTGTATTGTACTGTAAGAGCATAATTTTAACGTAGACGATTCATATTTTAAAAGGTACCAAGTACCAAATATTACATAAACAAACTCCATTGCCAGAGTTAAAGTTACAAGACTTAAACAAATATACCCACTACATTTTAATACAAAAGGGACGGACATCATTAGGATTACAAAGCACCCTCACTGAGAGGCTATAATCTATAATCGCGAGCCCTTACGTGAAGGACGGCGATACATTATTTATCATAGAACTGAGATGAGAGGTCGGCCTTGGCTTGTTGCCATGCTCCTTATTCAAGTCTGCTCAGAAATATGAAGTTTCTCTTTGAATAATTATACAATTTGAATCATCTGCAACTATGAAAAGATGTAAAGGTAAGATCATCATCATCTCAGCCGAAACGTCCACTGCTAGAAATAGGCCTCTGCAAACTTTGGTATATCATACTTTTCAAGCCCTGACAAATGGAGCAACGCTTTTCAAACAACCCCGTTATACCAGAGTAATAGAAAAGTGGTCGCTCATTATCATGAGGTCCTTGTCGTCCACTTGAAGTTAGAAAGGGCTAAATGTTCAACCAGTTCTGATCTCCATTTAGTGTTCATTGAATCGGGCTCGACTCGACAGTCGCGACTGAGTCCACACTTTAGTATCGATTACTAAATCGCTATTTACTATCTATTGGCAAGGGAGTTATGGACTTGTTGATTCTCCTCTTTAATAGAACACTTGGGAATTATTCTTTCAAGTATATTCTTTGATCGATATATATATGCTATGTACAACCGAATTTATCTATACCAATATTATAAAGAGGAAAGATTTGTTTGTTTGTTTGTTTTTTTGTAACGAATAGGCTCCGGAAATACTAAACCGATTTGAAAAATTCTTTCACTGGTAGGAAGCTACATTAACCCCGAGTGTCATAGGCTATATTATATTTTCAAAAAAATTAGGGATCCTTACCTAAACTCAAATAATGTAACCCAAGGTGCAATATTTTTTCCGTTGTTTACATATTTTGACAGTTGGTTTGTTGTTGTTGTTGGTTTTTTACTCGGCCATTCTGGGCAGTTAAAAGAACATAGTCTATAGAGCCAAGTCTTTTGTAGTATCTTATATTATATGGCGTAACGAAGTAAGCCGGGAAAGCTCGTCTGTTAATGTATCTGTCCTAACTATGGTGACCGACTATGTCCAGCAGTGGAAGTCTTTGGGCTGTTGATGATCATGAATTATACTTCATCAAAATAAATTGTAAACCTTATTTATGCTTGTAAAAAGCAATTTCTTCCTGTTTACTGATAAGACTGGATCGACATCCACACTCACGGCTAGAACAATAAAAAAACGAGTCAAAAATATCACGATGCCATTGTTCGTTTAAATAATTATTCCAAGCCGTGATAAAGTTACAAAATGTGTACGTCTTTCTGTCAGTATTTTGC
Source organism: Euspilapteryx auroguttella (assembly GCA_951802225.1). Taxonomy (NCBI): domain Eukaryota; kingdom Metazoa; phylum Arthropoda; class Insecta; order Lepidoptera; family Gracillariidae; genus Euspilapteryx; species Euspilapteryx auroguttella. The sequence continues at coordinate 7,818,587 of OX637653.1, forward strand.
AAAACTTCGTATTTTTTCCTGTATTACAGCTGAAATAATTTTCACAGAGTTTTTGTTTATGTGGCATATAGACACATAAAAAAAAGTTATATTATTATATCAACAATTTTTATAGAAGCAGAACTATTTAGTTTTCCTTTTACTTAAGACTTTCGCCCATTGTGAACAAGAGTCTGGAAAAAAACATAAAATTAGGATTCATATCCTTACTTCTGTGCATACACGGAATAATAAGTTGCGTGTGGAAAAGGTTTAATTCATGTCCTTTGTACCCTATTTACTGTACTTTGCTGACTAATTACATTATTTTGCTTGTCAGGCTAGTTTTATCTAAGTTTTTATTTTTTGTAAAAAAAAAATGCTAAAGAGACGTTCTTTTAATAGAGTTATACCTTACATCCAAATCAAATTGACACAATTATCTGTTAATTGGAAACTGGTAGTATTTATTTGTATGCAAAAAAACCTTATCATTAATAGCGATTTCTTAAGGGCAACCCACATCTGCCTTATGAGACTTCTTTAGCCTGAAATTATGATGATTCGGCTTTTCATAAATTATGCTCGCTTTTTTACTCCTCAAACCTATAGTTAACCTAACCGTTCACGTTTATTACATACCATCTACCATCCCAGCCCAGTAAACCCTCTTCAAAGGAGTCAGCGACTTTGTTTGAATACTTGGAAGCGCAGTTCGTAACAATGGGTGGCGCAGCGCCCGCAGCAAAGTGTATTAAATACCACCTCTACAGCGCTGCGGCTCTATAACTAGCTCTTTCTTTCTAGAAAATGTTGTCACTGTGAAAAAAACGAAAAAGTAAAGTCAACTACAATATATTTTTTTAAATAGTCAACAGAAGCACCTTCGATAATGTTTTTTTTTAAAGTCAACATATTATTAGGTATCAAAAAATCTGTGCAGTTCACTTTCGTTTACGAGACTTGCAATATTTAAAATGAATCTATATAAATAAAAAGAGGCTTGCCTTGTCACAAAATTTATGTTTTTAAATTAGATAAGTATCTATGACTTTCAAATACAACACTAAATACAAAATATATAAACAAAAATAACAACTTAATCTTTAAAACATTATTGTAACAAACTATACAAATAGTTTTATCTTGGTTTTCATATTTCAAACATAAATCGTCTCACTCAAGTGTAACTGTTTTGGTATGTACCTCTCAGTGGAGGACGGAAACGTAGACGTAGTCCGCTATAGGGGTCAACCGAACGGTGAATGCCTTTATTCTAATACCTATTCAAAGATTCCGTTTCGATATTGTTTCGATTTGAAAAAAGAAATCAGCCTTACGGAAATGGAACAGTGCGTAAAATAAAGTAGTCGTATCTACTAGAAAACTGACTTCGTATAGTATACCGTATGGATACAAAGTAAAATTTATTGTAGATAATAACCAAAAAATATTGAATGAATCGATCGTTAATATAATAATAATAACTGATCATATTCAGAACCCCCTAACTAGGAAGGACCTGTAACTAGGGTGCCCGAAACATATACAGAGAAGAATATTAAATATCCCTCCCCAGACCGGAAATAAACATCGATATTCATCATAACAATGTGAGCCATGAATCGGACCCAGGTGCACACGTATCTCAGTCCGCATCACTGCCAACTGAGCTAAGGAGCAGTCAAATATTTTTATAATAATAATAATAACACATCACACACATTCAGAGCCCCTAACTAGGAACCTGTATCTAGGGCGCCCGAAACACACCCGAGACGAACATCACACCCAGACCGAAAACAAACATCGATATTCATCGTTATGCTATTATAAAAGTAGTTAAATGACTTAAAAAATATTTAAAACGACTCATAGCAAAAATATTTTTGTGTGCGATGATTGTGTAATATTATTTTGTATTTATGACCTTAATATATATGATTTTTACTAGAATAGGACTACGCTTTACCTCTTTACGACCACTATGAGGTATGAAACGTCGCAATGGCCGGAGATACGAGTTTGTTTGTTTTGTTATTTTATTATGTAGATGTTTTAAAACTAACCAAACCATGTTGTTATATGGATACTGTGTGGGATTTATCACGTAACGAAATATTTTATACATGCAAAAACATTTTAAAAATACGCTGGTATAAAAGGACGCGTAGGTTGAAGTGCAATGTTGTTAACAAAATTACAATGCTTGCATCTAAGTTTTCTTTTTTTCTTCTTAAAAATTGTACAAATAACAGCTCTCGATCTCACAGTATCTGTCTCTACATAGATAAAAATTATAAATTAAAAAAAAAATATATAAGGATAGTTAATTTTTCTTGGAAAGTTTCTTGTTTGTATCGTGAGCTAATGAAAGCCCCAAGGGATAGTGGATTGTTTGCTTTTCATTCCGCCGTAAGAAGTGAATACAATGGCTCACAATCCATACTTTATTAAAAAAAAAATGTTATTAAACTATAGGTATTGTTTATTTTTTTTCTACTAAGCCACACACATCAAGCCATAACATAGAGAGTGAGCGATCATTATTACCAACAAAGCCCTTCCCAACTCTTAAACTTTATCTTATCTTTAAAATGGCGTTAACTTTAGTACTTAGTATCTAATGAAAATTTAAAGTTAAAAAGTTAAAGTTAAAAAACACTTTATTGCATACAAAAAATACAAAAGAACATTATACAATTAATGGTAGACATATTTAAATTTGCATGCAATGGGCGGACTTATCGCACTTATCGAATTTAATTATATTTTTATTTAAATTCTATTAACTTGGTTCGGTAATACTACAAAATTGAGGATAATTTGAAAACTATAATAAAGTTACAACAAACTTTTATAGCTGTTATTAATTTATTCTTGAGTTTGCTATGTATACTTAGCACATAGTTATTTATAAAGCACACCACGTAACATTATGAAACACAGCCGGTATTGAAAACGAACGGCTTAATATTTTAAATTCTCTCTAACACAGAGATGTAATAAATATTAATACTTCGCTTAATACAGCTATTATGTTCAAGATTGTAATAAAGATGGTACACATTACACGGAGCATAAAGTTTTAAGGATGCTTTCAGACGCCAGATCTCAGCTACACATACACGACATAGCCACACGAAATAAACCACTCCGTAGCTACAACATATAGCACACTGTCTGCATAAGCCAACATTATTTAAATATGGGTAAATAATAAAATATATTCATGCTCAATAAAGGGTTCCATAGCGATATGTACTTTAATGTGTTTTCTACTTACTACTAATCACTTATCACCTAGTGGGTTTTTTACTCACCAACAGATAGCTAGCGCTGTGGATTTTTAGTGTTATATTTTTTATACCTGTGAGAATGTCGGCATATTTTTCTTTGTGAAATGGGTGGCTTTAAATCACTATTTGTACAAAAATTCATAACTGTAACTGATAAAATCTGCATACAGACGCACCTACCAACGGACTTACAGAGCAAACCTAAATATTAATAAATACATCCAATTTTTGTATCCATCTGTGTGAGCTGGCTGAAACAGATTCGCTGTAGGAATGCTCGGAAGAAATATTTTGATATTAGTTTTAATTGAAATGTTCCACCGAGGGGATTACTGTTGGTGAACTACTGAAGGACCACAGAATAATATATATTTGGGAATAGATGGTAAAGACAAATCATAATAGGTATAATGGTCTATACATAACTTCTATTAATTATTAACTTGAAATATATGCGTTTCCGTTCAGTGTAAGAGTCCAGTTTTTTAAGCTAAAATAAGATTCATTTAATTTGTTAACATTTAAGCTTCTGATTGAATACTACGGTTTGTGGATTTGATGCATAACATAAAATTTTATCAATAAATTAGATACTCCTGGATAAGCAAACAATATTTTTGACACTGAATTACACTAGGCGGTAAATATGAATGTAATTATTTTAAAATTGATATATACAGATAGTAGGCCAAGGCTATACTCTTCTATACTCTGGCAAACCGAATGAGGAGGATAGACATGAGAATGGTGTAGCCATCCTGCTAAACAGTTCGGCGAAAAGATGCCTGATGAAATGGACTCCTATAAACGAAAGGCTTATAATGGCACGGTTCAAAACAAGAGCAAGAAGCGTCTCCCTGGTACAATGCTACGCCCCAACTCAAGATGCGGACCCTGAAGCTAAGGATGCATTTTATCAATGTCTGAATGACACCTTGAAAGACATTAGGAAGAAAGACATTGTTATATTGATGGGAGACTTCAACGCCAAAGTAGGAAACCAAAACACAGGTATCGAGAACATCATGGGCATACATGGCGTCGGTGCAATCAATGATAATGGCGAACGCTTCGTGGAGGCATGCGGAGCGCACGGGCTGGTCATTGGAGGTACCCTCTTCCCACACAAAGCTTGTCACAAGGTGACATGGGTGTCTCCAGATGGACGTACACAGAACCAAATTGACCACATTGCCATCAGCAGTCTCTGGAAACGTTCACTCCTGGACGTCAGAAACAAGAGGGGGGCTGATGTAGGCAGCGACCACCACCTCGTCTTGGGCAGAGTCAGGCTGAAATTAGCCGCAGTGAGACGGAAAACAGGAGTGCAACCGAAAAGGTTCGACACGGGGAAGCTGAAAGATGAAAGCATCAGAGCAGACTTTCGCAATGCGGTCACACAAAGTATCCATGAACTTCGCTATGAAAGCAGGGATACTACTGAGGAAATGTGGACGAAATTAAAAACCAGCTTCCTGCAGGCTGGAAACGATATCTTAGGTATCAGAAGATCTAAAGACAGACCATGGATATCCCCTGACACATGGCGTTTGATCGACGAGCGAAAAAACGCGAAAACTGAATGTTGCTTGAGTGATGTTGCAGCAGGGAACCTGAAAAAATACAGGGAGCTGGAAAAAAAGGTCAAAAGAGGAGTACGACGTGACAAGCGAAAATGGATCGATGACCTGGCCAGAGAAGCTGAAGAAGCATCGAGCAAGGGCGATTCCCGAACGCTTTTCCAAGTCATTCGAACAATCACGCGGAAACCAAAGAGGGCCTCACGCCCAGTGAGAGATAAAACAGGAAAACTGCTTAGTGATCCGGGAGAGGTACTAAAAAGATGGTACGAGTACTTCCAGGCGTTGCTCACATCAAAAGACAGAAATGAAGATGATAGCGCACACTCGAACATCACAAACCTTGAACGTGCGCCGATAGCATTCGACGACAGCCCACCAACTTTTGTCGAAATTGTGAATGCTGTCAAACATCTAAAGCGGAAGGCGCCCGGACTGGACAACATCGCAACGGAAATGCTTCAAGCTGACGCTCCAACAACAGCAGATATCCTCAAACCCCTTCTCGACAGAATATGGGAGACTGAACAAGTACCAGAAGACTGGAAGAGAGGAGCAATAATCAAGCTTCCAAAGAAGGGAAACCTGAGCGATTGCGGGAACTGGCGAGGAATCACATTGCTCCCTACCGCATCGAAGGTGTTAAGCAGAATAATCCTCAATAGGCTCCAGAGCCAGATTGATGCGAGCATCAAAAGCGAACAGGCAGGCTTCCGCAGAGGCAGAAGCTGCACTGACCAGACTGGTGCTTTGCGTATAATACTGGAAGCGGCAACGGAGTGGCAGAAGACTCTGTTCTTAACGTTCGTTGACTTCGAGAAGGCGTTTGACAGAATCCATCAATCGGCGATTTGGGAAACACTTGCGCACTTTCATGTTCCCCAAAAACTGCGTAACCTAGTTAAAGCCGCCTACGATGGTTACTCTTGTCAGGTCATCCACGAGGGATTGGTCAGCGAACCAATACAGCCCAATATCGGTGTGAAGCAGGGATGCATGTTGTCTCCGCTGCTGTTCATCATGGTAGCAGAGGTAGTTCTAAACCTGATGAACCGTACGGACAGAAGAGGCCTCAGTTGGGTACAGGGAAAGGTTCTAGAATATCTCGCCTTTGCAGACGACCTTTGCATAATTTCCGAAAACAGTGTTGACATGCAAAATAAACTAGACGACCTCGTTGCCATAGGCAGGACTGTGGGAATGCGTGTGAACACTGGGAAAACCAAGGCAATGCGAGTAATGACAACTGACCGAGGCTCCTTCAACATCAGTGGCCAGGCAGTGGAAGACGTCACAAGCTTCATGTACCTTGGCAGCAAGATCACGCCAGACGGAGGAGCGGACGAGGACGTGGAGAGCCGCATTAACAAAGCCCGTGGAACCTTCGCCATGCTCAACACCGTGTGGAGATCCAATACCTGCAGCTTCCGGACAAAGGTACGCCTATTTAACGCATGCGTGAAAACCGTCCTCCTGTATGGTTGCGAGACGTGGAAGCGCACTGACCGTCTCACGCAGAAGTTACAGGTGTTCGTTAATAGATGCCTCCGAAACATCTTGAATATCAAGTGGTATCACAAAGTTACCAATGAGGAGCTCTGGCGACGAACACTGCAAAAACCCGTAGCTGACACCATCAAGGAGCGCAAGTGGAAGTGGTTGGGTCACGTCGCTCGCCGACCGGCAGACGATGTGCCAAGGGAAGCCCTTAACTGGAAACCGGAAGGCGGAAAAAGGCGAATTGGCAGACCCAAGAACACGTGGCAGCGCGCTATGAAGGAGGATCTGGAGCACACGCAGAGAACCTGGGAAGAAGTCTGCGATATTGCTCAAGACCGTCGGGCGTGGCGGCGATTTGTTTCGGCCCTTTGCTCCCCAGCGGAGATTGGGCAAAAGTAAGTAAAGTAAGTAAGTATATGTCTGCAGAAGGATACTTCTTCCCATTTTTTTAGTAAACTCTGCACTCTTAGCATACTCTGTGCCACCTAGATACAAGCCAATCACGGCGAACTATCCGGCCGGAGCCGGAAGTAACTTGGGCGCATCAACTTTGTTTGCAAACATAAGAGGAAAAAACAAAACAGGTAAATTTTAACCGGTTCATTTGTTTTATCATATCGGTAAACATTTATTTTCTTGAAAATTTTTCGAATCTTAAAAGCGGCTTTATTATTTTTCGCTAGTATACGAAATATAAATATTATTTAAGGTGGTAACTCTCGCTATGGCGCGAAATTCAAATTTTTTCGTGTTTTTTATTTATTCTGGCGAAAGTATACATTTTTAATAAAGTTTAAATGAATTCGCGTATGTAAAAAACCATCTCCCATATTGTAATACAACGTTTTTTGAAGACAGACCTACAGATTTTGTGTCTAAGGGGTAAAAGGCCAAAAAACAAGTTCCTTGAATATACACAAAATCGGTAACTCTGTCTTTCAAAAACGATATATCACAATGTGGGTTTTTACGTACGCGAATTCATTTAAACTTTATTTAAAATGAATACTTTCGCCAAAATAATTAAAAAACGTGAAAAAATTTGAATTTCGCGCCATACCGTGAGTTAACGCCTTAAAACAATAAAAAAAAAGGATTTGAATTTCAACTGATAAGAAACAGTCCTGTACCGAAATTAAATATTTTGCCACCGAAATAACAGTTGATCACTGAATTAAAAAAGTCGCACCCATCGAAATAAAAACGCCATCCACTAAAATGAAAATAAGTATCAACTAAAATAAAATAATACACCGTAATATAAAACAACAAGATGATAAAAAATATTATGGAATGCAATATTCAGATGCAACGAAGGTTTCGAATAGAATGCAAGGATGAGTTTGGAGAGAGGCCAGTGCATTCAGGTGGAAACAGGGCCGTTTGCATTGAGCGAGCGGTCGCTTTAGTAAACCGGAACTAAAGTTACATTGCTTTATTTTTTACTCACAATTGTTCTATTGAAATTTTTTTGTTACTTTTCTTTTTTCTCCTTCAAACTTTGAGGGCAGTTCTAGAAATGCGATGTTTTGCTGAAAAATAACATTTGTTAGGCCGATAATAAACTGAAAGTTTTTTTTTTTGCTAAGAAAGTATACTTATTTAGGTACTCTTAGTTAATTTCAAAGTTACTATAAATAGAAATAGTAATGTTTTTGTTAAACGATATTTTTTTGTGTCAGGTTTCCATTTATTACTTGACCTCTGCATATTATATTACCTTGCAGCACTTCTTTGAAAAAAATGTGTAATAATTACGAACTAGCATGCTTTTATACAAATATTATAACGTACTCGCTCAGTATTAACGAGGCACACACAGAATTGGCTACCGCTACCGGCGGATTTGATCTCAATACTTCTCCAAACATAACAAATTGAAATACGTAAATTGCTCGAATGCACTTTTTAACTTTTGATTAATAGCAAATTTACTTTTGCATCAGCATTTACTTTTTTGTAAATAGATTAAACAAACCGATTTTTTTTATCTATTTTTAAACACTGTGAGGTAATTTGTTGGTAAATGTGGTTTCTGATTTTTTAAGATAAATTCATTCATCCAACGTATTCGTATATACCTTAAATTACACTTCTAAAATTATAATTCCTACTAAATCAAACCAAGCGTAACTTAAGAATCCAATAAACTAATCTTTAAGCTAAACTCTTAATTCAAACTAAGATTTCACACGATTACTACCAAGATGGAATCATGTTTGTATGTTTGAACGCCCGATCCCCTCCAGGGCTAATTAGTCGGTTGTTATGTAATTCTCGTTAATTCAGGAGTTATTATCGCGTATTAAATTTAATGCGAGTTATATGGTTCAGCTGGCTGCGTAATGTTTAGGATTTTGTTCCATGAATACTTAAAATTTTCATGTGTTTTATCATATCAAATACAAATTGGCCGACAAACTGTCTTGCAGTTTGGCCGTTATAAATAACATGTATTAAATGTTGAAAACATTATTGATACGCGATTTAAAGTTTAAATCGTTTATTTAATTTTTTTTGGTTTAAATCTTAAACCAAACAAAAAATCAATAGAGTTTGATGAGGTTTTTCAAATGTTTCGAGATTAGTTCTACCTTTATGGTTAACTATTGATCAGAATTTGATGAAACTTCACAGTATTATAGATTAGGAATCTTAATATCATAAAGGCTATAATTTCTAAACTATTATTACGTAAATTTCTAGACTAAAGCGGTTCGACTAGTAAAACCAATTTTACTAGACACTAATTAAGCTGTATAGAACAGCATGGGCCAAAATACTTTCATCAAAAGAATGCTAATTTGGCTGTATACGCCCGCCACAGGGTCGTCACTCACTAATGAAGGTCGTAACAAAGGCGTATTTCCCCACCCAGGGGTTTACAGTCCTTTTTACTTTTTCAAAGAAGGGTGATCTTTTTCTTTTAAGGTTTTAGAAAGGAATCGCATTTTGTATTTAAGTCAAATGTTGCATGATTTAAGTTAAATAAGTATGAAAATAGCCTACTGTATTATATACCTACATTTGGTAGGTAGGGAATTACAAGTATGAGTAAGAATAGTTGAATAAAGATTATTTTCTTTACATAAAAAGATTATGAGGTAATTTTTCTTGTTTCCGGGTCGAGGTTTGAGTAGGGTTGTGGTTTCATTTGTTTAGGATCCAAGGCCCATTTTTATTGCAGTGTCTACTCTAATCACGTCATTGTGTCAGCTTCGTAAACATTTAGGGCCTACATTTTAGGCCAATGGACAGCATTTCGTTGGTGACCACATTGTTTGTGACCGAATTTTATATTATAGGTACTCTGTAAAATAAAATAAAAACTCAGAAATTAATTCATAGAAAAGTTTAAACTCAAAGTTACAGCTTCATTCTATCTAGTTATGCTCACAGAGTAAACTTATAAATAAAATATACATAGGTATATCTCAAAAAAGTATGAATTGTTTTAAAAAGATACAATTACTCATCACCATCTTAGCCGAGGGACGTCCACTGTTGGACATAGGCCTGTTCCATAGATCACCTCCAGTACAAACCTTTTTGGGGACTTGCCGTAATCGCCACTGGAGATCGCAAAATGAGTTTCGGTTATTCCCTTAGATAGACCCCCTCTACTTCAACCATGGGGGAGAGGATGGAGTGGTGTTATTCTATTCCGCCACTAGATGGCAAGCAAACAATTATCTCATCAAATCAGCCAGTGAATCAGAAATGCTCCATATCACTGAACGCTTTGAGATAGCAATTCGAAATGCGTTGTTGTGTCGCGGGGTAAGCGTTCATTAGATTCTGGAATGTGGCTGGGGCACGAGCTGCCAACACTGCTTTATGCTTTACTGAGATATAATTTTAATAAAAAAAAACGTTTTTGTTAAAAATTAGGGTAATCCGAGAATTACAGAACTGAAACTACACTTACGTCAAATTAAGGTTTTAAGGCTAGGTAATTTTTAACCAAGCATTGAAGCTTTAAATGCAATACATATCCCATCACGGCGAAACGGGTTAAACGATTTGAATGCATTTTTGACTAAAAGTACTAAGACTAAAAGATGCCCTAACAAAGTATGATTCATGAAATCAAATAATAAACGTCTCAAATAAAAAAGTACGGGCAAAGCTGCGGGAAAAAGCTAGTACATACGTACATACATAATCTCACGCCTTTTATTATTCCCGAAGAGTTAGGCAGAGGCACCAGCTCAAGAGCCGGACCCACGTTTAGCCGAGTTTATGCTTTATTACCAACGTGACAAGGGGCCAGCTTGTCGCCGCGGTTATAACGACGGCTTAACGTGCCTTCCGTAGCACAGAATCATTTACTTTTCAGACAATGAGGTGATTCATGCCTGCAATAACTAATAAATACCTATTTATATATAAAAGCAAGCTTCTAGCTATAATACCGCAATTGAAGCAGTTCCATATTATCCTCAAATAAAGCAGTTCTATTATTTGATACATCAAAGAATCAACGTTTTGCCGACTTAGCTGTAATCTTCGTAATGTTATTGCACTACTAACGAATATTTCAACATGTAATATTTACACAGCGCGCGTTCATGAAAGTTTTATTACTTGGTTTATTCTTACTTTTTGTAAAGTTTAGTTAAAAAAAATCTGCAACACATCTGTTTTGTTTCTTGTTACAAACGGTATTGAATTGCGATGCAAATTCTTAAAATAATGTTGTATATGTAAAAATAAAAAGAACCTGCAAACTTTACGTTTTGATAATTCAAAATTGGTACATCTAGACTTTAATTAAATTTATTTGTATTAGAAAAACGTATTTTTGTTGTTTTATGTCTATTTACATTGAATAGTAATTGAGAAAGAAAATGTATGAGATATGTACCTTCTTATTAAAACTAGATTTAAAAATTAAAGTTAAAAGTAATTAGTACTTATATAACATTCGCTAATGTAAAATATGCCTATAAATTAGGTAGCTAGAGCTCAAAGGGTTCTATAAAATTATTAAAGTTTATTCTGTTTACATTGTAAATCGATGGTTAGGCACATGATGACATTTTTAATCATAAAATCCGTTTTAATAACATTTCTGTCTCAAAAGCAAAGCCATTTACTACTAAATTACCGTTAGCATGAATTACCTAAAAAAATTAACTTTCAAGCTAATAAATGTTGTTTTAATAAACTATCACACAACAACTATAACAATTAACCTTACTTAACAATTAAAGGGATGTAGAAACCTTGAATTTTTTTTTAATAAAACCCGTCACTGCAAAATATTACTCAAGCACCTATTCACTTACAATAATAATACTTACCTTTATAATAATTGATACTTTTTCTTCTTTTCAACTTTTACAAATATAAATTATAAAAATTTGCTTTATAATATTGAGTTTGTTTTTTACATTTTCTCTCCTTGCAGAGTAGAAATCTCATTAAATGACAGCTGTAATTATATGATGAAATAGCAGTCGCTGATTGATATAACTGGTCCCGATGCCCCGATTAACATTCAACCTACCCAAAAACTCCCGGCAGCGTGCACTAATCAAAAACCCACAACCGAAGCGATATTAAGCTACTTCTCCTCCACAGTACGGCAGGAGAACGAGCGGTTGATGCACGACGTTCTCCAAGCGGGGGTCTTAAATCGCACCCAGTCGTCGGCGGCATACCGCTGACGCCGCGCTACTCGCCCCGCCCCAGGCTCGACTCCGCCCGCCCTCCGGCCGCGCCGCCGCCGCCGACTGAGGACTCCGATTCTGAAGACTCCAACTCAGGTGGAACCAGCCCGTAAAACCAAGGTTGACAACCCTGGTGATCTTATGGCTAGAATGTGGCTAGTTTACTGATCCAGTGTTCCATGCAGACGAAGTTTGGTATCTATATGCTGTCAAAGCGATTTTTTATGATGATTGGTTTATCTGTCTCTCTGAATATATATTTTATGGTACGTTCAATTTTATGTATATAGTATGATCAAACTTTGTTTGCATGGGTTCTGTGGTTAAATATTCAGGAGGAGATGATCTCCTTCAGCCCCGGCAGGGAGTAGCGTTGACACAGATAATGTAAAATATATGTGCAGTGAAGGTCAATAAATAAAAGTGTTAAATGTTTAGAATTATAAGTGTTTTGTTGTAAGATAAGGAATGTATAATGTGAATGGAGAAAGATGGATCGATAAAAATATTCCATAAAACTTAACTCCGTGTGTGTTTGCTCTACTATATAATGAAAATTATGTGCGTTACAAAACTAATAATTATTTTTTTAGATCGTAAATACTTATGAATGTTGAAACAGTAAGAAACTGTAAGTACGGTGTGTACTTACAGTTTCTTACTGTTTCAGTACACATTTCAGGTACACATAAAACACAGTAATGTAAAGCAACGTGGGCCAATAAAAAAGAGAGGCCAAATAAATATAAATCAATGACCATACCATATTTGTAATTAAAGCACGACAAAATTATATTTTACTTGTATTTAATCAACTCTCACATTTTAATGCCAAAATATGTATTTTGGCTAAAATAAATAATAATATTACCAGTTTGAATTCAAAATTTAATAAATGGCCTTGCATCACATAAAAAAAGCTTATTTAGGTTATTTATAATTGTATTATAATTAAAATATTATATTGAAAAACCATCTAACTTCAATGAACAACAAACAACCTAAAAACATGTGAAATTTTACATTTTAATAAATATAAAGTCAATAAGTACGGAAAATTACTATTTGTCAGCCAAATTCTTCTTATGCCAGTTAGGCAAGCCACACACGACCTACATTTATATCGTTCCAATGGTTGCGTACCACATTCGAACTCGAACACACTAAATTTATCGATGCCATTGTCATTTGTATCCAAGAACGCACACCCTAGGGCACATTTTTAGTAGGTGCATCTTTTGGCGAGACGGAGAACAACACATTTTATGATGTTAAGATATTTGTAGCGTGCTTATTATTATATTTCATCCTCTAATGTAGATGAAATTGACATACTGTGAGGGAAGTGACACTACAACTGTATGCCCAGTGTGCGTTTACACGACACTTATAGCTGGCTTTCACGGTGCGAGCTAGCGTACGAGTCAGCCTTAGCTACACTGCAGTAACTCGCACCGTTTGGGCGGCACTTATGAGAAACTCGAACGTGCGAGTTGCTCAGTAGCTCGAGACAAACCAAGTAGCTGTCCACTCGCCAGGCAAGCTGCTTGCACTGTGCAAGCCATTATGTTACAACTCAATGTAACTTATAACTATAATATCGTAAATTCGTGTTTTGTATAATGGTTTCGGTGTGCGGCCTGACTTACAGGTAATATTGGTCACAGATGAGATAAATAGTGAAGCCCGGTTTCCACCAAAGCGGAGATCTCCTCTTTGCTTATCTCCTCTCTGTTTTGGTGTAAACCGAGCCAGCTACCTGTTCTACTTGTATTCTGTTATAAAGTAATTTAACTATTACGACACGATTCCTACCAATTAGTCAAAGAGCTTTGATACAATTAGTAATGAGATGTTAATGTTATATTATAAGAGCTTTTGGATAAACTAACGAATGTACTAGTAGATTGTTGTAGAAGTTGTGTTGGTAAATGTTTGTATACTGAAGAAATAAATAAATGAGTTGGATAAAGAATATAGTAGAGATATGTTTTTGTATATAAAAATCATTATAGTATTATAAGACTACTTTTTTTAAAACCATTGAGCTGCAATCACGCATTTCAATAAAGGAGTTTCTAGCAAGGCGGGAATAAATTAACTTAGCTTACTATACTTAAGGCGGATCGGCAGTGTGTGGCACGTATTTTTTTTCGTATTTTGGCGTAAATGTATCGTTTTTAATAAAGTTTGAATGACTACCCCACGCTTAATAACCGTTTCTCACATTGTCGTCTTTGCGAGATAGAGTTACTGATTTTGTGTATGTTCCACGTAAAGCCACAAAAAATTTCAAATTTCGCACCACACAGACAGAAATGTCTCAAAAAACCAAAACAAAAATCAACAACTCAATTGATAATTGCTATTTGTTTTCTTTAAGTGCACCGTATACCCGAGCGCTTCCATACAAAAATCCCTTCCATTGCGGTTAGGGGGGGGACAACATGAGTTTTTCTTAATATTTTTGCGTGGCTATACTGTCCTCTTAAGAACATTAATCATCTTGTTCTACATTAGGTACTATTGCTTGGTTACACAATAGCGTTTCTTAAAAAAGTATTTCTATAAAGTTCTTGTAATTTCGATTACTTGTGTACTTGTTTCGCTTTGTGAACTTTGTCTATCAACTGGTGCGTAGCTAGATTGATATCCGGTCAGTGTTTATTGTTTACTCGCGGTCGTTCCACGACGAATTAGTTATTGATTGATCTTGTTCTAGTTGAGTTTAGTGGGAAGGGAGTTTTTGTTAGTTTAGGTTCCGATATATATTATACTTGTACCACATAATAATATGTCTAGAATATTTCTCGTTATAATTTTGTATTAAAATAACATCGTGTTATGAACGATATATTGTTAAAAAATATATTTTTGCTTCTCACCTTAATAGGGTACATCTCCTAGTTCGTTTTAAAGCTTATTAAGTAAAGTATCTATTATTGTTTGCATAATATGGAATAACATAAAACACAGTAGTTTTTTAAAATTAAAGTGTTACAAGTTTTTGCTTTACTAACTCCACAACACTTTTTACGACAACGAATTCATGCTTCAGGGTAAGCGGTTTTTCTCAACTTTTCCTCCTGATAAAACATTCTTACTCTAAAAACGTTAGATGAATGGCTTGTAAAAGTGATAAAAGTAACTTGCTCAGACTTTCTTTTTGTTTTTTTTTTATATTGACACTGGCAGGTACAAGTCACATGTCACTGGCTGGTTTAAAATTTAATTTGAAAGAAAAAAAACAAGCGAGCCGGCCACTTTATCTACTCTGTTCAAATGTAAAGGCTTTGCCAAACAGAACTCTTCGAGTAGTAATGTACTATGTCGGTTTTAAAAATTTCGAAGCAATAGCGCCGCGTCAGGCTAGCGCTCTGACGCCGCCGCGCGTGTTCTGTTTGACAAAGCCTGATAAATGCTAGTTTTGCCAGTTTGCGTTGCATTCTTGAAATGACTCCTTTAGAGTGTGTGTTCCCTTAAGGACCTTCAAAATTCTAATTATAGTTATGTATCGGTTTTGGCTGAACTTTACCGTCACAGTCATTAACGGAAAAATATCACGTGTTCATTTAACCAACAAAACGGTATACTAAGCATTATTATATCACTACTGAAATTTTTGAAATTATTTCCACCCATCCTTAGAATTAGTAAGTGTTCAATAAGATGTTATCATAACACACGTCACTTAAGTCATTGTTTTTTTTTTATTTTACAAGATATCGCTCCCATGTAACGAACAGGACCTATTAAATTAACTATAGTCTTAGATAAAATTAATAAATATTAAAAATTATTTTATAGTTGTTTGTTGTAAATGTCAGGTTTTAATTAATCTATTTTACAGAAAAATAAAATGTTTAATAAAATACCTTTAAAAACATACAGTGTTTCAATTTTTGTACTAGGGACTCAAATAGTAAAATTTTACCTAAAATTCTGACGAGAAAAATATTCCTACTCTTTTAACAAGTTACAAATAGTACAGCAAAATGCAACCTACATTTAGTAAGCGTTTAATCGGTGTTGTTTGGGTGAGTATTTAAGGCCGTACTAGACATAAAAAAAAAAACTTATTGTGAGTCCAAGTAAAAAAACCGGGCGGTATTTCTGTACAAATAAATGGGATTGATTTTCCGACCCTTTTGTCTTTTCTCGAAGCTTTTTTTTAAATATAATAATAGGTACAGTGGCGGTCTAGGACGGCGTAACAGATTTGTCTATGGTCTCGTGTTCCCTATACTGTATTAGCAAAGATCAAGAGCTATTTTGCAATACAGAAAACCGGAAGTGTTACGCCGTCCTAGACCGCCACTGTACATGTTTTGAGATGGCAGCTAGCGAACATAGCATAGCGTGAACCAATTGTTTTTACCACTAAACAACAACAAACAACTTACAAAATTTTGTTCAGAGACAGTTTGAAACTAATTTAGTGACTTCAAGTTAGTTCAACTTCAAAGTAAGTGGCCTTGTAAGCAAGCAAGTTATTAATTTTCCCTAAATAAGGTGTTAAGATATGTTCTAGTGGAATCCATCATAGATGTTGTAATAAACAGAACCGAGTAAGGCTCAAGGCCTCAGAAAAGGTAAGCTTGTTGAAAAGCCGCAAATTCCGCCCGCGGCAGCTCGAGAAATATGCGAGGAGGAACGCAGCCCGTTTGTGCTAAACTATGCTCGGATTGAGATCTTTACTGTTCAGTTTTTAAAACATGACTAAAATAGATATTTTTGAATTTGTGCACGCAGATAGATATTTCAGGAGATTTTATTAAAGTTTAAATTAAGGTGTTTAAATTAAGAAATTAAGCACATTAAAGTCCTAAAATTAAAAGGCAAAGCGAAAGAGCCTCAATTAAATATAGGCTTCAATTTAAAAAAAATCTTAATTATGTTGTGTTGAAAACATTTATTTAATTGATGGTACAATCACATTATTAACGTGAAATAGTATTAAATCTTGATGGCTTGAAGTTTTTATTTTATTTTTAAACACGTAAAATGTTGAAACTTATATGCGAAAAATTTAATCAATTATATAACCTACGGTAAGTACTGTTTCACATTTAACATAAGGCAATAGCTATTATTAGTACTACACGTTAACTATTCCCAAAGACTCGACGGTAAACTGGTTACGCGACCAAGATATGCGCAGTTAACAGGTCCGACGTCTCAAACCTAATGGCTCTAAAACCACGTTACGTAGCTACGGTTTTCCTCCCTATGGCGGTATTCACATACATTTTGAAACACTATATATGGGAATATATATAATATTGTGATGAGTAAGCTAAGTAGATTACCATTACCTATATAATTATTATGTATATAAATATACGTATCTATCGACTCGCTCAGATCGAAAACCCTGAGAGCTTTCAACTCGAGCTCTCAAATCGCTTTGATTGTCTAGACGACGCATCAGTGGACGAGATCAATAACAGGTTCGTAAAAACTGTCCATACGGTCGTATCTAAATTCTTTAAGACTCGCCGTACCGCTAGAACTCAGAAACTCTCTGAAGACACCCTCAAACTTATGGCTGAACGACGCTTGCTTAGACTGCAGTCTCCTGATGACGCTGCGTCATATAGGCGGCTCAATAAACAGATCTGTCGACAGAGCGGTCGAGTGGAGACCACGGATCGGCAAGCGCAGCGTAGGACGTCCACCGACCAGATGGACGGATGATCTGCGCAAGGCTGCGGGTCCACGCTGGATGCAGGCCACCTGCGATCGGTACAGATGGAGAGCCTTGAGGGAGGCCTATGTCCAGCAGTGGACGTCCTACGGCTGAAATGATGATGATGATACGTATCTAAAATTCGATTGCATAATTCATACATTTTTATAAAAAAAAAAATACTAAAAACTTTCATTCATTTGATGGCAACCTGCCAATAATCAATACTTTGTATATGAAAAGAATACCAGAATCAGGTTAAAGCAAATTATTTATACTAGTTCTTAGGGTACATAATTTTCACTCAGATGATGCTTGCTACGGGCTACGGACTACGATCTCGCTACGAGCTACGCGCTACGAGACCTTGCTACAGATTGCTACGCGATGCGAATGTAGTGGAATATTGTAGTGAATACGGGTTATTTCATCGTAGCAATATCGGAAGTACTTACATACATTCACGTTAGATGAAAAATTATTGTTTTCTTAAAGTTTATTTATTATTTCCTAGAATATTTTAAAAGAAAGTTACAGTATTTTGAAGTTTAAACCAAGGCACAGTAAGCGAAACATGAAGTTATTTACACCACCCACCCTAATGAGTTTAAAATTAAGACTATTTTGTAACAAAGTTACATTACTATTAGTGTACATTAAAGTTTATACTATTTTATTATTTGAGTTTTTATAGTGCAGAATGATATCAATATTCTAACAGTAGACAGTTACCTTTTTTGATAAGACCTAGGTACCTAAACAATGATCTAAATAATGTATTTTAAATTCATCAAGAACAGTGGCAAGAATGCTGCGAATTGCAGCAGTGCAGTGCAATGCAGTTTTATTAATAACATAATTGAAAAAACCGCACACATTTAAAGCTTTTAGCTTCGCAGCTTTAAAAGGAAACACGTCAAATAGAGGCTGCAAAATGAAATTCTTTTAGTTTGATACTGAGAGCGTTGTCCAGAACTTTGGACTTATGAAATGTTGCGTTCAAGGTTTAAGCTTTTAGAAGTTCGCCTCTACCTTTGAGTGCCAACATTCAGTGTGAACTTTGCTATTGAAATTGTATCCTAGGTAAGTAAAATTGCTTTATTATCATCGTTCATTAAAAGCTCGCATTGTTTGTCTACTTAAATATTATAAGAATTTGTAGCGTTCTATTAAGTCTATGAAATTTAGTTACTAAGTAAGTACAGAAAACCACTTGGCTTCAAAATTACTAAGAAAATTATGAAGTGTAAAGACTAAAAAGTTAGTAATTAATACGAAACATCTTATTAAGGCGGTAGCTCTCGGTATGCGCGAAATTCAAATTTAAACTTTATTAAAAACGAATACTTTCGTCAGAATAATTAAAAAAGGCGCAATTTCGCGCCATACCGAGAGTTACCACCTTAACGATTTAAATGTTTAAACTACCGAAGTATTATTAAGATTGATTCCTAGTGATTTTACCATGTATATCTATTTACCTCAATCTAAAACTCGAGGATTAATTTAAATTAACCTGAAGGCAGTGGAGCGGACACCATTGTCGAGTGACGACACGACCCCTCGACACCGCCCGTCGCCGCCGCCGCACCACGAGCGCGACAGAACATTATTCATATTTTGTATGCGTTTGTCTGTAAATCCATTATTATGTGATAACGACACATCGCTCTTTTTTTAAGGTTTAATTTCATACCCGTTGTCATTAAAAAAATAGCAATCAGCTAATAATTAAGTCTAGTGACATATTCAAAACCGTAAAAACAGGTTTATGTAGTTTTAAAAGGTTTTTGATATTTGGGTGAAAATCCCAAGCGAAAAAAAAACATGGCAAACGTGATTTCGGTAGTGCAATGTGCTCGTTTATCATTAGGATATTTTTTTTTTAGTAGTGTAAGTACTTCTCGACCTTGGCAAAAAAAATCATTGAAAAAGGGCGTCTATAACACCTAAAAAAATTTTATCAAAGTTTCATTTTATCATCACGGTGGCTTGTCCTGAACCCAATTTCACTCGTAAAGTGTGTTCTTCTCCTACAATCCCGTTCACGATTTTGTTTTAAATCGATTTGCGTATCATTTTATTATAATATAGGCTATCAATAAAAACTATTGTTGTTTGTTTATCTACTTTCTTACAAATTTGACAAGCACTTCACTTTTGTCCTAAAAAATGTTATCATTTCAGAGGGCAGTAAGTGTTAGATCGATAGCTCTGGCAAAACTGGGTTTTTTCATTCCCCGTAATTTTACTCGCCTCGGATTAGTCCAGCTTGACCTCTTAAGTGCACAAGCGCCGCTTACAACTACTTTGTGGATCCCCACAAAAAAAATAGTTTATCATTTCAGTGATGAGGGGACAAATTTTACTTTCATTTCAGTGGCCGTTATACATTTCGGTGGACTCATTCATTTTCAGTACAAACTCTATCATTTCGGTGGACATTTTTATCATTTCGGTGTACGATTTTATCATCTCGAATATTTTATTAACTTTTGGTTTCATTCGATGGCCAATCACGCACATTTTACAAAACAGGTTAAAGTTTTATTAGACACTGAATATATGTCAATAACATAATAAATAAAAAAATCCACCTAAATGATAAAAGTAATCAGCTTGTTGATTTTCACCCATTTATTATGCGTGAAATAAAAATTACACACAATTGGTCTTAAAAAATTTTAGATTGACAGCACTTAAAAAAAAAAAAAAGATTTTAAGTGGAAGTAAAGGTCGAGGAATAAAATAGACTTTATAAGCTCAGGTCACACAGTGTTCGGGGACTTGTCGAAGAAATGTTGTCAAGTTAAGACATGACAATATTTCGCATACATGTGGTGCAGGCGAGGCAAGACAGGCACGTAATTTAGAAGTAATAAATGGAATGTCGTCATAATTATGAAATAACAATTTTAATTAAAACAGCCCCCGCAGCATGACGGACCATTTGTCGAATCTTTCTGTCACTTTTAATCGCTTTTGACATTTCAATGCGGGAAAATGTATGGAGACGATCGACAAAAGTGACAGATAGATACGACAAAGTCGACAAAATTTCGTCATGTTACCACTGCAGGACATGATTAAATTTGACGATTATTAAATTTGCCTAACCTTTTTAGTATACCCAAGATGGTTTACGTGTAATATTGTATTACCAAACCCACAAAAAGCCAAGGTAGGTACCAATTTCATTAAAAATGCGTTCTTTGATTCAATATCGGCACAGAATTTCGGCCTACACTTATATTAGAAAGGATAATTTTAAATATTATGACGTTTTCATCGCAACATAATTATTTAATAGATGTATAAAATTTAATTAATTTGTTAAAGATAAGAAAAAATATATCTAAAGTAACAAATTTCAAAGTATTTTTGCGGATAGATTTAACATTATAGGGTAAGACCGTTACGGTGGTCACGTTGTTCTTATACGGAGTTTTTTTTCTTTATGATAGTTTGTTTTTAATGTAACTCCATATTTAGTTACTTTCGTGTCTCTTGTAACTTAAACATTATAGTGGTTATATTAAACACGAACCTACTGGAATAATTAAAAATTACAATAAAAAAGCCTCGGAATAAGAATGTGATTTGGCTTACCACCCTAATATAACATTTTACCCTATTGCAAAATTTTCATTGTTTTACAGTTTACAGACCATTAAGCAAAAGCACCCTTTCATTTCCAATCTATTAACAAACTTTTTCTTTGGAACGCAGGAAGAAGTTAGACAAAACTTGAGAGTCATCCTTGCAGCGTTTATGTGTTTTTCTTTTTCGGAAAGTTAGAAAGAAAAACGTGTCGTAAATTCTTACAACAGGTTGGATTTTGATTTATCATAGGCAGACCACAAATCACAAATCATTCCTGGTAGGTGGAAGTACCTTCATCACGTTTTTTAGCGATTTAATTAACTTGAACTAATCCTAGCACAACTACCTAAAACACATAGGTTAGATACAAAATATAATGTATAGTTAATATCCTTATTTTTACAAAGAAATAAATGTTTTTTTTTCTGTACCGAAACCAGTCGGTAAGCTATCAAACATCGCAGTGGATCCCAGCGGCGATTACTGTAGCTGAAAGAGGCAAAGAGGGCTTACAGAGGTTGGAGCCGACATTACGTCACATACTCTTATGCCGAGAAACTTGTAAATAAAATTGTCTTCTATTATTGGACAAATGATTTCACTTTTTAGTGCAGTGATAACATTTTTGAGGACACAGAAAGCAATTGAAAGAGCGGCCTTATTAATCGACTTATTTTAGGAATAAGCACAAGACAATAATGTTTGTGATTGAAAAATTTGAAATATAAACAAATAAAATAAATTGAAAGCAGGACACTAGGTTGCTTCCAATGCTGAACTGCACTAGATATAGCTCAGTAACAAGAAGTTTTTGTAGGATAAAAGTAAGCCTATTATTTCAGGCTTTGAACAAAACAAACTCGTACATCTCGTTCAACATGTATTACATTCAACACTTTTATTTAATGATTAGAATTCATAATTGTAAAATAATCAGAACAATATCTAGAGCACCTGTTTAAACATACCTCTTACAAAGAATATTAGAATTTATGTAGTGTACTAACTGTAATCTATCTACGTACACACGAGAACATCGTACATATATATTTAAAACGAAGGTGTATAACTAATCCGTGTTAAATTTATTACAACTTCACGTTCAATTAGCAGTCAAGTGTAAAGCCGTCGCTTTTAGCTAAAATTTAATTTTTCACTTACAACTTTCTACATCGCTATATGCAGAAGCTCGCAACTTTATACCAAATTAGTTTATCAAACAAATTTCTTCAGTTTGTTATATTAATGACTTTAATGTGCAATGTAAGTGGCAGCATGTTTGTTTCAAAATTAACTATATTTGATGTCTGATATGTCCAAATTGTATAAAACAAGCCAGAATGCAGTTTTACTAACATTAATAACAAAATTATAGTTATTAATTCCTTGCGGATCGAAGCTTTTTACATGTAGATTGCTGATTTCTATCTGTCAGATTGTCTGTTGCCTGTCTAATGTTGTGATAGTTTAGTGTTGGGTGATACAGCAATATACCGCTAGACTGTGATATTTGTTTTACTTGGTTACCTATCTAGTCCTATTGATTGAACATGATCGTGTCGGGTTTTTGCGTAACAATTTATGCAGTAATAATAAAATATAAATCCAAAGAGTGAGAAGAGTGAAGGAGGAGAGGAATATGTTAAAGACAATTGAGACGAGGCGGGGCAAGATGGTTGGGCATCTGTTACGACACGACACCTTCATCACCAACATTATTGAAGGCAAGATTGAAGGGAAAAGAGAGAGGGGACGACCAAGACGGAGTTACTTTGATCAAATAAAGGAAAAGATAGGGGTCGTGTCGTATCAAGAGGTCAAGCAGCTGGCGGGGAAACGGGAGGTGTGGAAGACGCTCCACCGACAAGAGCCTAGCTCTTAAATTTGAAGAAGAAGAAGAAATCCAAAAACAAATAATTTGAAAAAACTACACGTGTACGTTTTAATTTGGCAGTTCGATTTCAAATAACAAAACAATAATTCTAATGAAAAAAGGATAAATACAGTGTCTAAGGTACTAGGGTATAATAAATCGATAGGCGATAATACGTGCAGGCCGAAGGTAGTTCACAGTTGACTGATGCGATTCCGCTCCGCCGGCCAGCCATTGTCGACCAGTGCCATCATGGATTATCATATTGCATTATGTCATTATCAATTTTACGCTACATTGTTTTTGCTCGCCTGGTAGATCTGGCTCGCGTGATTGATTCATGAAGAGCATTTCGTTAAAATGATTGGTTTTCTTGTATTTTTTTTAAGAATATGAAAATTATTAATTTTAATTAAAATAAGTTTTATTGGTTTTTGTATACTGACAAAATAAACCAAAACATTTTGGACATATTATAAGAAAGTAAAACTTAGCGATATACAATGCGTTTTTAAATAACGCAAAAGCTCAGACCCCCACACAACTAATTTAAAAATAGACACATATATCCAGTTAAAAAACAAAACAAAAATATTGTGTTTTTCAGTCATCTAAATTCCTTTTTTTTTAATATTAGAGACATAAAGTAAATAGAAAATATAAATGAAATGCAAAAAAAAAAAATGCGTTAGAGCCGTTTCCCTAGATAACTAATCCGTATAGCCGAGGGATGGTCGGGCAACTGGTCACGGCTCAAATAATTCATTGTTATGAGGCAGACGTAGCGTTACAACGTTTTCTTTTACGAGATCTTCCTCTAATTACTCCCGTGACCAATTAAGGACGTGTCGTGCGTGACGCTTTCTTGATTTTGATTATTATAATATAGATTTTATTATTACAATGTAACCCTGATAATCATTTTTGTTATTGTGACGATCTGAGGTGAAGCCAGACCAGTCAAGCAGTGATCGTATTTCGGCTGAGATATCTATGATGCTCATAATATAGTTAGTGAATAATTTGTGTTCTTTGAAATAATAAGCAACTTAATTTTATTTTTAACTTCCCACATGGAATAGTTGCGTATCAATTAGTTACATATTAATGTTAACAAATTATCATTCTTTATTTAATCATACAGATATTTTTAACGTTTGATATGACAAATAATAGTGAGGCAATTATCCGTTGCTATGTCAAATAGAATTAGGAATCTATCGTTTAGTTTCTTATATCATACAATTTACTATTAGCATTTATGTTTGTACTTGGGAAGGCATCAGCGGAGTTGGCAAGTATAATTAATTTACTGAAAAGCAGAAACTTTCTGCTTGTTGGGAGAGTTTTTAATAAGATGTCGCCTCTCCTATCAGACAATCCTTAGTCATGGGGCTAAGTATTCAGACTTGAGTAACTTGTTCAGCTTTGGTAGAAATAATATTTTGTTAGACGTGCCAAGTTTTGTGATTGGTTAGTGACGGGCTCAATTTAAAGTACGGTTTAGATGTCATAATAGATCGATCAGCTACGTCTAAGAAATAACTTTTGTAAAATAGTTTTCAAGCAAATTTAGATTAAGTTATTCCCAAAATTTGTGTCCTAGTGTTTTAAGTAATAAAATAATTGTTTTGTTATTGATGTTTGAAACATTTTAATATCTCTAGATCTGTTAAAAAAGAGAGCCATGGGTCCGGCTCTGGAGCTGGTGCCTCTGCCTAGCCCTTCGGGGAATAAAAGGCGTGAGATTATGTTATCTGTACTAAATACTTTAAGATGATTTTTTCTTCGCAGTCAAAGGCGTAAAATTCCATGAAAACCCCATTTGCAGATAAAAACACTCGCACCAAAAGGCCACACGTCACTCTAGTTTACACCGCAATATGTTACGCAAATTGTGGCTTGACACTTTGCCGATATTCAGGGTTTAGGCTGTGAAACCGCACGTTCACTTTAGATCTTAGACCCTAATGCTGATGATTTAATAATGGGCCAAATTTCTGAGAAACCTAGCTGTCACAAACTAACATGGAAATCCTGATGAAAAGATAATTGACACTGTCACATAGAAACTTGCTGTAGATAGGAAATGTATTAGAACATTTAGTAGGTATAAACTTTACATGTCACCGGGTGACGTAGGTGGGTGTGAGTGAGCTCACTATACTCATGTAAATTATTTTACTAAAAATAATTAATTTTTATATACTAAAAAAAAAAAAAACAACAGCTGACGAACGGGATGCTAGATAGAAACAGTAAAAATGTATAAACAGTTTAGGTAATTGATTTACCCTGTTATTCATAAACTGTTTATTAAAGAGCATTTTAGATAAGTATTTGAAGTATGTCAATTTCGACTTGTTTTCACGTATTTACCTACCAAACAATTAATCAGAGAAGTAAACTTCCAGTGAAGCTACTTTTAATCTATTGTATCTTTATGAATATTATTCTTAAAGATAGATGAGATTAAATTATTTTATGTGATGGCAATAGTATATCTATATAATAGGGCCAAAATAATGGTGTCTCCTTACTTATATTCATAAATCACATGTCCGCGACATGTTGCTATCAATATAGGGGCCATTATTTTGATGGATGGTCGTCGTGATCGGCGAGGTATAATCACGTTACGTGTGAAAATAATACATGTCTCTTTCAGCATGTCTTCATTGTCATAGTGATACTATCTGAGAGACGCTACTCTACTAGGCAATTAACCAGTCTTGCTTTGCCCTTGTCCCTTGTTTAACTTTCACAAGATAGTAAGACTATTTACTGTAAGTCTGCCTTCTCTGCGTCTTTCCGTGCGCGGTCGCCATTAATAAACTTAGAAGCATATTATGTAATGTTAAAACTTGATAAATATTTTCTCAATTTTTTTTATATTAAAAATATTTATAGAATTTATAATTATAATTTATAATTATAATTATATATTAATTTATAGAACATATTATGTTGTTATGTTTTTAGAACTATCGGCATGTTCCAAAATAATGCCTACATTTGAAGCCCGTATGGCCTGCATTTGCGATTTAAATAAATAACTTATCACAAACGATTGTTTCCATTAAAAAGTTAGTTTGCTCGGTGGTGTACCGACGAAATACTATTACGTTTTGTAGGATTAAGAAGTTAAAAAAAAAAACTTTTATTGCAATATTCTATGTAAGTATTTTTTTTTTATTTTGAGTATTAAAAATGCCTCTCAGACCGACCTCACGGCCCTCGTGAATATGTAATACTATTACACTCTTTCCTTCGCAATGTTCTTGACTTTGAAATAGGTCCTAGAATGTGTTTGAGTAGATGGAGTTGGCGAATAACAAGTAAGTTTCTTAGTTTCAAGGTTTGCGTACTTTTCCTGTTTTGTATAACTTTTTTTTTAGAAAATAGAGCACATAAAAAAATATTTAAAAATATTAAGAAGGTACTTATAAAAAAATACGTTGTTTTAACCCTTGAATATTCGTCTAACTAATAAATTATACTTTTGAAAAAACAATAAAAAAAGTAAAGTCTCAAAATGTGTTCTAATTGTCGTATACCTACACTACATACACTATGGGACAAACCCTTAACTTAGTGTCCTAGGTACCTAGTTCTTAATCTGTGTAGTTCGTCTATTAATATTTATTAGTTTTCTAAAAGCTACAAATTCCGATATTTAATGGTACAGTGGCGGTCTAGGAGGTCATAACAGATTTGTCTATGGTTTCGTCAGCCCGAGACTGTATTGCCAAAGAACAAGAGCTATTTTGCAATACAGAAATACCGGAAGTGGTACAGCGACCTAGACCGCCACTGTACGAGTCTTTTTCATCTATTTTCTACAAAAGACAAACAATATAAAACAGAACACAGAACATAAGTTTATATTATTGTAAAACTAAACCGTCACGTAGAATATTACGGAAATTCCATACGAGAAAACGATTTCTAACTCAAAGGCAGGAAGGCAAGGAGTTAAGGTTATTTGGTGACAAAGAGTAATGGATTTCTTGACAGAAGACACCTAGGATCATTGTAAAACAATATAAAGTTCAAGTAAAGCTCCTTTAAAATCAGTCTGCTTTGCTAGTATATTTAAGCTCAATGATATGTTTTTTTTTTAATCTCATTTAGACAGTATAATTTTACTTCTCGAATCCGCCATCCACGATTACCGCGAAACTAGCGCCAAACTAAAAAAAACTTCTAATCCATCTTAGAAATATAAGGTTTATTGCTAAAAGTGCCACATTAGGCAACAAACAGTATAGTCCGACTTTGAGCCTGAAAGCTACACAGTACACAGCTGGTATGTACACAGATGATAGAATATTGCTGGACTGATAACCGTCGAGATAAACGTGCGTGTCTCCATCTTGTGGCCATTCTTGGAACTGTTTTTCATCTCAATTTTCCCTATTTCCACAGTTGCCTTTAGCACACAGCCGCTTTATCGCGATGATGTAACTGTAAAGCGACATCTATCAAGCGCCACTGCAATTCTTGTTAGATTTTGAAAAAGGTCTGAAACTTACGCTACTACGTTCTTTCTTCTGAGCGCTGAGCTCTATCACCTGCTGCTTCCAAATGGTTTTCTTATTGTAACCTAGATTGCGTTTATTTTGAATGTTCGAAACTGGGAGCTAAGTGGTTCTCAAAAACATTATGCTGGTGCAAAGTGTGTTCAACCCAGCTGCCAACACTTTTTTATTCTCTTTAACTCAGCGATAGTAACGCCAATATCGAAAAAAATAAGTATTTATTAATTAAATGTATCTTCTAAAACATCCATGGGCGCACAATAAATATCTTATTAATAATCTTGCTTAGATTTTTTTTGGACATTGCTCTGTAGCTTTCAGTATCAGCTCATACCTAGATCTAAGAAATATACATTTTGTTGCTAAAATTGGCTACTTTAGCAATAAAAATGGTTCTAAATTTCTGAATTGAAAATGAGACAAATAACAAAAATTAACTGATCAAAGTTTTTTCACGTAGGCTAAAATATTTTTAAATATCTTAGAAAAAAAGATATAGGAGATAGGATTTTCAGTATCTTTAAAATATCAAAGTGGGTAAAATTCAACAAGGTCATAATTTTCATGTTTGGTGGTTTTTTTTTTAATTTTTAATATTATTGACATAGATGTGATTGACACAACAGTGACTAATAAAACTTTAACTTGTTTTGAAAAGTGTGATTGAGTGGCCATCGAATAATAACAAAACTTAATTTAATATATAAAGTTTAAATTTAATTGATTCCACTGAAATGAAAAGTGTCCACCGCTATGATAAAAATGTACACCGAAATGATGTAAATGCCCACCGAAATGATAGAATTTGTACTGAAAATGAATGAGTCCATTGAAATTTAAAACTACCACAATTATAGTAAAATTTGTCCCCTCATCACTGAAATGATACTTAAACTTAATTTTTTGTGAGAATCCACAAAGAAGCTATAAGCGGCGCTTATGCACTTACCCTCTTATTCATAAAAAGTTAAAGAGCATTTTAGTTATTTGACTTATGTCAATTTAGACTGGATGTCACGTATTTACCATACAACAAACCAGAGAAGTAGACCTCCAGTAACGATACTTAAAATCTACTGTATCTTTATGAATAAGACGGTTAGAGGTTAAGCCGGACTAATCCGAGATGAGGAAAATTATGGGGAATGAAAAAATGCTGTTTTGCCAGAGCTATTGTTTTAAAACATACTGTCCTCTGAAATTATTTAAAAAAAAACTTAATTCAAAAGGATACAAGATATCACATAATAAAAGTCAATTAGACTACATCTAATCTAATTGCTATACTAAAGTAAAGTATCCTATACTGTGAGAGGCGAGGTAGTTCAGGGTGTCCACCAATTGGCTCAGGCGAACCAATGTTTGCACATTGACTTACGACAATGGTCGCCTGGAGGCCCCCAAACGAGCCCTTCTATGTCAAATGATTCTACTTCCTTTCGCAATGATTTTACAGCGTAGAGAAGAATGGGTAACAAACTTTAATTTACAATTTATCTCTATTTTGTCACATTACAATACAATGTGGCGACAATACAAAGAACATAGATTTAATAAAAAATAAAGTACATGAAATAATGGAAATCTTAAGTGCAGAGCTAGACAACTTCCATGCGTCTTTGTCGTTTTCATAATCATCAATATTGTAATAAGCTTTCTTAATCATAACCTTTTTGATACGAGTTTTAAACTCATTATCATTCAGGATCAAAATCTCTTCTGGGATCTTGTTATAGAATCTTACTTCGTTTCCTATAAAGCATTTGTTTATCCGTTTAAGTGTGTTCTGATGAGTACTGAGTTTGTTTCTCCTACGCGTCTAAGTTACTTAATTATAACTTTTTTCAGGAAAAAAGTTGAGTGCTTGTCAAATGTGTAATGGCGTGTTCACGTACAAAGCTGGTAGCAAGCAATTGATAGCTTATTTATATTAAAACAAAATGATAGGTACGCGAAGCGATTAAAATCAAAATCTTAAACGTGTTGGCAGGATAATTTACTTTAACATAATAACTAGTGAAAATATCTTAGTATTCTTATTTTATAAAACTATATTTTAAAGCTTGAGAAATGTATGTAAAATTTCAATGTTCAATAAAAAGAATGCTACTTGAGATTCTAGCTGCCATAAACACCCGGCACATTAAATAAAACCCTATAATCAACCACTTACTTAAAATCTTACAACCGGCAATAAATCACGCAAACCGAAATCATAAATCAAACAATAACCCGAGATCCGATCCGGGGGCCCATCACAAGCTTTTAAGAGATCCTATTGTGCGCCACATAATGTGTTTACCAAATAAAAGAAAGGTGTAAATTTTCACAGGCGGGTGTGCCCAGCCCCTCCCTCCAAAGATGGCGGTATCCCCACCCTCCAAGGAAACGACCAGTAGCAATCGCGATATCGTTTTGAACAATTTTACTTACAGGTGTCTTCGCACTCGGCACCACCTATTTTCGAAAGCAATTATCACTTCTGCACGAAGCAGAGATGCTGTGACAATTCAGTTCGAGAGTCGGTCTCCTGCCCACTTAGTTGAGAAGGAGAAAATGGATTCACCAGATGATATATCCAGTACATCAGAAAATGAATCAAGATTTGCCGTATGTGCGGCTGATACAGTCAACTGTAAAGAAGACTCCGATAGTGATAGTGAAAATGAGATCGATGTGATTTGTGAGAAACATAGTGATTATTTTGATAAATCTAAAGTGTATTTTAATCATGATAGATTCTTCCAAGAGGCTACAGTCAAAGTTCAAAGTAAAACAATAACAAATAATGATTATAATAATAAAAGCATATATAATAGTGATGTGAAATCAAATGTGAGTTCTAGAAGTAAAACATTTCTCATAGACAGTATTTTAGGAAAAGATAAAGACCCGGATGTGAATTACAGTTCTGTGCAAGAAGATGATACTGGTGACGACATTACGGATGAACATAACGGTACGTTATTCTACCTAACCAAAGTACGGAATAAAGAATTTAACTTGTTCTTTGTTGATTATTGATTTACATTGTTAGGTTTAAATTTATTTTTAAGCATAGGCAGTATTATCTTTACTCGATAAGTAGTTATTCCAATAAGTCGCAGATTTTGAAGTACCTAGGTACTAATAAAAAAATAAGTGACAATGAAGAGCAGGTGTAAACTCACACGGCTACAAGTTCTTTAAAATTATAAAGAACTTGTAGCGCGTAAATTGATCATCATACTAATATAATTAATAGGAATCATGGGACGTAAACTATTTGCCTGAAAAATTAAGAAGTAAGGTTTTTTTTCTTTGAAGTTCTTTCTGCGTATAAAGATGAGTAGTTTACAATAATGAGCACATTTTTTGGAACATCTAGCACTATTAGAACCATGCTCTATACCAATATTATAAAGAGGAAAGATTTGTTTGTTTGTTTGTAACGAATAGGCTCCGGAAATACTGAACCGATTTGAAAAATTCTTTCACTGGTAGGAAGCTACATTAACCCCGAGTGTCATAGGCTATATTAGATTTTCAAAAAAATTAGGGATCCTTACCTAAACTCAAATAATGTAACCCGAGGTGCAATATTTTTTCCGTTGTTTACATATTTTGACAGGTGGTTTGTTATTGTTGTTTGTTTTTCATTCGGCCATTCTGGGCAGTCAAAAGAACATAGTCTATAGAGCCAAGTCTTTTGTAGTACTTATCTTATATTCTATGGCGTAACGAAGTAAGCCGGGAAAGCTCGTTAAGAATAAATATATGTGATGTTTAACAGTGTCGTCTACATCAACGTGTCCAGACTTGGGCCCTCTGAGCAGCGCGGGACTGTTGGCCGGACATGCGTATGCGCATTGGTTAGCTGCGCACCAGCCCTCCACCACGTACTACGGTAAAAATTATTGATTTCTTTAACCATTTATTTGATTCATTACAATACCATCTATAGCCATCTTTAACATTAGTTAGCAGCGCTTTTGATAACTTTTTTTTCTTTTTTTATCTTTAAATGCACGTTATGTCTATAGGTACAGTGGTCATTGATGCATTTTCTCTCATATTTATATTGTAGTATCTCATTGTAAAATTTGACATAATAATCAAAGCCTGTTTGCTATCGGATGTACAAAAACTATCGTAATGTTTAGTTTTATTAAATTGTAATCAGATATTTGTCAACAGATATATACCTAAATAATGTGGGATTCGAATCGCAAAATATTTTTTTAAAACGTCCAACCAGTTTCGGAGCCTATTCGATTTAAATCTAGCCTATTATTGTAGATTATACCAAACTAATCTGCCGTCGTAATGGTAAACGCAGTAATCGCCATTACTGCGGTTTAAGTTTTATTGCATAAATGGCACCTATAGCCGGTTATCTACCTATAAAAAAATTATTATCGCCTGAAAAGTACTAAAATACTGAAATACAATAAGCAAAAATGCAGTACTTACACGCAAAGTTGCTACATTCCTAGAGTTAAATGCAGTATTCAACAAAAACTAGCTTGAAACGCAGTAATTACACACTTTTACTCAAAAAATAATGCTCTTATTTTGGTATATAAGTACATAAAAACTTTTTTAATCACTATAACAGATGTTTGAAAATTGTAAAGAAACTATATAAGAATATAATCTTCAGTATTTTTTTTTAATTTCTTATACCATAAGCTGATTTATATAGGAAAAAGTTTAAAATATGAGGTTAAAAAAAAAATCTTTATGTGAAGATACTTAAGCATTGCAATAAGCGGCTTTTCTACAAAAAACTATATTTTAGGACAAGCTGTTATAATAATTAAGTGCTGGGTAAAAATTTTAGAACTAAAGTTCCATACTTCACATGCAGTATTTGAGGGACGCGCGACGTCTTTCCTAGGAAAGAATGCAGTAATAAGCGCAAGTGCTGCATTTTGGCGTAGGAATACTATTAAAAATGTTCTGTTTTGCTAGGTTGGAATGCAGTTACCCACATTTTAATAATATTCCTTATATATATTTAATTTTAAAGTATGACATTTTGTCTACTGATTTTTTTAAAGAATTTAACATACTTCATAAATACACAATTCTTAACAATATCAGCTTCAAAATTACAAAAAACAGTTTTTGCCACTTTTCTCAAAACCACCTTTTTGCAAGTACTGCATTTACCGTTACGACGGCAGTAATAACATCTAATAAGAACAATAATACTCTAATAACCAGTAACAAGCCCGCCACTACCCCAACAACACGGTAAGTGCTAAATGGCATGACGAGATCGCGTGACGGCGGCAGCGGGTGCGCTTCACACGGGGGCTGATTTAAATTAATATTGCACGGATGCTGGGGTTTCATATCCGCCAAATCAATATTTTTATTGCTTCTACTAGGTATACTATTACTAACAAAGTATACTATTACTTAGAAAGGGCTATGCTCGGAATTTATGTCTCTTTTCAAGCTAGCGGCGGTTACCGACCTCTTTGCTCTTTTCTAATTCGACCAGAACTCTGCGTAATTGAGTCAGAAATGGAGAGATCCGCAGAAGAACTAAGAACTAAGCCCAAAGAATTGCGAAACTTACGTGGCAATGGGCAGGGCACGTAGCTCGAAGAACAGATGATCACTGGGGCCGAAAAGTTCTCGAGTGGCGACCGCGAAGGAAGAAGCAGACTAGAACGACCCTCCACACTGGTTGAGGGTCGGTCAGCACCCGATTGTTCTGGCGATTTATTGGGGAGTCCTGTGTGCAGCAGTGGAAGTCTTTCGGCTGAAATAATAATGATGCTACTATTACTGAGTAAATGTCTTCGCAACTTCGTCCGCGTGGAATAGTGACTTTTCATATTTTCTCGCCGTTTAAACCATACCTCTGGACTACGAAAACATTTAAGAACCAAAACCAGCTTGTATCGTCCCAGATATTTTTTTAGTATGTTTATATTGATTACTAGTGAAATTAGAAGCGCTCTTCTGAATATTGAGTGTCACATGAAACACGATGACAAATATGAAGAATAAACTTTCTCACTATTGCAGCATAAAATGTTTATTACTATTTCTTTAAATCAAAATAAGACTGTCCTAAGAGTAAGGCGGTAACTCTCGCTATGGCGCGAAATTCAAATTTTTTCGTGTTTTTTATTTATTCTGGCGAAAGTATACATTTTTAATAAAGTTTAAATGAATTCGCGTATGTAAGAAACCAACTCCCACATTGAAATACAACGTTTTTGGAAGACAGACCTACAGATTTTGTGTCTAAGGGGTAAAAGGCCAAAAACAAGTTCCTTGAATATACACAAAATCGGTAACTCTATCTTTCAAAAACGATATATCACAATGTGGGAAATAGGTTTTTACGTACGCGAATTCATTTAAACTTTATTAAAAACGAGCTTTCCCGGCTTACTTCGTTACGCCATAGAATATAAGATACTACAAAAGACTTGGCTTTATAGACTATGTTCTTTTGAGTGCCCAGAATGGCCGTATAAAAAACAAACAACAACGACAAACCACCTGTCAAAATATGTAAACAACGGAAAAATATTGCACCTTGGGTTATATTATTTGAGTTTAGGTAAGGATCCCTAATTTTTTTGAAAAACTTATATAGCCTATGACACTCGGGGTTAATGTAGCTTCCTACCAGTGAAAGAATTTTTTAAATCGGTTCAGTATTTCCGGAGCCTATTCGTTACAAACAAACAAACAAACAAACCAACAAACAAATCTTTCCTCTTTATAATATTGGTATAGATGAATACTTTCGCCAAAATAATTAAAAAACGTGAAAAAATTTGAATTTCGCGCCGTACCGTGAGTTACCGCCTTAAAGCCGAAAACGTTTTGTTAACAAAAACACTCACACAATACTTTAGGCGTTTAAGCGTAACACACAGATTTACTTTCACATTTAAAATGTTAATAACTTTTATAATTCAATGTAGGGAAGTATGGATTTAAAAAGGCTCCCAGATCTCTAGCGTTAACTACCCTAGTCGAATGCCTTGTTAATTGCAGCAATAAACAGTTGTCAGAAAATCCGTCAGTTCCAACAAGTGGTCTTATTTGCTCTCAGGCATTTGTCCACCGGAATGTCTCGGTGGCAATCAAGTTAGTGGGAAGGTGTCATGTCCGGGACTCTGGGAGGTCCAGCACCACGTGATAATGTTTTAAAAAAAATTACAGACGGTAGGTAGAACGCAGTTGGCAACTGTTTAGGTTTTGGATGTAGAGAAACACGATATTTATATATATTTTTTTATTTATTTATTCAATATTTTACACTATCAGTACAGGACAGTCCCGATTAAATAGTGTAGTACAAAGTACAATAATGTTTATTAAAAATATAAAAAAACATCACAAACAATCCAGAAAACAATACGTATAACTCACCACATTTATAATCTAACCTTTGTGAATACATATATGTATAGGTAACGAATAAATAATTAAATATCGGTTAACTCCCTCCATAATGTTGAAGTGCTTGTGGCAGTCTGTAGGAAGACTACATTAAAGTTCGTTTTTAATACTACAGTTTTAAAATATTAAAGAATAAATATCTATACCAATATTATAAAGAGGAAAGATTTGTTTGTAACGAATAGGCTCCGGAAATACTGAACCGATTCGAAAAATTCTTTCACTGGTAGGAAGCTACATTAACCCCGAGTGTCATAGGCTATATTAGATTTTCAAAAAAATTAGGGATCCTTACCTAAACTCAAATAATGTAACCCAAGGTGCAATATTTTTTCCGTTGTTTACATATTTTGACAGGTGGTTTGTTGTTGTTTGTTTTTTAATCGGCCATTCTGGGCAGCCAAAAGAACATAGTCTATTGAGCCAAGTCTTTTGTAGAATCTTATATTTTATGGCGTAACGAAGTAAGCCGGGAAAGCTCGAATAATATAAAGAGAAGAGACTAAAAAATCAGATTAATTATAGAATAGATAGATAGAAAAGAAGATAAATAAATTACACCCATAAGTATTTAATATCTTTGGAAACATACTTGACAAATTCGTTCTGGCCATGTTAACAGCAAGCTTCAACACAGTACACATTTGTCACCCGCACGATAAATCTTGACTTTCGACGAATTGGGGACCGATTCTTGCACAGCTTTCACCATCAATAAAATAAGTATGAGGAATACGTGACATTTTTCTGCCATGACGTCATGATAGAAGATCAACTAGTCAACTACAAAACGGACTAAATTTAAAATTCAGAACAAACAGATATAATAAATTATCGACGTTGTGAATCAGATTTTATTATTTCTATATCTAATTTTATATGTATTGTATGGTCTATTTTATGTAACTTAAATAATAACGAATGATAAAATCAAAAGCAATATAAAATACCTACTTTAGGCTTTAAGATTTGTTTGACAAACAATTTACCTTTTGTAATCAATTCTTCTCTTATTTAAATCAAGAAACATGAACAACACATTTTTAGTATAATCATATTAATTTTAATTTAACGACAAACAAGCATGCTTAGGGTTTAATTTTTAATGGATGCAAGCAAACAAGTAAGCTAAGTGCAGGTTACTTTGGCCCACTAATTTAGAAATAAGCACTCGGGCTTAAAAACTTTGATTTATAAAAAAAAAACTCCAACGTTATTTTTAAAGAATAAGCCCTCCAATACTGGTGGTCGCGACTTCACACCAAGGCGAGAGCACACTCGCTGCACCTTGATAATTGCCAACAAAGCGACCATGTTTGAACACAGACTTAGCGCTCTACCAACGGGGCAAAATGTAGGGGTTGCTTGGAAAAAAAACTTTTTGGGGAACTTTTTATTAGTGGTAAAAAAAAAAGTGTTTATTGATGTCCTATAAAACAGTTATTTTGCGGACTTCTCTCTGAATCCTAAATAAACTTAAATTTAACAGTATTATTTGTCATTTAAAATATTACCAAACGCACTTACCTTCTAGCCACACTGCTACATGTACCACAGCAAGTGTGCCCTCTTGGAGCTCCAAACATCGAAATATTTCACTGACCGATTTTACTAATTATAAATTTTATTTGTATAGTGTTGAATTCTTCATTGCACAACCACTTTAAGTTGATACCTAGTTCCTGATTGGCAAATCACACAATATCCTTTAAATAAATACTTGTTATAGCTTAGCTAGCATACCTTTAGGCCGTGATCTTCGATTTTACTAAGTAACTACCAGCAAAATACTAAATGGTTTTATTTTGTGGTAGCCAAGAGATTTTTGCGCTTCCTTCCGATCCAAAATACCTACATAGGGTATTTATTTTCTCTAATTTGATATTGTCAAAACCGTTTTCATTATAACGACAGCCGATTGTAATCATTTAAAATATCTGTAGTCAGGCAAGGGCCAATGCAATCTGTTTTGTAGGATTTTAAATATATATCAAGAAAAGCACATAAACATCCTTGCTTTGACTTAAAAGTTCACGCCATACTAAAGTGTTGGATCAGGGTTATAAGTAGACATATAACACTAAATTCGTACATACGTTCTACAAAACATAATCTTAAACTAACACCGATTTACCGAACGAAATATTGACACACGTAACCGCGTGCGCTTCGCATTAGAAAAGCCTTGATTTACTTAAGTAGCTAGCTAAGCGTAGGTTTTTTTTTCTAGTGGTAATCGGAATTGTTGCACTGGGTCGTTAAGTGCCTATAAACACAATCAGTATGTTTGCCTTGCTAGTGTGACATCTTCTCTTCTGTAAATAACTCTTTGTTGAATGTATTTACACTTTAGACATCGTTAAATTTAGGGTTGGCAGTTAATTTTTTTATCATCTCAAATAAAAAATGTGATTGTTCTCACTGTGATCACTCATCACTCACGCTCGAGGGCAAATCGCCATAAAAATTGCAAATTAATAACGATTAATAATTTAGACAACCTTTTCGATTCATTACTTATCTCAAATTATGTATTTACATGCCTACTTTAAATTAAAAAAAAAAATGCCTTGTTAAAATATCGGGTGGATGCTGCCGTCATAGAATAGTACCTAATATTTAAATTGTTATTTTATTGAATGAATTTGTTGGTGGTAGCCCTATTATACCAGTAAGCGGAGCGTGTTCCGTTTCCAAAACTGGACAAAGTTTAGGATTTGTCAGAAGATCTAATACTTCTTATTGTTGGTAATTTTATTTGGAAATATATTTTTATTGAGTATTGAGCAAGTATTTTTCAGTGTTTTTTTACAGATAAGTGTGTTAGATATACTTTAACTATTTTGTGTTTTTGTACATAAAATTTCAAAGTTTCAAATAAATTGTTTAAAAATTTGCCTTGTGGTGGCCGCATAGACCACTAACATCTCATCTCCTCCCATAGGTGTCATAAAAGATGTTACGATGATAATGATGACGAGTTTCAAAATTTGTTGCAGAAGACAAAGCAAGCAGGCGGCCCCGACGCTCGGGTCCAGAAAGAAAGCCTCGCCAGGCATACAGCGCGAAGCAGCTAGAGCGACTCGAGTTGGAGTTCAAACTCGACAAGTACCTCAGCGTCTCGAAACGACTCGAACTTTCCAAAGCCCTAGGTTTAACAGAGGTGCAAATAAAGACCTGGTTCCAGAATCGAAGGACCAAGTGGAAGAAGCAGTTGACGTCACGCCTCAAGATCGCCCAGCGGCAAGGCTTGTTCCCTGGGCAACTCTTCGGACACAATCCGCAGGCATATTCTCTTCTAAATCCGTATGCGTACGCGCCTCTGAATTGCGTTTTCACACCAGTAAGCTTGCCTTCCACTACGCCTAATTGAAGTAATAGGAGACTAGTGTTTTGTAGTGTGTTCAATTTTTTAGGGCTGTACATATGCATAATGTGATTGATAATCATTGACTTAATAAATCGCTACGCTCAAGTTGATAATAGTGGTTCACGCATGTCACTGTCACTGGTAAGAAGTAATAGTAGGTACCAAGAATATCAAAAACATAATCATATACTAGAAATTAAAATAGTATTAGCAGTCTTTTTCATTAGATTACTAACAGGTAGCAATATAATGTGATTTTATACCTAAGACATTAGAATTGTAAAAATCTTTAATACTATTAGGGTACCTACTACTGTCAAATTCAGTAGAAACTTTTGATTTATTCTTTTTATCGTGCGTCGAAAGAATTACTAAAACAAACAAATGGACAAGTCAATATCGAATATTAGAAACATAATACGCAGTTCTTCTAAGAGTGTGCCCTAAACATTATCGCAACTTTCTATTCTTTATCCCACTGTACCAATATGCAACCTGTTAGTAAGTATGTGTCATTTAATCGAAACTTTCCGCAAAACCGTTAAACAGCTTGCCTTTAAATATTTATAGGAGTTAATCACAAATTTTAAAAGAGAATAAAAAAATGGCCCGAGTAAAATCTAATTTAGCTGAAATAGAATAACAGAATTTCAATGGGCGGCACGTTAGCCGTCGGCAAATCGGTGGGCGGAGTTTTATTTATTTACGCCTTAGAACTTAACAAAAATAGCAGGAATACGTTCTTGTGACACTATGTTTATTATAATTTTTTTACTTTAAATAATTGTATAGTCTCCAGTCTTTTGTTTTTGTAAATTAAACTAACACCACTTATTCGCATAACATATTAAAATGTATGTAGATGATGTAGCCTCTTTAAGTTATATTTATATTTTAAAAAAATAAAAAAATAGTTCATTGTAAATATTAATAAATCAGTCAATAGTAAAGCCCCCTTCTTTGTTTCCCAACTAAAGATTTCATCCCGTTATCACAAAAAAGTGCAGTAATTTGTGGCTTAAACTAAAGTGTTGAAATGACAATCGAGTGACGCCTGCATTTTGAAATATAGATATGCAATGCACTTTGAGCGATTTCTTCCAGGCAACAAATTTCTCTACTGTTAAGGGCCTATAAAATAAGGTTGGCTTTCCCAATGATCCAGCTATTCGATTGCCAATGCAAAAACTATTGACGACGCGAATCGCTACCCCGATGATTCACAGTGTGCAGCGGGGAACATGGCGTCGCAGTCAGCACCCCCGAGCCCCAGGGCTGCGGCACGCAGGGCTCCTAGCGCTCCACCACGCGCCCAGGAGACTCCGAGGCTGTAACGAAAACACTAGCTAAAGCCATGGGTTCCTCCATGATGGTACAAACATTAACCCTGTTATTCATAAAAAGTTAAATAGCGTTTTAGTTATTTGACGTATGTCAATTTAGACTGAAGATCACGTATTTACCATACAACAAACGAGAGAAGTAGACCTTCCGTAATTAATGCTACTTAAAATCAACTGTGTCTCTATGAATGACACGGTAATTGTTTAGCGGGGAGGTTCTTCTTAGAAGTGAAAGAGTGAGTTTATAGAATAGTTTACAGCCAAAATTTAAAATTAGTACCTACAATAAAACAAAAAATATGTATATTTTCCGAAGGGGTAGGCAGAGGCACCAGCCCATTTACGGAGCCTACGAGAGGCATCAGCGCATTGCGCTGGACTGACTTGATGGAGTTTTTTTTTGTTTAAATAAACCATCGTGACAAGGGGCCAACTTGTCGTCGATACAATAAGTATCAGGTAGTGATTATAACCAACGGTTATGGACTCTTATATTTTTAACGATTGAAATTTAAAATTTTGCTTTTGAACCAGGAGTTTGAGAAACCTATTCTTGAATATATTCGCTGTATTAGCTTGGTTACTTTTTCCATTTTCACGTTGAATAACTAAAACTTACTGCCAAACAGGTAGCCAATATTTGGTGCTGTCGTTCAAATTTCTCGCATGCTTGTTACCCAAGCAAAGCGTCCTATGCAAACAAGGCAGTGACATAGGCCGTAATGCCAGCAGAGCGTATCGGGCTAAAGAGTTGATCTGCGCCAGATTGCTGCTTTTCCTCTTACGCTCTGTTTCACGCTTGAACCGGAACACGTCATCTACATTCACTTGATCGTTTGTGTTGTCCACCATTTGCATTACTTGAGTCTGTGGTGTTGGGTTCTGAAAAATGGTACTGGCTGGTTTAAGAATAAAAAAAGAAAAACGTATTAAAAAAAAAACAAATATATGCGACTTCATAATCGTTTATAAAATATTGTTCTAAGAACAGTATTTGAATTTCAATTTAAATTTTAGCAGCTGTTTATAACGAAATCAAACATAAATAGAAACTAGTAAAACTAGGTACATACCATTGTAATACACATGCAAACTTGCAAAGCGAACATTCCAAAAGACAGAAATGCAATTCCAGTCAGTGACAAGTCGAACAGATCACCCAAGCCGACGCCATAGTCCCGTTCCACCTCGTCGTGATCTGCGTGGTCTTCAGTGGCTGATGGATGCTGGTAGAGAGGCGGCGGGGGAGGCGGCACGGAGTATTCGTAACCACCAGCTGGTTAACAAGGGTATGGTTAATGAAGAGTCGATCATAGAAGTAGGAACATTGGTATAGATACAGGCCAAAAATTTAGTGTCTAGCTTACTTTTGTAGATAGTTTCAATTTTAACTTTTAGCTAAGTACCTGTCAAACATGACTGTAATCAAACAAGTATTAGATAACTAAACCAAACAAAAAATGTAGGTGCAAATGCACCACACAAATTACGTATACAATTATTAAGAGTTTTAACTGCTTATTTAAAAATAACTTCTGCAGATGTGCAAAGATGTTCTGCTTTTAATTATTTTGTAAGTCAATGTTTTATAACCTGACGAAGGAATGGAGTACTAGCAATATGCGAATTCAATATTATTACCAGTGTCATCGCCATATGATAATTTAATAACTTAAATTGTTCAATCTCACCATACTTGGATACATCATCATGGTATGTCTCCGGCTGTTCGTACCCTGAGACCTGACCTTCATAGACTTCGTATCCATCCCTGTTCTGGACCGGGGGAGTGAGCACCGTTCTTGGAGTTGTGCTGTTTGTTACTACGGACGATTTGTAGATCTCATTCAGTGAAGCTATTCTAAAATAAAGAAAATTCACATTTGCCGTGATTATAAGATAAATAGGTTAATAAGTACAACTTTAAACTTTCAATAAAATAAATTTAGTAAATACTAGAGGCTGCCTTGCGGTTTCACTCGCGCAGATTTCTCATAAACACAAAAATCCAGTTTTTTCCCGTTCCCATGGGAATTTCGGGAAATCCTTTCTTAGTGCTTACCTACACTCCCTTAAGAACCTACATGCAAAATTTCAGCCCGCTACGCCCAGAAGTTTCGGCTCTGCGTTGTCTGTCAGTCAGTAACGGAAGAGTTTTATATATATTGATTGCTGCTGAAATAAAAACTTAGATTAATTTCAACACACCTAACAATTTTATGTTATTCGGCTGACATTCACAGCCGCGTCGCAGTTCGAACTCACATTCCTATGTGTCAAAATAAAACTCGTTCTCCGCTCCAAATTGATATAGTTAATCGATTTTAGACTTCGAGACAGTGAAGAATACGCTCAACGGAGTACGCGACTGGTTGATCCAGAATAATCTGTATACGATAACGACTTGTCCGATGGCAGACTCGATCGAGTAGTGTTAGATCTCGGACGGCGCCGCGCTTGCCCCAGACAGTAAAAGAATCCAAAAAACTTGTATATA
This sequence comes from Euspilapteryx auroguttella, assembly GCA_951802225.1. Classification (NCBI taxonomy): domain Eukaryota; kingdom Metazoa; phylum Arthropoda; class Insecta; order Lepidoptera; family Gracillariidae; genus Euspilapteryx; species Euspilapteryx auroguttella. The sequence continues at coordinate 7,860,955 of OX637653.1, forward strand.
AAAGGTAATGAATAAGAAACTTTATTAAACCAAAAATAATCTTACAAAATTCCAAAACACAAAAATATCACACTGACATAAACATAAAAAACAAAAAAAAACAATATTTTCTTCTTGTCAAGAAAATTCAAATTGATTCGAAGATAGAATCAACATACTCCTAAGCGAAAAAAAGTGATGTTGCCCCTTAACATAAACAGTAGTTACTGTGTGAGTACGCCCTTAACATATTAGCTCACACAAACTAATAAAATGCAACATACAACTCTATGCCAATAAAATAAAAATTAAACATTTTATTATCTAATCACAATGTAGATACCATTCGCTCTTTCTACGTTAAATAAACTATCCCGTAACTTCTAGCGGAAATAAACGTTGAAGTGGTCGGGTTATCTCAGTTCCACTTCTGCCTAATCTTACCTTCGCGACACGCTTCCCACGGCGGTCTGCTCCTACAAAAACCTCCTTAACCACTCCCAAAGGCCAAAATTGACGCTTCTTATTCTCTTCTTCTACTAATACCACGTCCCCGGGTTTCACTTCAATTATCTTACCCTTCGGAAAACGCGTTGAAAAAAGAAAACTCTTAATGTGCATACAAATTTTAACCAATGTGGAGCCCTCTCCGATCCAGATGCTCAAAAACCTGTACATCGCTGGACGGAATTTCATTTATCGCAGTCGCATACATAACAGTGTCTCTAACTCTACATACGTCAAAAACTTACAACCTAACATTCTTCTCAGTATCTAACGACTCCACATACACACATCTAACATCAGAATTTAAACTATACCGTTGGGTATTTCTAAAAACTCTAGACCAGACTTTCAACGGATTCCCCGTTATAGCTGATGCATCATTCACTGATGTGGTTTCGCTAGCCTCCCTAATAACCGCGCGATGAGGTAAGAAAAAACCTTTTTCATTATTCGGAAATAGTTTATCATAACATTCTATCTTACCGGATATTTGCAACTTTTTACTCGCCGGTCTTTTGTATACAATATCCTTTTTAGAATATTTCGAATTTCGTCCCGTGTGCCATCCATCATTTCTTGTGACGTTCTCCTTAAAACATTGTGAAACATTACTTCTATCACTGTCGCACTTCGCTTCATTCAAATCATTAATTCCTTGCGTCTCAAACGACCACAAATCATCTAATGCGAATCCTACGTTACAACTAACCATAGTCGCTACTACTCTTTCTGACGACTTACCTTGTATCGCCCATCCTAACTTTGTTTCCACAGCTACCAGGCTGTCTTCAATTTGGACAAAATTACCAGTCATCAAGCATCCTAAAACATCTGCACCTAAAAGAAGGCCTACTTCATGACTGTCATCACTACCATCACATATGTAATTGACCTCAATATTCATCTTTCTCAATTTGTCAATTAACCTTTTATCCGCTAATCTAGGTAGTGGACCACACATCTCCTTTTGTCCTACAGCTGTCATCATCAGCTCAAACTTACCATTCAAACTCTCAATTCCTATTTCATAAACATTATACTTGCTCTCTTTGGTCTGAAGCCCCCCGAACAAAAAATGACTCATTGCTGCAGTCTTATATGGCATCAGACCTAACCTTCGTGCTACATCTTCCTTAATGTACGATCGTTGAGCACCCGTATCTAAGAGAGCCCTTGTTACAATTTCTTTATCACAATTCATTACCTTAACTCTTACTGTCTGAAGGAAAGTGTATTGTGTGTCATGTTGGTGGAGTACTACTTCTTTCTTTGCTTCGTCGCCCGATTTCTCCTCGTCGTTCAGTCGTGGACACATCGCCGTCACGTGATATTGCTTACAGATCAGACATCTCGGGCTGGATCGACACTTCCTCGCAGAGTGGCCTTGCTTCATACAGCGGAAACATGCGTTGTTCTTGCGTAGTAGATCTCTCTTCTCATCGATGGATAGCTTTGAAACTTTATAACAATCTACGCTCGGATGATTCTTCTTACAGAAGTAGCATTTCGTCGCGTTGCTAGCCTTTTCATACCTTGGCCCATATTTGCGATCTCTATCGCTTGTGGATGCCTTAGGCTGAGCAACGATACACGCTGACGTTGGCTCCGGCTCCTGCAGATCGTGTTCTCTCGTCATCCTCAGTCGTTCATCGCTCTCCACCTCCAGCTTCAAAAATTTCACGAGGTCTTCCAAATTTGGCTTCTCAGCCTTGTCCCGATTTCGCTCCCACGCCTTCAAAATCTCGTACGGGATCGCTGATTCCACCATAGGCAAAAGCATGGATGCGTACTTGTCAGTAGTGACGCCCAAAAAATGCAAAGCATGTAGGTACGTTGACAGTTTATTGTACAGTTCATCAAGTAACATAGATTCTTTCCCCTGAGTAATCAGCTGTAACAGTCCTCTTATGTAAGTCTCAATCAAGATGTCATCTCTAGCAAACCTCTGTTTCAGCTCTTCAAAAACTCGCTTGTAATTCTCGGCTGCGGGAGGAAAACTCTCTACAAACTGTCTCGCTTTAGAACTTTCTACTGTAGACTGGACTAGGTACCGGTATTTGTCAAAGTCATCGATAGCCGGGTCTAGGTGAATCTTCTTGAACTGACCATAGAATATAATCCAGTTAATGGCCTGACCGTCAAACTTTCTCAGCTCTAGTTTTGGCAACTTATACCGTCTGTCCTCTTTTACTGTCTTAACAGTGTTTGCGTCTGCTAAACTATCTTTTGTACATACCAATTTAGTCACGCGTGCTCTGATTTTGGCGTACCCTTTCTCGTACTTGCCTGCACTTTCTATTTCGCCTACAATCATATCTTCCTCGGCATCATTCTGGAAGAGCAAATCCCTGAAATTTTCCTCTGCTTTGAACAGACTCACTGCTTTGCTCTCCAAAAAAGATACTGCTGCCTCTAGCTCCACTGTGTCGACCTCTTCCGCATTCAACAATTCCTCCACTTCCTTCTCAGCTAAGGTAAACGCTCGTCTGGCTACCGTCCTCCTCTTCTTCAGTTCTTTGATGCCCTCGGTCGCCATATGTTAGATCTCGGACGGCGCCGCGCTTGCCCCAGACAGTAAAAGAATCCAAAAAAAAACTTGTGTATAAAAGGTAATGAATAAGAAACTTTATTAAACCAAAAATAATCTTACAAAATTCCAAAACACAAAAATATCACACTGACATAAACATAAAAAACAAAAAAAAACAATATTTTCTTCTTGTCAAGAAAATTCAAATTGATTCGAAGATAGAATCAACAAGTAGCCTCCAAACACTGACTGTGAATGTCAGTCAGCCTTATTGTATTCTTTAAAAGGAGTTAGAGCAAGATTGAAGTAACATAAGAATTTGGCAGGGAATGCAGGCAATGATTTTTTAAAAACCAGGCACCACTTACCTTGTCAACCAATCCTGATATCCAGCTGAGCCAACATCATACATGAGGTTGCTCCTGCCATCGTAAGGGTTCTTGAAGAAGCTGTGGAAGTGGTAGTCTTGCGAAAACGGCTTGCCCACTCTGCTCTGTATAGTTGGTTTTCCAATCTGTTCAATTATTTGGTCAGCTAGGAAGTTTCTGCATTGGTATTCGTTCATCATTTTCCTATAAAAAAAATATATAAAACGAACAACCTTTGATTTGACGATTATATGAATTTAATCAGCTAGCTTGTTTTTCAAACCGATTTCACTGTCATCATTTATTTTATTAGCATCATAATTGCCCAGGGGACAATAAAGAAAAAAAAAATTCATAATTGACTGGCTATAAAAAGGTAGTGAATAAAGAGAAACTTTATCACTAGAGAACAGGGACCAAAAGCGAGCGGATAGGATAAACATATATATTTTAATATTACTTTAATCAGACTACGAAGAGGGCTTTAGTTGTAAAGTAATAAAAGCCTTCTTTGTTAGCTTTTGCGGCAGAAAAAGAAATTGTATAAACTAAGGAAGTCAAAATTCTTACCGATGAAACGAGAGAGTAGAAAAAGCAGCATCAATAGAACCATTGATGGATCCAACATGGTTCACATTGCTGTCCAGCTCCAAGTCTCCGTCTCTGCTCTCGGGTTCATCATCTATAATAAAGCTGGTCGGCATCAGATCAGTTCTGAGGATGTCGTTTACATTCAGTTCATTCTGGTCTACTTCTGAACTTGATACTTTTACCATGAGGATTGCACTTATTAGTTTAAGAAGCATCTTGGCAGTTTCCTTTTTTAGTTGCAGATCGATTATTGAAATTTTCTCAGAGCACTTCTTTGTGTCAGAACGATTTCTCTATTAATCAAATTAAGAATTATTTTCTCGATTCTGGTGATTTAAATACTTTTCTTTAAATAAGTTCAAGAAACGTACACTTACGGAGTCAAGTTGGTGAATGCGAGTGCAAGTTTACTCCCAGAGGCGATTATCTCAGGGCGTTCATTCCATTCATGGAGCGGAAAATGCTCAATTTACGTGCGTTGACATCGCCAGCCAACGTGTGGGTCGGAAAATTGCTTAATAACCTACCAACGTAATAATATTTTATAGGGATAACTTACTAAAATAATATTAATTTCAATATCCCATCAAATTAAGATTAAGATAGTTTTTAAAGTTCGACAATGCAGTAGATGCAAAAATACCGCGCACCTCACTTTCTTTGGAAAGCAATATACCTATAGGCACCTACTTCGCAAAGCGTGTCGCAATTATTCTGCAAATACAAAATATATATATAATAGCTACTAACTTTTTTTTATTATCACAACTAAAAACGTCATTGCAGCAAAGTTTAGGTAAATATGCAATTCATTTTTATAGCAAAAAAAAATCTCTATGAATTATAAGTATACTTTTTGAAATATAATTTATATGATGCTTCATGTCAGCGGGTGCTAACGAGTGTTTTTGAAAGGGGGATTAGGATTCAGAAAACTAAAGAGAGTCTATCTGGTATTTTGAAACTATACTTTCATAAATATACCAGAATAGGTTGGGAAGAAAAACGTAAGAAAATAAAAGTCCATGTCAGAAAATGATAAATAAAAAAACTGGGTTCGCTACGTTTACAGTTTACCGAGAAAAAAATAAGGTAGGAGTCTTGCTTATTTTGTTTTTAAAAATGATATTATAAATGTAGAAATTGACATAAGTAAGTATTTCCATTTAAACATACTTCAGTAAATAACTCTTACCGATTTAATGGATAACTAAATTTTTGACTTCATTAAGTAAAGATCTTATTTTTTAAATTTTAAATCAGAAAATAAATGTACTTAAAAAAGTATAATAACAAGATCCAAACTTAAAATTTCCTCCCGCGGTTACCACTAAGTGCTGTAAGGGGATCCATTGTTGATTAACAAATGTTCTGATGTCATACAATTGACGTCTGACGTGGGAATGGCCCACCTTGCCCTGCTGAGTCTCTCCGTCTCTGCGGTTTTAAGGTAAGCGTATCCTGGCATTCCCTTATCTAACCTTGTTGCTTTAAAATTTGTGATTTTCTTATAATTTCTATATAGTCTATAGGGGCCGTATTCCCTTATTTTGACAGCCACTATTGTAGCCAGCTCAGTTAATACCATACAATATAGCGATCCCTAGTAGGCTTTTCTATGCATTTTTTGTTTAGAGAATTGCAAATAGTTAAGTAAATAATTTTGAATTTACCTGTCTGAGCTTTTTAAAATTATATAAGCCATTGTTTGTTTACATTTTAATGTAGTTGTAAAAGGTTTTAAAAAAACGAAAGTAAATTAATCGTTTCCCCAAATAGCCACTACATTTCTTATTAGTAAACTAAAATGAATTAAGTATTATTATAAATTTAATCTTGTCTTATATGTATTGAATAAATATTGTTATAGGTTAATCAAAGCATAAAATGAAACAAAAAAAAGTTGATTGAATCTGTGTTTTTATTTGATGAAAAGTTTCAATTAATTATTTTTACAATATAATTAAACTATTTACAATGCGAAAGTTACAAACTGGGTGGCAGCAAGCGCCGTTTATCATAAAAATAACAATTAAATAAAATTTTATATACAAAACGCGTTTGCAGGTCAATCACTACTTACATACTTTATGTTCAATAAAGTTATATAATTCAAATAAAATGATTGTTTTAAATAATTTAAGATTGTAGGTATATTAAGTAAAGAGCCTTCCCTCGGTCTTAGCGCGCGATACACAAACAATTTAGTCTAAATTGAGGCTATAAAGCATTGTATGATACAATAATAATTCTGTGGAATACAATTAGTTAGAGTGTTTGTTGATTTCATTTATATTCATCTTGGTTTTTACCAGCAGGAGACCAACAATCGTAAGTAAACTTACCTATTTAGAGCTATTATAAAAAAAAACTCTCTCTAACAACACAGAGTCGAGACCTCTGTGCAAATATTAGTTTGTGTCAGAATCCCAGGACCAGTGCTCGGAATCGCATCATGTTTAATAAACCAGATAGTACTACGTTAGTACTAGTTGGTACCTTAGACGACACAGTTGGTACCTTTTTAGTAATGTAATAAAACTTGATCATATTATACTAGAGTGCGTGCCAGCTAAGTCTGCGCGAGGTTTAAATAAGAACCAATTAGCAATCAGTTTGCTAATAACAATTTGTTTTTAATGGCGGTGAAGTAGGTACGTCAAATACTTAATACGTAAACCATGGCACCCGCAGTCGCGCGCAAACTTTGCTGGCGCGGACTCTAAGTTAAAATCTGTATTTCTTGAAGTGAAATGTCACGACAAGATCTATTTTATTCGGAAACATGTTATAGATTCAAACTAAGTATAGCATGCCTATAACGGGAAAAATATATTTGTACAAATCAAACCAGATTATTAGTTTGAAGAAAGAAGATAAAAATAATACCAATAAATAATTTTACACAAGATTTTATGATCTCACTAATGTCTTTTCGTGCCTCTTAGATTTATTTTGTATTTTCTAGAATTATTTTCTATATTGTGAACTACATTTAACTTCTCATAAAGCGATTTAAAAAAAAAAGTTAAATACTGAAATGGATTAAGAAAATTTTGAAAAATCTATTTTGCAAAGCATTATTATTTACTTATACATAATTTTAATACAGATTTTTAACCAATAACCTCAATACCATTTTAACAAAACTTTTTGTAAGTCGTTAGTAATCTTATCCTTATGCGGAATATTTTCTCTTCTTTGTACATTTTAAGGTAGAAAGCTAAATTAAAACAGTTTACAAGGCTTTAAGAACTCTGGCTTACAAATAGTAAATTCTTTTAAATAATATTTAAGTCAAATCGCACTAGCGACTAGTTTGCCTTCGACCGAGCAGATCGAACGATGCCATTTGAACAAAACGCACGTAGTATGATTTTGAAAAGTTGGTAGTAAAGTAAATATGGTGAGCTGAATCTATCTTTGATTCATTACCGCTTTGTCAGAAACAACTGAATACATTTTAAGTTTGCTGCCTTTATTACTCTTCATTCACTCATTAAGGTTTAACACCTAATTTTTTTTGTAAATAATATAATAAAATTGCCACTACTCGTATTATTGTTTTTATGATACAGCATTTAAATTTAGGGTAGGTGTCGTACTAACCTAATTGTTTTTATATAAATTTCCTTAAATCTACATAAAAAACATATTATATATGGGTAAAGCTTACTTAGATTTGTTCCAATGCAAAGCGTAATTTTTTTACATAATATTTGAAGGCCAGTATACTGTACCACGGTATTTTAAATTAGTGAACAATGCACCAAGTAGTAATAAGTATCGATCTCCGTTGAACACGAGCAAAAAAAAAAGAGTAAAGTACCTATGGTAAAATATAAATTGTGTTTAGTGGCTCTTCAAAATACCAAATCACACCAATTTCATATTGAAGGTGCGATAAAAAATTCGAGTTACTGAATTATAAACGAAGTAAACGCCCAGAAAGCTAACTTTATAAAATAAACTTGTGATCGACTATACGATAGGTACTTAATACATAGACTATAGCCAAAACAGCAAGGGCTTTCGCAAATTTGTTGACAAGCAACCAGTAGACTGGTTATTTCTTCTAATAAACTATCTTTGAATACTTATTTACGATGGCTTGTCCCAGATTTTACTACGTAGGTCAATTAAATAAGCAGCTTTTCTTTTAAAGAGGACGGGATTCTCGATTATAGATAAATATTTCGTAAATATATTAAATTTGATATGAGGTAATGAATGCCGCACATCAGCCAATTTTTTTCCCAAACTATACTTGTTCACTTGTCTTTATTTTGTTATTACGATAATGAAGGAACGCAGATAGTTCTCTGCAATAAGTGCTACAAGCACCTTATGTCATTTAAGAAAATAACAATCAATAGGGAAAAAAAATATTTTGTTACTTAACTTAACATTGTTGTGTGTACTTATTTAAAGTTAATACAAATTTTCAGCTTTATACAATGCAAGCGTTATAGCATATTTTAAGCTTCATGTTACAGATAGGGTAGTTATAGTACTACAATTTAACAATAAATTAATACATAATATAATATTAATAAATCCTTAAACAAATGTAGAGCCAACTCAACATGTGGGTTAGATATATGTGTGTATCTATATAATGTATGTATAAATAGATAAATCTTTTATATAATATAACGTAATCAGAGTATAGCATAATTTAGGTATCTTATAAAGCGAATGATATGTCCTTTTTTATTTACCTTATAGTTAAAAAAGTATTTTAAACGTTGCGTTAAGTTTTAGTAGTATCACTTTGTGTCTAGTTACGTAGTTAATTCAACGGAATGGTCGTTAATTTATTGTAACTTTGAGTACAAATTATTATACAAACTATATTTATAAAAAACAAAGTATTACAGAGATCAATTTAAAACCAATAAACCAATTTAGATTTTAGAATAAAGGATGAATAAAGTTACACATATTTTAAAAAGTAATTAAATTTACATTATCTAAATTTGGTAAGGATTTAACATCAATAACCGGCAGTTAAGCTCAGGCAATAAACTAAAGTTTACAAAACAAAAACAATTTTAATAATAGTTTTACCAGTTTGAAAGCACAGCCAATCCGCATACTTGCATGAACAGGGTAGCATGTAACTTACACGACAAGACCTATACTTAACAACACTACATCAAACCGTTGCATAGTTGGTCCGCTCTTTGTCAAGCAAAAGGCATTTTAGTGAATTGCATTTATTTGCACCGGGCTTAAGTCAAACTCTAGACTATTAACTTGACCAATGCCCTAAAACGAATGAAAACCAGTGCTCAGACTAAAAATAACGTGATTTTAATGTGTTAATTTAATTTATATAATAATGACGATCTATTATCTCACATGTTACAGTTAATATTTTTATGACTAAGTTCTAGATATACTGCAAAAAATAAGGTACGGTCACAGCACAACATTATCAAATAACTGAGTTTATCGACTAGGTTCTCATTTTAATACTATTGAATGAAAATTAGGTATGATAATTTTAGTCTTCTACCTTAACTAGGAAGCCTAAATAAAGTATATTTTATCTAAAGAACCAATTTCATTAAATATCTAAGAATAGTGCTCACACATTACTTACAAGGCATGATTGGTAGATGTGGAATAATTTTGCACGATCACTTCGAAACCACCATTATAATACCATTTATAAATCTAATAGAAATCGGGATCATGCTTACATGATACAGGATGTAACAAATAAGTCGGGAAATAAAAAAGTGATTGAGCTCATTATACCCTATATCTTTCTCTCTCGAAAAAAAAAAACAGCATTTTTTGTTAGAAACTGTTGTATAAGCAGCTCTTTTAATTTTATTTTTCTTCTTAAATTTTTTTCTTAATGTTGTTATATTGCGTTTACTGAGCTTAATCACAGCTTTATTTAATCAAATAAAAACCTGTTACATTCTGTATTTGGATACAGGATAATGTAACAAATATTGAGCTTTATACACACTAGTACAATCATATTGCTATATTTATAGTCATCTGTGATACTCCAAACAAAACATGGCTTTCTAAAGGACTAAAAATAGATGTATTTGACATTCAACTTTAATAAAATGTAAAATAAAATCTGATTCCATAAAAACTCAATTTGTAACAGTTTATAACTATATAATTTATGTATTATTAAATATCACAACATAGTTGCAATGTGGAAATGGCCTACCAGCTAGTCGTGACAAAATCTAAATTAGATATAAAAATCTTTTGTCTTTTAACTAGGTACCTTAAATTCTATATTAATGAAATATATAATTGGATCAGAAACGAATTACCTTAAACATAACCTTCACTTTCATAATAATTAAACTTAACCTACCTAACAACAGACAAATATCTTAAATGAAATCATTTGATGAAGATTTGAGAGTCTGCAATTGCGTCATTATGTTCTTAATTCAAGTTGCAATATCGTCAAATGAACAGTCAATGAACGAATTTCTCTCACAGAAGCTGTCGCTGGTAGAGAAAATATGTTAAGCAAAGGCTTTGTAGTGTATAAAGAAGAAAATGAGGAACACTGCGTAGGCGATGGGGAAGGTGATGCGGGCGATCACGTCGATCGTCTTCGCCACGCGGATTGGGTGCGGCGGCTCTTTCTTGCGGACCTGCACGAAACATGGCTGAAAAATAAATGTTACAATTGCATGATTGATGATTTTTACTATTTATGTTGGGTACTGATTAGTTTATTCAAGGTAATTAAAACTTCCAAATAAATTAGTATCGATTTCCAACTTTTCATAAATTTAATGAACTTCTTCTTCTTATAAGATTATATTCTTCTTATAGAATATTTGTTATTACCTACAAAAGGATTTTGCATTTATTTTAAAGAAGGTTAAATTCTTGTCATATAAAAAAAATCAAAGAGCTGGCTGAAGACAGAACTACATGAAATTTTGATTCATTGAAAACATCCTGGCTCCTAACTTTATGATGATGATGATTAATTTAGGTTTAACAAAAGTATGTACCTCTGCAACACCACCATTGTTCGCAGTATGAGTGCAAGGTCCGGGGGCATCCCCTGAACACACCGTGCAAGTCACGAGGTCTGCCGCACCCGTAGAATCACGTTTCTTATCAGCCTATACAAAACAAATTGCTGATAAATTGCAGAATTCAAGCAAAATAAGACACGCTTAAATAACACACTCAAATGTGAACTTACAATGATTTGGGAAAATGAAAGATGGAAGATTATGAAGTTCTTTAATTAAATATAAATTCAGCCAATTGTACATTGGCTGGATTTCAGTTGGTGAAGTAACTATAGGAATTTATGAAGATCCATACACTGACAGGTCGTGCGTGGTAGCTTGAACAGTTGCATTGCAACTAATGGGTCGATCCGTCATACACTGTAAAGTTACCTGTTGATTGCTAGAAAAGTTCCTATAATATGGTAGTCAGTGCAGGGTATGGTAACTATAGATACTTTATGGTTGTCGACCCAGGATTTTTATCGGATGTTCATAACATTTTAAATATTGGGCCGACTACCAAACAAGTAAGTTTAGGGCACAATGAATAACTTTATTAGAAGGTTTAATTCGTTGGCTGCTTAGGGCATATAAAACACAAGCATATACTTACAGGCTGTAGCGATTCCAAAGCAGCGTGAAATGAAATTCATGCGTTAGTCTCTCATGATATTGGGTCATTTGGCAATGTGAAGCACAGAATGGTTGTGGGCATTTTGTTCTGACGTCACTTACAGCTCCACTCGTTCCCGGTTGAGGAGTATCAGACTTTGCCCATTGGAGGAAAGCCACCGCCTCCTAGGTATGCAGAATTCGATATTGTAAAGTAAAAGAAAGATGTGTATTGTCATTAACTAAACGCTATGTTGTTTTGCTGAGTGGTGTATCGTAAAGCAACTGATGATTTACATGGTGTGTTGTATTGTATGTAAATAATGCCAAGAATCTTTAAGATAATTTATCAAACATTTTTTTGTCTAAAGATATATTAAGTATGTACTAATACTTCGTAATTTAATTTCAATATTGAGCGAAGCTTGTTGTCAAAGCAGTCTTTCCAAAAAGTACAACTTATTTTCTAAATTTCTAACAAAATTTACCTTAAAATATTTAGTGTATGACATATTCTTTACCTAGAAAATATGCATTTTTGAATCTGCGTTTTTTGGTGGTTGTTTGATAAAGCTTTTCTAATTATTACCAATAAGAAGCTGAACTGTTGCAAATATTTGATGTCACTACCTACTTGCATAACATGCTAACGTGCCAATGTTTTAAAACCTGAACTAAGATAACTGTCGTTTCTCTAATAGATAAATGTTATTTGTTATTGGATTCAGCAGCCATTTTCACTAAGCTATTGTAGATGACGTGACTGTAGAATAAAATTGACGATTGATTAAATTTCATAGAGATGCAGAGACATTCATATGAAATTATGATGCAGTGGCAGTCGTCGTGTTTTTTTGTGAAGTTAACTGCTGAATCCAATCTTAAGCGGTAATGAGTAAGGGTGCATTTACATCAAACGAGCAAATGCTCATTCCATCCCTACTTCGTAAACAGACGTAGAGCAATACTTTTATTGTTTTGTCTGTAATAAAATACCAAGAAAGAATAATTTTATTCTAGCTCTAGCTCTATGAGTTGTTGATGTAAATGCACCCTAAGACATAGAAATATGACAATAGTGCTTCCAATGATTGCGGCAAACAGTTCTTACCAATGGAGTGGCCAGTATTATGCCAATTCTGCTGAGAACTGCCGGCAGTCGCTGCGAACACATCACACACACAGAAGTTTTCACACGTGACAAATGATTCTTTGTGTGCAAACGTGAACTTGGGATATCAAGACTATGTTGTAGTGGCCATGTAGGTATATAAAAAGAAAAATTAAAGACACAGTTTGATTTCACTCAAGATCATCAATGTGCAGCATGGAAATAAAATAAGAAACAGAATCATTGTGGGGTAGGACAAGGATCAATAAAAATTTAAATCTTTGCAATGCTTTCTTGACGTTGTTATAAATAATGTAAAGGTGAAAAAAAAAACAAAATTGCAATTACATTGTGTTAAAGTAAAGCTCATACATGGCCACACAAAATAGTCAATGATGATATTTAGTCTAAAAATCTACTTCTTATACTTATTTAAAATAATTATTACTTTAACAATTAACGACAACAACACACATGCACATATTGAAACACGTAACATGCTTAATACAAAGACACAACAACATTAACCATAATAAAATCATAACAATGCAAGAATTCTCAAAGTAAAATAAGTTTATTTTTACAAAACATGTAGATGATTTGCAAATGATTGTGCATCAGTGTGAAGAAAACATTGCAAAGATTTATATTTAATCGTGCTTAATTAGTCTCTATCCTATAGAGAAAGATTGAAAGGTAATATAATACAGTATTTTTGGGTATACCTAGCTCAGTCTAGCATTAAACTTTCCTGTGTTGTGTAGGTTGGTTTTTTTTAAATAAATTTTGTGACCTTCACACTAGCAAAATACTCCATACAACATCGTTACAATAAGATATACGTAGCAATTTTAAACACTTTAATACAACTAAAGCATTACATACACAATAATAATAACATTTAAAGAATTTAGTACGTAGCAGTATTAATTATTTAATATAATACCTGAGTAACGGGGTTTTCTCCAGGTCGGTAGACCACGTTGTGTAAAGGCCGCTTTCTCCCCACGTAGTTCACGCAGACGAACTCAAGTAGTGATGCGTAGATGAAACACATGCAGACGCCATCCCATACATTCATAGCTGTGAGGTTGGACACAACCGGCAGGGTCGATCGAAAGCCGTTTGAAGTTGTGAAAAAATTCAACATTGTAGTTACACCTGGTTTCAAACAAGAATAATATCAGCATATATATCTTTAAGTTATAATTCGGTAGTCAACTAGACAAAAAAGCAGACGACAAAGCATTCAATTGCATGCATTATAGCATCAGATTCTTCAGCCAACGCTTCAATGGATTCAATTATTTTAAATAAGTAAAAGGCCGACTAAACGTGGTGCTTAATGAGGAATGTATTTTAAAGTTACACGTCGTCGCAGCTGCTATTTTGTTCAGTCGACACCTGAATTCTACTTTTATGCGTAATGATTGTTTCACCATCGTTGTCTTTTAATGCAAGTAATAGTTACAAGAATTACAAATTCTAAAAGGCGGGTATGATAACTATGGAAAATAAGTTAATGATAAAAAATAAAAGGCCAATTATTATTACTTATACAGCAAAATTTAGTAATTACATCATGCATTATAATCTATTTTGTATGTACTTTATTGTACAGTGCAAATTAATTTAGAGAATAAAAAAAGTTGCAATACTTTACGTAGCCTACTTCAAATACTGTCGAAGTAGTATTCCAGTTATCTTAACGATATTCAGAGAATACGGACCTGCCCAATGATTAGGATCATCTCCTTTATGAACTTTGTTAGTTTGGTTCATTGGTATGTAAAGCGACTAACCTATCATCACTCTGGCAGGCACCGCATTCCATTCCAGCCAAAAAGTAATAAATGATGAGGTCACCAGAATGATGCCCGGAATAAAAACTGTTGTGAAGTAAAATGATCTATCCCGTGTGAAGATGAGATCCACTTTCAGGCAGCTGTAATTACCTAAAATACAAAGCAGAATCTAAAAATAATAAATGGCTATGACGTTCTAATGGATGAAGACTCGCAGGCAACATCTACTGATAAATATTAGTACACTTATCTACATTGCCAGCGAAGAAAAAATAACCTGCGGAAAATACAGCGTGTGAATTATAAACAGCCCAGCGACATCGAAACATTAAAAAAAATGCCAAAACTAATGCAAGACCGAGAGCATTCCGATCAGTCGCCAGCCATTTTACCTATCATAGAACGGGCTGGCACTGCGTTCCATTCCAACCAAAAGGTGATGAATGATGAAGTCACCAATATTATTCCGGGAATAAAAACTGTGGTAAAGTAAAACGCTCGGTCTCTCGTGAAGATAAGGTCCACCTTAAGGCAGCTGTAGTTACCTGGAAAGGGATTATTGTTAGATCCAGAACAACATACAACTTAGTAGCCTTATTTCTGTTAGTGCGGTATAGAAAATATTCAATAAAATCTACGAATATGCATTAAGTCGTATATTGTTCAAGGATCGCAAGAACATAAAAAGAACCAAACAAAATATATTCCAAATAACTCTATTCAGTGGTCTTGTCAATAGCAAATAGCAAAAAATGTATACTCTGTGTACCGATATGTATAAGTAATGCGTTATGTGTAGGATGATTTTGAGAATAATGGTTAGGCGTTTGGCTTTTCTCAGTTAGGTATCTTATCATTGTGATCAAACGTTATTGCTTTTGCTTTGATGATAATGTTTAAAACGTGCAGGCGTTTTTGATTAGCTAGACATGCTTGTGATAGATTAAATATAGATTTGGATGGTTAATGAATAGATGATAGTGCAAATGACCAGCGAGAGGAACCTCAGTCAGTTAATTATCATTCTCGTATGTATTTATTGCCACATAAACGCATTAACTCACACATAAGCGGCGATGTACTCAAAAGCATCGACACCCGTTCGAAAAGTAGGTAGTCATTCTTACAAAAACCAAAAACTTTATTTGGTATTGTATACCTTGCTCCTCAAATCGTCTCTGACAAAGATTACAGGTCAGCTCTTCGTCTTCTTGGTAAAGTGAGTAACCATCAGCTGCTTGCAAAGACGTTAATTTATTCTTACTTTTAACGGTTCAATAGTGGAATCGGAATACAAAAATATGTTCAGATGTTAGAAAAAAACAAAACATAAAACAACTAGAACTATTCATCATACCAAAATAACATTATCAAAGTTCTACATGACAAAATCTACTTAAACTCATAAGGTACGAGCTATTTAATGAAAGGCTTGCCTAAATGTGCGTTATGTTCTTTAAGGACAATTTGGAAAGGGATAGTGTGACTTTGGCTTATGTGTGATACACGCCTTTCACAGTTGCAATTAATCTAGCATCGTTGATACTAATACAACTAAAACACAAGCTATTTAATCACATTAGGAAACGGATGAAAATATCAACCTTCAAATAAAACCAAGACCAAGCTGAAAAGAGTTAATTAGAATTTTAGAACCAGTTAATAATAATACAAAATAATAATACGCAGCTTTTGTGCAAAATAAAAAAATGTGCGATTAACTGAATAATTTGAGGTCAAGATATTAATTGTTTGGTTTTGGATCGAGGGTAAAATATAGACCATTTTAGTATTGATGATGTCAAAAGCAATGTTATTGAGGTTGTAATTGAGTTCGTTACCTCTCCAACTGGCTTTGATGGGACACGGGATCGTCTGGTTCTGTATGAGGTAAGCGTTGAGAGTGGTGAGCGACGGCGACTTGCGGAGCGTGTCTTCGTCATTCTTCCACACGTATGTGATCGCTGATGACTCGTATGAAACTGGAATTCAAAAATGAGAATAGTTTATAACAGCAACTTCATAAGAATGCGTCAAGGCTTTTTTATGTATGTATCTAAAGTTATTGAGGTTCTACTTACTACTTTCTAAGGCAAATGAACACAATGGGTCGTCAAAGGGGAAGATATTAAGCCGCCCCTGACAGGACAAGATGAGATGCCTCCGCATCAAGTAGTTGATAGTTCCATTGCGATATATACGCAATGCAAAGTGCATCGGAATAATTGGATCCTGAAATAACAGAGAAATGTGAATCTTCAACCAAATAACACAAAAAGCAATTAATAAAAGAAAAAGCTAAATCTAACAAATAAAATAAAAATAAAACTCAAAACTATCTAAGCACACGCTCAAAATCCGAATCTTATTGCATTAAGATTTCCATTTGCTGATACTCAATAAAATGTTGCAGTGTGTAAAATCATAAATACCCAAGAATGCTGGGAAAACTCCTTCAATCGAAAGCATGTTGGAAATAACACAATGTAAACATTGATTAAAATTAAAACGTTTAAGGGAGAAGTTCACGTTGTATATAAAGCAGACCTTGAAGTCTCCGTGCATGATGAAGTAGGTGTCGGGAAGCCAGACGTCCTCGTGGTGATGGATGGCGTTGAGGAAGTCGTAGTGTGACTGGTTAGAGTAGCGTAACCGCGGGTCATACCACTGCTGCTGCAGGAGGAACTCGACCTCGTATTTCTGAACAAAATATTTGAAATTGTTTACAGGACGGAGATCTGAGATAAGGGAGAAAATAAAATTTAAATTTTACACTTACTAGACTTGACTCGTCAGGAGAAGCCAAACTTAGAAGTAGAACACTAACATTTACAGTGAGAACACCTGGAAACAGAAATTCATAGAGTTATTATAAATATAGTTAAAAGATGTAAATTATGAAAAGTTGAACTTCATTTGCTGTATTTTATTTGCATAATATTTAGAATATATCCATATAAAAAACATGCTGACAATCATATAAAAAATTTCATGCAAAATAAGAAAAACAGAGGAAAATAGTTCTAAAATATACATAATTATGAAAAAAAAAAATAACGAGACAAATAAAGGTGATTAGTGAATGTAGTTTGAAAAGCCGCAGACCAGATTCCTTTACAATAACAAAATAATAAACTAAAATTTGTTTAATTGAGATAATCTTAGTAAATGTTTGTGAAAAGAGAAATGTATTTTGATACACAAAAGCTGATGTTGTGTTAAATACACGATAATAAAAAAAAATTGGTACGTAAAAAGATAATAAGAACCCTGTTCACTAAATCAATATATTACATAACAGTGTGTTAAACTTCTAACATCAAAGACTTGGTGCAAATAGGAAAGTGACAAAGAAAGCCAATCGTTACTATTTCTAAACACAGAAAGGACCAGGAAAACATAAACTTTAACAAATAAAGGTGCATAACGGAAGGGTTTGAGTAAAACGGAAACACTACTTTGATACAGTGTACATAAGGTTCTCTTTTCATAAACACTGAACGCACCACGGTTGTGCGAGCGTGGTCGCAGCGAGGACAGCCCGACCCTATTCTGAGCCAGTGAGTCGTTGGGTGAGGTTAGACCACAACAGAAATCTGGATCTGCAATGTACACAACCTATGTTTGAAAAACCACTAGGTTAAAATCATTAGTTGTGCTTGCCATGCTAGTGAGCTGTTTAGATCTTCTATTCGTTAAAAAGAGTTCAAAATTCTCATAAAAAAACTTAGTGCGATGGTCTAAATGAGAAAAAGCAAATAACACAAACTGCATGCATAATAAAAATTCTGTCTTACCATCTACGGGTGGAAGCAGTCTTTTGTCATAGCGTGAATTCTTGAGAAGGTTGTCTAGAATCTCTTTGTCCGACTTGCCTGCTGCAAAGCTGAAAACATTTTAAAGTTCATTTACATTTTTAATTCATTTCCAAGCAAATAATTGTCGAGGTTTGCACGTTTCCAGTCTAATTGAAAAACTTAATTTTGTTAGTTTGGTTTTCTGCATAGCTCTGAAAAATTAATTTATTTGCTTTGTCTAAATGTCTGTTTTAGTCACTGAATCTAGAAGCAATTTTGTAATTGTTACGTATCATAGCGAATAATTAGCCTTGCTGGGTCAAGGAATGGCAGCCTGTCATATTGATTTTCGATTAGCAAGCATGGTAAACTAAGCGACTATGGCACTGTTATAACAAAAAAAATACAGGTGATAAATAACTAGCCACTGGTTTCGTAATGGTGTGACGATGAATATTTGCTTAAATAGATTAGGATGCTTTTGATGAATTGAATTCAACATAATTTATCCTATAAAGAAGGTTATCTCATGGTAAAAAAAACGCGTATGTACACGTGGTCAGAAGTGAATTATTTATTTATAGTTGATTAATGGATCGATTGATAAATGATGAAATTATTATTGAGGACAAGCTCTTTATAGTTCACATTGATCCAGTAGAGTTTTTACTCAGTCGCTCGGGGTTGCATAGAAATATAATTCAGCGATAAGTAAAAGCTCTTAAATTTAATTTCACAGCTGTTTATAAATAAACAAAAAGTTTCGTTCTTCCTGTTGACAAATGTAAATTTTATCACTTGGCAGAGTCTATGGATCATTGTAGATTTGTTGTATTGTATATCAAAATAAATTTCAGTTAACCAAAGAAACCTAATTATAATTTAGGTACTAAACCCAAAGCCAGGAAACACAAACATTGAGTTTAGAACTTACAGATTCAATTGTTTATCAAAGCGTACCACTTGCCTTTTGTTTCGCTTCTATAAACCGTGGCACTAATATAGAATACATACTATTGTTCTGATTTCAGGAATTCACAGCTAACAATTAACGTTTAGTAGGCTCATAGTTTATGTGCCTGTCCGAAACAGGAGTTCAATTTTCTCATCAATATCAATATCAATACATAGTATAAAACAAAGTCGCTTCCCGCGTCTGTCCCTATGTATGCTTATATCTTTAAAACTATGCAACGGATTGTGATGCGGTTGTTTAAACGATAGAGTAAATCAAGAGGAATGTTTATATGTTTAATACATGTACAACATAATAATAGGTTAAGTGGTACGAAGTTCGCCGGGTCGACTAGTATTAGAATAAGGCAGTGATCTGACCGAATTTTTACCTGCCTTACACTCTTATCATCATCATTAGCAGCTACTAAGAGCCCACTGCTGGGCATAGGGCTCTTCTTTCACAAGCCACGCACCACGGCCCTGTGCCAGTCTTATCCACTGCCTACAGTGACTATGTCGACAGGAAATTGGGCTGACGGTATGCCTACTACACGTCGTCTGTTTCTAGTCCACCTTCCGCCTATAAGATCTTTTAAGTACACCTTTATTTTCACAATTCAAGTGTAGGGGTATAAAATAAACCGCCAGCTTCGCCAGTGCTTTTGAATCAAAAACTAGAATCTTTAGTATTAATTAGGTATTCTGTGCAAACATTTCTAATTTGTTTCATTGCTGTGGCAATTTCATGCATACCTTTTAGAGTGCACTACTAGGTACTAAAGATTCAAAGTCTCTACCTCAAACGACTTCGTACGTTCTTTTTGAGTCAGTCAGGACGAAATACTTTTATATAAATAATATAGTGATATCAGAGAATTTACAATCTCTCTCTCTTTTTATTATATCAACAAAAGATTTTTGTTTATTATCAATAAGGACATCAATATTAACATCCTCAACATATAATGCGCCATAAAAGTCTATTATTAACTTGGTCCACTAGCGCCCTTTGTGCTCGCGTTAGTTCTGCCTCACTGCTTACTGTGTATCATGATCTGCTAAGCATGCACTATAATATTTTGTAAGCGGGCTAAAAGGCTTTAACAAGTTTCTAATTTCAATTTCTTTCTTCTTTTTTTAATCCAACAAACTGACGCAATTACAATGAGCTTTCCAAATTTAAAGCGGGCTTTCTTTCTTCTCTTTTTTTCCGAATTTTAAAATAAGAATTTCTACCAATAAAATAGGTCAAAATAGAGGAAATCTACTTTTTGATAGTAAATAGGATCTTGACAAGAACATAACCGTACAACACTCGGATTTATCTAAAAACATCTACTATTATATATATATAATCGTGGAGCATTAGTCTCGCTAAAACTCGAGAACGGCCGGGTCGATTTAGCTGATTTTGGCTTTGAAATGAAGGTGTAAAAAGGTTTTGAAATGAAAGTGAGAAAATCTGGAAAATTTTACAGGAAATTTGAAAAAACGACAGTAATTTTTTTCCAGGATAGCTTGTTTTTCATAAAAACTTGTGTGTGAGAGTCAAGAAAAGCTTATTAATATCAAGGATCTATCAACTTACATGTCTGACGTGAGACCCGAGACGGCACCAATCATGAGGAGAAAGGCCAAAGCGCGTGCCACCACGCATGACCAACCCATATTAGGACATCTGGAATAAATGATATTGACATGAAGTATTAAAGAAATTCATCATCATCTCAGCCGGAAGACGTCCACTGCTGGACATAGACCCCCCCTCCTACAGATCGCCACAATAACCATATGTAGTCTTGTACGCCCCTCTTCCTTTTTACCCTTAATCATGTGCACGCCTGAAACCTATAGCAGGTTATCTGACCACATTGAGGCTCTGAATTAGGTTGCTGCAAATTAATGGTGATAACTTTTTCATTTATTTATGCGAATTCAAAATTAATTTATAAAGATAACTGTTGATTTTGCTCATCTTTCAAAAATATAGTAAGTATTTCATTTTAAATATTTAATCAAAATACCAAATTATTTGAATATAATAAACGTTTATTGATATATAATACAAACATTGACGATTATTATTAAGACAATACATCTCGAAATGTATCGAATTTAATGCATATTATATATAAGCATTAATCCATAAAAGGAGACGTTTGATTAGCCTTGACCCATATTTTGTGGGTTTGCTCAGCTTGAAATACGTCACGCACTTATTCAAGTGGGTCTACAACTACAATTACTTGATTAACACGCCTAGACACCTCACTTGAATCTTGATAGTGGTTAATAATAATAACACATCACACTCAGAGCCCCTAACTAGGAAGAACCTGTATCTAGGGTACCCGAAACACAGAACATTGCACCCAGAACGGAAACAAACATCGATATTTATCATATCAATATTCGCACCGCCCGGGAATCGAACCCAGGTGCACACACTTACTCAGTCCATATTACTGCCAACTGAGCCACGGACCAGTCCATGGATAAAACCGCATAACAGAGTTCAACTAAACGGTTTCCTTAAAAGCTGCATTATGTTTATTTTAACCTTCTAAGCTTGAATACAACTAACCATGGGCTATTTTATGAAATGCATAATTTCCTAAAGCGTATCCCATCAGGCAGGAGTCACGAGGCCGGTGGCGTGCTCCAAGGTTATTCTTGTATTATTATTGACCCGACTACTGGCACACATACTTACTTTACATTTTTTTTTAGAAATAGTTGATATTTTTGATTTGTTAAATCAACGATTATGTATTATAACTACTGATTAGAATTTGGATTTTACAGCGTATTACTACATAGTTAGCACTAATTTCAGTTCTTGAAACGGACATTTATCTGTTACAAATATTTTAATTAGCCATATTCCGTGATGAGTCAAAAAAAGTTACAAAACTTTACTGTTATAATTCTAATAAAAAAATTATTGGTGTTTAACGTAATGGGAACAATAAAAACTTTTCTATAAACATATATGATATTAGGATTACAAATATTGTATACAGATTGAAATATAATATTCTAACTACAGAATCAAAAGTGACAAGGTCACGTAAAGAACTTTCAAGCATCACCAATCACATTTAGGTTAGAAGCCGCAGTAGGGTTAAACAGTTTTTACAAGTTGCGACTTTCTACAGGGTAAAACTGAATATATGACCTACTTTAGACTGCGTGACGTCACGCAGACACGCGACTAATGTAAGGATTTTAAATAATTGACTGTTAAATAAAAGCCCCACACCGCCGGTTTGGTTTCATTACAATGCGCGGTCGCGCTTATGTTCTGCAATTAGGTTTTTATCCGACCGCATTTCCTACCCGGCTGTATATTAACTTTTTAATTACTACACATTTATGAAAGGTGGAAATACAAATTTTAAGGGAAGTTACTACGTCTGAGAATATTTTTTGAATAGCGACAAAGCACGACTAATTTCTGTGCCTTATAAGTATAATATTTTTACGGAGTTATACGTAAATACCTATTTCAGCATCAATTTTGTTTTTACATAATTGCTAAAAAAAAACTATTGTCGAAGTTGACTGAAGAGGTGAGAAAGAAAGAAAGAAAAAAAAACTACAGTTAAGTAACTATTATTTAGTTTAGAGGCCTATTACAGCAAATATCAAAAACGAGACCCTGTATTAGGTACAAGATAATTCAGAAGTTCGGCTTTATACGAAATTCGGTTCCTTGATTACTATAACATAGTCCGTCAACTACAAAAATCAAACTTAGAATTTTTCTTTCTAATTTCAAATAATTTAGTCACAACAATTTCTGCATGGAATGAAACGACCTTGCGGAGGCTCGCCAAACAATTAACCTACATAGTGTTATGACAAGTTACAGTCGCTATGCTCACCTAAATATAGCCGCATACATATATTAATATTTAAGTGTTAATGTAGTAGCATTGGTATGTAAGTAAATTATAGTTCTAAGTTAAGTTAGTAGCTTAGGCAATACAAAGCTTTAACGCCTTAAGTTAACTGTGTATGCAGGCTAGGTTAACCGTATACCGTGTTTTAATTGCATGGTATTTATTAGTTTAAAATAATTAGACATAGACATAGACAGATGTTTATTACGAAAATAATGTTTTGTGAGGCAGCTTGGAAGGGGGGTGATAATGGTGGTAACAAGGGTCATCAAAAAAATTTAAAAACTTTAAATATAAAAAAAACAGTTACACCTTGTGAGGATATATTGCTAACTGTACCTACAAATATTGCTGTATAAAAAAAAATGCTGCCCAATTTCAAAACGTACCTTTCTGCTGAGAGCAGAATGTTGTCGGCATAAGGACCGCTGCCGCCGCTCAGCCCGCCCTTACAGAGAGCAACTCACAGGGGCACATCGTCGCTAGTCGCTCTCCTTATCGCCCTGCCCGACGCTAGACACGCCGCGCTTCTGTAAATAAGTAAAACATCTTCATTATTGTAAGCTAATTGAATTAAAATCAGTTGGGTTTGCGGATGGGTCTGATCGTCAGCATGCCATGACGTTGTGCAGTCTCTGGCTTGTGTGGCATGACAGATGTCACTGTTAACTGTTCTGCTATTTGAGCTGGTCTGGTCTGGACTACTATTCTTGAATTAAAGATCAGTGTTAGTATTATTTGTTTTAGTCATTGGCTTGCATGGAGTAGTGTCGCATGGGAAATAACCCCAAATCACGTTGCCTCATGCAATATAGGATATTGTATTTTGATTTAATTTAAGAAATTCTAGTTTACTAGATCCTTGTGCCCTTTCTTGAATTTATATTTTTTTTCTATTGTTAGATATAGATAGCAGGATTAAGAAAACGAAAGGTGCATTTGCCCAACTATCACCAGTTTGGAAAAACACTAATATCTCTCGAATTCTAAAGTTAAGGATTTTCGAAAGCAACGTAAAGTCTATACTTCTCTACGGCTGCGAAACGTGGAAGGTCACGAAAGCGCTCTCCCGCAAACTTCAAGTATGCGTCAACAAATGTCTACGCTCAATTCTCAGGATCTTCTGGCCAAATACTATTTCTAACGAGGAACTTTGGGAGATAACGAATCAAAGGCCCATCTCACTCGAAATCCTAAAAAGAAAATGGGGATGGATAGGCCACTGCCTTAGAAGACCTGAAGCAAACATCAGCAGAGTAGCCTTAGAATGGAACCCGACTGGCGGCCGAAGAAGACAGGGTCGTCCCGCTGAAACCTGGAAGCGTTCTATCATGACAGAACTCAGGGAGGCAGGGATGACCTGGACCGACGCCAAAGAAAGAGCGCAGGACAGAGAAGTCTGGAGGAAGACTGTTGAGGCCCTATGCTCCCCGAGGAGTTAAAGGATTAATCATCATTGTTAACCAGTCCCTTTTAGTCTTATTAATAAAAGCCAAACTATCGTTTTTAAAACCACAACCAAACAACTTTAGTTATTGTTTTGTTTAAATCATGAATTCAATTACAAAAATATTCGTATAAAGAGCCAGTTTACCGCGATGCTAGCGGATTTCGGAACAATAATTATATCTTCTAAACTAAGCCAAATATCAAAAATGTGGCACAGTATGGCACTAGATAATCTTGCTTAGTATTTTTTGAGCACAGTAAAGTAGTCCTAACTTAAAAGAACAAAATTATACACAGATTGTTGCCAAAAGTGGCCACTTTTAGCAACACTTTGTAGCTTTTTTTGGTCTTTAATTTAAAAGCTATACAAAAGTGCCCTAAAAATACTAGGCTACATTATCTAGTGTCATACTGTGCCACATTTTTGATATTTGGCTTAGTTTAGAAGATATAATTATTGTTCCGAAATGGCGCTAGCATCGCGGTAAACTGGATCTTAATTATTAAATCACAACCTTGCTGTTTTTTGATACAATATTTCAGAATCATTCTTAGAATCAGATACGGTTAGCAAGGACGATGTCGCGACATCCCTACAAGGTACGGGCTGGAGGTAACTTGATAAATAAACTGTGGCCCTAATCAATACGTTACATCAAACCATTTCATGTAATCGGTATTACCTTTGGTTGTGATTGATTTTATTATTTCAACTGACGAAGAAGAAAAGAAGTAGGTTGTTCAGGATTTTTCATAAAATTCGGTTTAAAGGTTTAAAAGCATGGGCTGTGCCACAAGCAAACACTAGTATATAGGTATTTTTTTATTAAATGTCTCCACAGATATTTCTGATAATTAATTATTTGCTTACAAAAATGTGTAAATTTTTGTTTGCGATTTGGATTTATTTTATTATCTATATATTAATTTTGTTAAATGATTTTTTGTTGATGCTAAATTGCTATTATTTTTTATAGCACACTGGCAGGAAGTGTTTGTGTAATATTTTAAAACTCGAGGGAAAGTGTAAAACGGTGTTAAGTTTCACAGCGCGCCAGTAAAAATGTGGCGCAATATTTTGACCCTCGAAAATTTGAAAATGTGAGCGTTAATTACGAGGTGCTGCCTTTTTACAAATAAAGGTTTTCCCTCTTTTATCTCCTTAATTTTTTCATATGACGTTACCTAATTGGAAAATGCAATTTACATGTGCACAATTTAGAAAATTTTGTGAAATGTAATTCACGATTATGACGTTCAGATCTGAGAACATGGTTTGATTCTCGGCAGATAAAGTTTAAAGTAACATTTATTTGATGCATATTGATCTATATTTTCCAAAATTTTATGTATAAATTTGTTTGTGTCTCAGACAACCTCTAGATTGCGATTATTTATTGTGTTATTCGGATCGAAAAAGCCTTGATTCTTTGAAAATAAATTGAACGAATTGAACACCATTAAATCAATTAAGAAATTTGCATGAGGCTTCAGCCGCAGAAATATCACACAACAACCAAATACGTCTACTGCGAAACATATGCGTTCCCACACATGCCATAATGACGATTCTTCTACGACCCTCATCTAGTACAACTCCGTTACCATCACCAGTTCGTCTGACATGAAACCAAAAACATGAAACCTACAACAGTAGAATAAAAATAGAAAGGGCAAGCGCAGCAGTATGTTACATTTTCCGGACACCAACAGTCAGCCGGACAGATACAAAACAAAGGCGTAACGTTGCCCCCTCACTGCTATTAGTTTTACAGCGTCCGAAGCGAAACACACACCACCACCAAGGATAAGTAAGAAACTAAACGTACCAAATAGATACTGCGTTTTATTAAGGTTGGAAAACAATAGTTTTTGCCAAATGTTCGTTGTTTTTCCATTTGTTTCCCTTGCACATTATTTTTACATTAGCAAAAAAATTCATAAAATTTTTGGAAGTAATTTTTAAAAATAAAACTTAAAATACATTTCAGATTATTTTGTGTTGAAGTTGAACCTTTTTTCAAACAATAAAGACGATTAATAATAACATTTTACAACATAGACTTGCAACTTATTATTTAATGAGCTTACAAATCGGATAATGTAATTATTTGATGCCTAATTAACGGCCTTTAAATTTTGATTTCATAAAATTAATAATAAACATGAAATTAACCTTACGTCTAATTGGATTTTTTACTCGAGAGTTACAATCAATGTTATATTTTTTAACATCAGTAAATACGCATTTACAATGTAGGTATCTAATGCGTTGCTCTTATCTGTTATGCATGATAGTTGATGTATCTAACTTATACGCTAGAACTTTGTTCGGAATTAATATTAATGGGTTATTGGTTTAGTAGCAACATTGATGTATAGCCAAACGGCTAACGGCTAGTCACTAAACAGTGACTAACTCAAATTTACTTCATTTGTTATTTTAGAAGACTAGACCCCAATATGTATAAAATAATTTTTCGTTCCCCAGAATTTGCAGGAAACTAGTTTTCTGCTCATTTAAAATTTGCATTTATGCAAAATGTTTAATTCTAGCTTACATAAATGTTAAATCTGGCCACAAAAAATGCTTGTGTTTGCAGTTACAAGTGCAAAAATACAGCTTTTTAAGATCAGACCATTCTGGAGTACTTACTGATAGTATAACTTTGCTAATATTATTATAGGCTTTAGGTTCGCAACAGAGTAAGACCAAGTAAAGTTTTACCGTCTTATTCATAAAGATACAGTTCATTTTAAGTAGCTTTACTGGAGGTCTACTTCTCTGGTTTGTTGTATGGTAAAAACGTGACATCCAGTCTAAATTGACACATGTCAAATAACTAAAATGCTCTTTAACTTTTTATGAATAGCAGCACAAAATGTTTAGTTCCTTAGGGTACATTTAAGTAACGTTTACCAGTATATTTACTTCAGTTTTTTCATCATATACTCTTAAGAGTAGGTTTTTTTTAATGAGACAGACAATATTATGGTACAGTTCACGTTAGGTTGGTTTCGGTTTCAAAAACCTGACCCCTCTTTAATTAAGTTAGCGAAAGGTAACTCTTTTAACGGCCATGCCGACGCGTTGCCTCGGGTTTTCAAACACGAAAACGGGTTAATAATATGTTTGTTTTTAATTAAGAATGTAAAACGTAACGAGTTCGACTTTGACTTACGTGTTTTGGGTTACGAAATAAAATTACAAATAACTCATCTTAATTTAAAAAAAAGTAGGTGAATTTTTTTTCGCAGTTCATCGACGGTGTTTTTTATTTCAAAAACTAAATCCACACTTTGAACCACAGGAGACACAAATTATTAGCTGTTTAAAAAATATATGATCAATTGAATAACTTTAAAAGTTAAAGCGTATTAAAATATTATTACATACATTCTAATATGAAGCAAACATTATCTAGGTCAAAGGACGCAACCAAACAAGGTTTATTTTCTGCTCCCTTAGGGATGGGGACCATCTCCACCAGCGAGAGAATCATGGCGGACTCGTGCTTTTATCGCGTCGGGTAGTTTTCTTCACGAACAATCGATTATTCCGGCGACACGTGTCGACTCTCCGGGCTTATATCACCGGGTATCTGCGACGAGGTTTTGTGCTTGTTAGTTTCGTTAACAGTGCGCTTGCGGCGTACTAAGACGATGCCAAAGAGATAGGACGATATAATGTGTGAAAACACGGCACGACGATAATATCGTTGTTATTGTTTCATTCGTAGGGAAGGTCCCTTATCAAAGAAGCTGTCCAGAATTAATACTCAGCTTACCGCGCTCGTCTTTATGTAAATTGGAGCTTTCGTAGCCAGCGAGTTTGACCCGCGTAGCAGGGCGTAGCAGCTACGATCGCTGCTACGTGCTACGAGAATAATTCGAGAGATTCAGAAATATACATTATGTTATTTGTTGTAGTTAGTAGGGTCCTATAACTATTTTATTATTTATGTGAGTAAAGATAAAAAGCATCATTGTAGGAAAACATTAAATAAAATACTAAAATCTTTCAAAACCGACAATCGATTTGGTTTGGTAAATAAATAATTAACTTACAACCTATGATTATTAATTCCGGTTTAAAAACAAAACTACTGTGCCAGATACAGCCCTGGTCTCTGAATAAATGATTGGCCGCCACGTTTGTTTAGCCGGATGTAGCGCGGCCGATGCGGAGTGCCAATCTGTGACGTCACCAGTCACCACTGCTCGTAGTGTTTAGTGTTATGATAGCGACATTAGTAATTCAAGCCACAATGAGAAACAATGTTGCAAGATCTAAGACCGATATCTTTTGACGTCAAGAGACAGAAGGTTCGAAAATGAAATTCCAATAACTGTCAATGTTTTATTACAAATTTTAATATTTACTAGTCGACCCGGCAAACTTCGTATCGCCAACCTATTACTATATAAAATCAAATCACACAAACATGTTTGCTCGATCGCGCAGCAGAATTCATTAAACTAATTGCAATTCGAACTGTGCACTGGAAATGCGCCACTGTAATTTACATCGGAGGCGACTATGCTAGGCTCTGAATCCACACATGCCTGATAAATAAATATTAATACACTTTGTAAAATTTAGTTTTATGGTGTTTAGCATTATAACATATGCCGCTCGTATGCCGTGTGGTATAGAATACCTCCACTGCACCATGTTTTTAATTTTGTAGTTTACTTAAAAACTAAAAGTTTGTTTATTTTATAAATATAAAGTGTAAAACAAGCTTTAAGTTGTGCCTGATTGCAGACAGTCCACTAACTAACTGAGCTTTGACTCGATTTGGGGACTTGATTCAGGGTCCAAACATAATCCAATTATACCGAACTTAGGCAAATAAAAAAGTTTTAAAAGTGAAACAAATTAAGTATACTTAATAATAAAAATGGCCGCGATTATTTTTCAACATCCCGAATCACCCGGACTTCAAAATTGTATCTTCAAATACAAATTAGTTTATTGTTTGTTAGCTACGTTTACAAAATTTACATACAAATTAACATTCTTAGGAGGAATGTCCATTTATATAGAACAAAAAACAAAGAATGGATCATTGTTATTTTTATTATTGTATTGAGTATGCTCAATGCTCACCGCTGAGGACTCAATTATAATTTCTACAAAATTAAAACAAAAGATTTTATCACAGCGAATGCTATATTGGACTGATAAGCGCTAGTTTTGCAAATAACCCGCGCATTACATCAAATTTTAATTGATAATATAATGTATTGGTTAATACTAAAGTATGTAGAGGTAAACAAACTTTCTTGGTAATTTTAGAGTTAAAAGTAAAACTAGTTACTCGACAAGGCAGCATCATTAAAATTGAAACTAATGTAACTGTACCTACCTTTCCCTAATGCAGCTACGTTCATAATGAGCTTTGTTTGTTTCTACTAGAGTTCGCGAGTTTCCGCTGACTAGGTTAATTACTTGACTAGTCGCAGGTGGAAGGGTAATCGTGGAATGCTTCTTTTCCTTTCTTACTTTATTTCTGTTATTATTCGCATAGCTAAGATGTTTAAATGTTATAGTAAGGGGTTAAACTTTAAAATTATGTTTTCTAAAGATAGAGGTACCCTACTGCAAACTCTACTATTACAAATTTATTTTATTTTTTTAATGAAGTGATATTATTTTCACAAGAATTGTACTTTTAGATTTCTTTTCTTCTGTACTAAAGTGACTTGTTTTCAATTTTATTTCCTGTTTTACGGTCTAAATAATGATTTTTTATATTGTGTGCCCATCTTCCCCAAGAACCTTTAGTTGAATTTGTATTTCAAACAATTCATTATTTGAGAACACAGCTGCCGTCGTAACGGTAAATGCAGTACTTGCAAAAAGGTGATTTTGAGAAAAGCGGCAAAAACTGTTTTTTGTAATTTTGAAGCTGATATTGTTAAGAATTGTGTATTTATGAAGTATGTTAAATTCTTTAAACAAATCAGTAGACAAAATGTCATACTTTAAAATTAAATATTTAAAAGAAATATTAAATAAATGTTGGTAACTGCATTCCAACCTAGCAAAACCGAACATTTTTGATAGTATTCCTACGCCAAAATGCAGCACTTGCGCTTATTACTGCATTATTTCCTAGGAAAGACGTCGCGCGTCCCTCAAATACTGCATGTGAAGTATGAAACTTTAGTTCTAAAATTTTT
This sequence comes from Euspilapteryx auroguttella, assembly GCA_951802225.1. Lineage (NCBI taxonomy): Eukaryota > Metazoa > Arthropoda > Insecta > Lepidoptera > Gracillariidae > Euspilapteryx > Euspilapteryx auroguttella. Next base: position 7,891,777 of record OX637653.1, read on the forward strand.
ACCTTGCACTTAATTATTATAACAGCTTGTCCTAAAATATAGTTTTTTTGTAGAAAAGCCGCTTATTGCTATGCTTGAGTATCTTCACATAGCAAGTTATTTTTTTTACCTTATATTTTAACTTTTTCCCATATAAATGAGCTTATGGTATAAAAAATAAAAAATAATAATTGAAGATTATATTCTGATATAGTTTCTTTACAATTTTAAAACATCTGTTATAGTGATTAAAACAAGTTTTTCGTACTTATAACCAAAATAAGAGCATTATTTTCTTAGTAAAAGTGTGTAATTACTGCGTTTCAAGCTAGTTTTTGTCGAATACTGCATTTAACGCTAGGAATGTAACAACTTTGCGTGCAAGTACTGCATTTTTGCTTATTGTATTTCAGTATTTTAGTACTTTTCAGGTGATAATATTTTTTCTATAGGTAGATAACCGCCTATAGGTGCCATTTATGCAATAAAACTTAAACCGCAGTAATGGCGATTACTGCGTTTACCATTACGACGGCAGACAGGTTTTAGGCACACAGGTTTTACACAGAACCAGAGAAAAAATTAATTATCTGATCCATAACAATGTTCGCCCCTGCCAAGAATCTAACCTTCAAAGCTCATTCAACGATACTGGCACTGAAAATGTTTTAACGTGTTTTTTTTGTAAAGTAGAAGCGGCTTTTAATTTTCAGTCTTCAAGAGCGATCTCTCTGTGATGGGTGAGGTAAATTTACCGCCTCGTTTAAGTGGCAAAAAGATCCTCTGAGACGACCCTCTTATTAAGAGGTCTTGCTTCGTTACACGCATTCCCGTCTTTAGTTACCGTTACCTGTTTACTACCTGAAATTCTGCTACATTGTTTATTGTTTGAGACTTCTCTGTCACGGACGCTGGAATCGCATTAAAAAAAAAGTTACTCTAGTTAGTTTGTAAATATTTCTCATGTACTTCTACTATCTAATATATTATCAATATACATAGTATTATAAAACTAGGTTACTAAATCTTAATCCAAATTTCTAATCGCAATTATAATAAACTTTAAGTTACTCTTAAATTAGATGCAATAGATTGCAATCAATTAAGATATCAAAATTAATATAAATTTTTATTTTATACTAGGTATATTGCTTGAAATGGTCGGCTTTAGCGATTTCCTCCAGAAAACCTTAGTTTAGTTCAAATTACTCACAATAATACCACATTTAAAACGTGTTATTCAAGTAAAACAGCGTCTTTTGATTAAATATGAAAACACATGAATATTTTATAACAAATATGGCTTTTAGAAATAATATTAGGCAAGCCTTCCTATTGCGCCTATTCAGTTAGATTTCAGTTCAAACCAACACGTGCAATTTAAGAGAAACTGTTTTAAAATACTTTTCTTTGAGTTCATCCCTTGGGAAATACCGTGCCTGCGCGGGAAGTAGTTTATGCAATGTTTGAACTTTAAAATAGATTTGATTTCGGTAAACCAAACTGTGATAGTTTCTTTTTGCATTGTATTTTCGTTACGGTTTTTTTTTTGCAAATAATTTGTTGGAGCGATATAAAAACAGGTACCTAGATAGTAAGTTACAAAAAAAAAAAAAAATATTAAGTTTTTTTTTTTCTTCAAAATTTTTCAATTTTTTTGAAATCAGGTATAATGTTAAAATTTCATACTTCACGAAAGTAATAACAGTTTACTATTCTAAATAAGGCCATCATTTGAATGCCTTGAAATAGTAACCTACAAAATATGCCCTTGTTGTGTAGACGAATTAACATAGTAAGCGTTTCTTGGATTTGATTAATGATAAAGTACGTTTTTCAAATCTAGAAAGGAATCTTTATTCTTAATAATGTTTAGTTTGATTAACGGTCATGAACAAGTTTTACTAAAAGGTCTGGTATTATTAATTCCAAGGCTTTTTGTTCTCCTTTTACTATGAAGATAATTTATGAACTAAATATTTATCACGATATTCTGGATTTTTTCTGTTTAGCAATGATTATAGTTTATTTCGGTAAAAATATCGCAAATAATTAGAAAAGGCAAAACAGGCTTTCTTAATTTTTCTGTCATAAAACTAGTAATCTCGACATTTGACGTGAAAAACGGTCAAATTGGCCTTGAGTGAAAGAGGCCAACTTTTTGGCAAGAGCCGCAATCTGGACTAGAAAATAAAATATTTAACACCTTGCAGCCTTGTTACTTATTCAGGTAGAGGAAATAGCAAGGGGGCGGCGAGGCTGTGTATATCTGATAATAGGGTTACATTTATTTTGATTCAAATATAGGAAGAAATGATACAAACTTTATACAAATCAGTATCAGTCATCGAAAGTCTGGTTAACTGCATACTATACAAAGCGAGGGGTTTCAGGGGCTCTCCCCATGCAGCTTCAGGCAGGTGAACTTGAAACCAACAGTCCACAGATGGACAGATAAGCATGAAAAGCATAACACTGTTCTGTTTTTGAATACCAACTTGTATCCGAAATTAATAAGCTTTCAAATCTATATTGATACAACTGTTTCGGAAGAGAGCCACTCCCTAGACCGACAAAGCTTCACGCTACATAGACACAGGTAGATAATACATTTATAATAAACTAAATATAGGAAAAAATAAGCGATCACGATATTTGTATTCATTGACTTTATTTAATGTAACACAAGGCCGATCTATTTTCTACACGATCGAATCAAAACCTACATTTAACCTATGCTCAATTATCAAGCTATATTTAACAATCTTAAACCAATAAATAGTATTTCCAAAATCTTAAAAGACATTAATAACGTTTTGGTTAACAATTTGAACTTACCTTGTCCTCATCTACGTGTAGCTATTCTTTTGGGTATCATGTAGTTAATCTGCAACAAATAAAATTACTTATAGTTCATAGGTCTTAACATTTAGACAAAAATGTTCACTGTTGGCCTTATCCAATGAGTTCCCGCAATCTTTACCAGGACGTGGACCACTTTGTGAATGTCTGACTACTCTGCATATTCCGGTGCTTTCATTTAGATATTATATTATTTCAATGCTATTATTAAACATCAAAACCTACAAGTTATATAAATAACAATGCGGATGATCTGATCTGATGAAGCTACACTAACGTACACTACCTATACGGTGTAACGAATATTTTTCTAATTTTCCTTATAACGCGACCCCCCTCATAACACAAACCGGATTCCCGGCTCAGCCACCCAGACTTATAACAGAGAGCCGGCTTAATGAGAAGTTACAGCTCGCCCCAGGCAGCTCTCTATGAAATCTTAATAACTTCCTGCTACCCTAACTTGGCATATACGTGGAGAAGGGATTTACCTGGCCTTGCGCTTAGATGCAAATATCTATACACGGAACTTTGGATGTAGATGCCACTTTGATATTATAATTAACATAACCATATAGAGAAGCATGGTCATTAAAAGTGTTAATAACTTTGGCTTGTTACTGATAAGTCTACGAGTCGTAAGGTGTATTCAACCGTGTAACTGCTTTTCTTATAAAAAAAACAAGCCAATTTATAATCTTAACTTTTAAAGTAAAGTTTGAAAACTATTTTAAGTCTACAGTTACAAAAAGATAGTACTCAAGAATAACAGAATCTCTAAAAGAAATATCTTTACCGAAAATATATTATATTGTCCCACAGAAGCTCAGTACTATTTCATTCTCTTCCAGATAAAACTATTTGATCCCACCATCTGTGACCGACTCGGAGAAAGCACTAAAATGGTCTGACCAAAGATTGTGAAAGACTTCTGAAAATGAGTTTTGTGTTTATTGTATGAAATTGAGTAAGGAATTGTATTTCATATAAAAACCAACGCGCTTCCGAAGACGCAGAGTAGGCAGTAGTCGGACCTGGTGAATACTGCGGGAGTACACTGATACAATTTAAATTATCTTAATACCTACTTGCTATTTCCCTATTTACACTCCTTTTTTTATAAATAAATAAATTATTGACCTAGGGTAAGCAGTACTAATGTTGGCCCCCCTCCAATGATTGGCCCCTTCAATGAAAAATCTATTTATTAAGAGTTGTATTTATATACCAGAAATGAAAAAATATTTATATTTTTCTTTATTTAAAACACTCTACAACGAAATTAATAGTTTTTAAATGCAACAGCTAGCAATTGATTAAAAAAATACTTTGTGTTGGACTACAACAGAGGGTGTGTTTTCTTATGAAAATCGTAAGGAGTACGTAACTTTTAGAATGGTTTTACTCGTTTTCTTCTTGTTTAAATTGCAATATATGTTTCCATATATGTTTATTACACTTCAACTCAGGTTTATTTACGGTAATTCGTGAAAAACACTAAAGATTAACCTTAAAAATAGGTAGGCCAACATTAGTACCTGTGGTAAGTATGAAGTATCAGTTGATTGGCATCTATGCCAATCATTGTATTTTTTGCTTTTTAATATTATTTATATTAAAATATTCAATCAAATCTTATCAACAATTGCGTTTAAAATGCTAAATCTATTTATTTAATAAAATCAGAGGAACTAGATTTTGGCAGGGCCAATCATTGTACTTTTGTGTGATTGGCCATGCCAATCATTATACTTTTCCCTATGCCAATCATTGTACTAAATTTGTAGATAAATAATACACCAATTTGATTATGTTCTTTTTATTTTGTCTTGTTTATTTAGTATTCTTATTTCCGAGAGATAATAGTGCGATTTTAGGTATATGAAGGGTACCTTTTAGTTGTTGCTCAAAAAAAAATTGTCTGGGCATCATTATTGAATAATTTAATGGATCAGTATAGTCATTGGCCTAGGAAAGTATAAAGATTGGCCATGCCAATGCCCAAAAAGTACAATGATTGTCATGCCAATCATTGTACTAGGGTATGCCAATTTTTGTACATACCCTGCCAATGACTGTACTTTTCGCTACATTTTTATATTTTTATTGATAAAGTTGTTTATAAGCTAGCAAATAACGATTCCTGTGGTTTTATCTTATTCTCAGATAAATGAGCTACCATCCTACATTAACAGTTTTTCAATTTTGAACCTTATTTGGCACATAGAAATGTTCAAAGTCAAAACTTTTCTTAAGGGGCCAATCATTGTACTGCTTACCCTACGTGAATATCAAAAATTCTCAGAACTCGAATACGCTGTATTGTTAAGTACATTCATAAATTTTTATATAAAACGCTCGTTTGAAGTACTTTATGGAAAACTGGCCAGTAACTTTCATGCCAGCTACATTCCCGATTTACGGGCAGGTGTATCTTGTTAACATACTTAATGATGTATGTTATCAAGCTGCAAAGGGATATTATACAATAACACCTCGAGGGATGTTATTATGCTCACGTCTTGACAAAATGATGAATTATGATTGGCTAGCTCACTCTGTCTTCTCTGGGAACTGCACAGTAGGTAATGATCGACGATGATCTATTGTGAAGATAGTGCATAGGTAAATAAATATTAAAGAATCGTAGCCTAAATATAAAAAATTTACTTACTTAAATATTTTAAGCCATTCCAAAAAGTACAATTTATTCTTGAGTTACTTTTATTCTATTATAAATCCAGCGTAAATTGTTGAACCGTGACCTTTGCTAATATCGGCGTGATAAATACTTTAATACCTATTCTTTATAAAAGATACTATAACTCTTCTTAGCACTTGCGAATAAAATCTTAATTCCTCTAATAAATACGTAGCATTATCTGAAACAAATAACAACGACGTCGGCGGAAAGTAGTAAAGTTGATTCCGCGCGATACCAATTTTAATCCAACACGCGGCCGCTGCCGCTCGACGAACTTCGATAAAGTTTAAATACAGAACGGTTTTGAAAATCAATTTCAAAACTTGTTGAATATACTAAATAACGATCTAAATCTGATAAAACTCAACCCAGTTTAGGGTACTCTTTATTATACTGTGGTTGTGGAATGGTTTTTTTATGTACCTACACGGTTTCACTAATAGAGATTATAGCTGGAAGATTATAATGAGGCGTCATATTGGTATACCAACCTCATATATTCCTACATGACAATCCAAGAACATAATTAACTCTATACTGATAAAATAAGCATGACAGGTCGTAAATAAATTACTAAAAAAGGTCATTTATAGGTCAAAGTATTAGATAATAAAAATATACTCTCTATACTAAATGCTCCATTTATCAAAAGTAGCTAATCAGGATACGAAGGTTCTTAGTACAAAATAATTGTATGATGCGAACAATTCTCCTTTGAAACAAAATTCAATATCATGATAGCGTACCGCGAACAGAGCTCTCCGGTGATATTGCTTCTATCGTTCGTTTCGGTACATCAGGCAATTATGTTAATAGAAAAGTAAATGTAAAAGGATTTTCTTACTCTTAATTTAATACGTATACCTACTTCAAACAAAATAACAATGTGCATTTGGATTCTTCTCGTAGCAGAGTATTCAGCTTTCCAATGATCAGATAAAAGCAATGGCCGGGGCCTACATCTTGGAATTCTAAGATCAGCGATCCTGTGATACACAAAATGTTAATAAATTACTAGTATCTTACATAACTAACATTATGTTCAATATTTTGTATGAGTACTTAACAATATTTTCATTCTGAAATAGTGTGGGCAAACAGTTTCTCTGCATTGTTAACTTTGTTGATTGCAATTTCATTAACACAATTTTTCTTTAAAAATAAAAGAGTAGGTATTAAATTTTACTTAACCAGTCTTATAGCAGACTCTTTGTAAGCTTCCATATAGGTTTTATTAAACCCTCAAAAGCTAGATATATTCAGGTGGCACCCCCGGACGGTCGTAACCGCAAATTGATGACGCGACTCGCACACGAATGCTAAAAATCTATATTGGAGTATTGGTTGCTCGTGGGACATGCATTTTTAACCCAATTTTTTTATTAAAACTCTTCATTTCTTGCGATTCGAAGTCAACTGTTAGTTTGGGGACGACTGAAAATTCAATTTTAAAATCAAGTTACACTTAAAACTACCTATTATACAATTTTGTTCTTTTAAGGCCATTAAGGCCTAAATTACCTTACTATCCAAAACGATGAAATACTATTGGCAGAAACGATTAAAGCTAATTTAACCTTACATAGGTATGTATATGTTTTACTATGTCTACACTTTCTTACAGCCTCAACCTATTTAAATTTTGAAACTAAAATTATTCCGATAAAACTGTAGTTTCATATTTTATAAACATTACTTGTTGGTTGATACTCTAGCGGCTTATGTTTTCCTTTCTCGTTTGAAATTCCTTTCTTACCTCCCAAGAGAGACGCAGTCTAAAGTTATTTAAGGCGTAACGTCTCGATCTGGAGCGAAAATTTTCGTGATTTCTCCATTACATTCACGATCCACGATTTTATTATTTTAAATAAACAATACATTGGGTTAATTGCGTTGTTTAAAACGCATAATCAAACTAACAACAAATAGTAAAGTTACAATTTATTTAGCAGCATCCCTAAACGTTTTTCCGTAAACTGTTACAGCGTTGATGCCTTCTTTGTTCTAATAATATTGTTTCCGGAATGTTTTCCTTCGAACAGGGACCGAGGGTCCCGGGTTATCGAACAATGGATAAACTTTGAAGATTTAACCAGGCTAAAGTCGTGCATACTGGTCTGTTTTTGGTAAAAGTTTTAAACTTGTACGATGAAAATACAGCCCCCAGTGTATCACGGTTGCTCCATAAAATAACGTACCGTGGCGGTCTAGGTCGCCGTAACACTTCCGGATTTTCTGTATTGCAAAATAGCTTTTGTTCTTTGGCAATACAGTCTAGGGCTGACGAAACAATAGACAAATCTGCCTCCTAGACCGCCACTGTACCTTTATGCTCTTCTTAAAAAGGGCTCCTAGAATTTGTTAGTAAATTATTTTTAGTACTTACTTACAAAATCAAAATATATACTGGGTGTTACTGACAAGGCGGTAATAAATCAAAGGAGGGCTTCAGCTCACCATACCTAACAACTTTTCCAAAGCAACATGGGTCGTAATCACAAAAAAATAAATCAACTGTCCCGTACATACATTGACCCCGATAGCTGATCGAACCAACGTATGGAACAGCTGTTTTTTTTTGTGATTTCAACCTATGTTGCTTTGGAAAAGTTGTTAGTTGTGGTAAGCAGAAGCCCTTCTTTGATTAATTACCGCCTTGTCAGAAACAACCAGTATAACTCTTCCGTTACTGACTGACTGACTGACAGACAACGCAGAGCCGCAACCAATGGGCGTAGCGAGCTAAAATTTTGCACGTGGGTTCCTTTGGGAGTGTAGGGGAGCACTAAGGAATAATTTCCCAAAATTCCCATGAAAGCGGGAAATACTGGATTTTTGTGTTTATGAGTGAAACCTCGAAGCAGTCTCTAGTTTTTTATATGAATGTAACTTTAATGATCCATAAACATCCTACTGCAGGGAACGAGACTCTCAGAGTCTTCTCAGAGAGGAGTATTTGAACCTAGTCTACCTAGATCCAATGCGTCGAGGCACAAATACTTATCAATGGTATTGTGATGGTAGCGACCAAAGTCAAAATAATTATTAAGAGTATATCCATAGTAAAAACAATTAAGTCTATTTTAGTATTTTCTTCACGAGAAATACTTAAATAACGTACAAACTCCAGCTTACGTGTCGAATTTGGGTGTGCCTGTTCGACCTAACCTATTTTTACCAGCGAAATATCAAAATAGAGGCTTTGGTTGCGAATTTAGCCAAGCGTAATACAAACAATGTAAAAAAAATACTAAAAATCATGAAATGGCAGGTTGCCCGGAACTAAATGTCCCATAAATTTACTTATTACCTTTATTTTTTACGAGCTGTCCCAGCAAACTTCGTTACGCGAATATAAGTAAGAACACAAAGACTTGGCTGTATGTTTAGACTGTGTTCTTTTGACTGTCCAGAATTGTTGAGTTCAAGTAAGGAAGGACCCCTATATATATTTTTTAAATATAATTTAACCTTTTGACCCTAATTGAGCCAATACGATGCAAACAAATAAACAGTAAATTCTTTCCTATTCATAATATTAATATAGATTTAAATATAGCAGGCCGGTATCAAAAGTTGCAATTTGTTCTTGTCAACCCTCACTCTTCGTCACTATAAAACATCAGTATAAATTGTATGGACAAAAGTTTATTTTTATTGCCTAAAAGACGAACTTCAGGCGTTATTCTAAGAAAGATCGCGCTGCCTTACATGTCATGTTATAGAACTTGAGTTACGAGGTGGCAGTTTGTGGCGTTATGTAATGCGGTAACCCAAATTTTTATTCAGAGATTTGTTTTCATATAAACGTATTCTTATTTCAGTATTATTAGGTATTATTTTTGTATTTTTATGTCTTTGTAAAATAAATTTTGCTACACACAAAAATAACAAATACTTATTGTACATATTATTTAAGTTATTTTAGAAGTGGAATAGACATTTTTCAAATAAATTTATTACTATACACACAAAGTAAACTTTTTCGTATAGACAGCCAAACGAGTTTGTTGCTACAAAAAAAAATCTATTTTATTTACTACCCTCGAATAATAATATAGTCTAAGTTTACTAGCAAGGACCCGTTTCGATTTACCTTTTCCTTAATACATAATATTAAAGTTCTTTTTTATGTGGAATAGGAACCGGTTCAAAATTATACTCTTAATAACACACGCAGTAAACTTTTAACGTATAGACAGCCAAACTAGTTCTGTTTTCACATAACATTTACTACTTTAAACTACGAAGGACCCGTCTCGTTTAACTTTTCGCTACGCCCGAACGAGGTTCGTGATCAGACTGAGTGATTCATTCAGGAATAGAGCAAACTCGACTATCCAAATAGAAGCTAGCAATTAGTTATCCGACTATTTGCTGTCTCTCGAAAAATCCACGATGATAAGTTTCAATCATACAAATAGAGCTCCTATCTAGGTAGAACCTATATCTATAGGCAGGCCGATCCGCCAAGGAATTGAACCCCGACCACCGAACTCTTCAGGATGCACTTGCCAAAGCACATCACGTTTACTTCAGTGCAGAATTTCATGTCGCATGTTTTTTCGATAGCACGTGATGTGAGATCAAATGCTTTGAAAGCTGAAAGAAGCTGCCTTTGATTCGAAATTTTAGCAAACAACAATCATCTCAAATCAGAAAGTCTTTAACTATTACAGATTTTTAATGACTAACTATTTATGTCGGATAGGTAACATTAAATAATTTGTTATTAGCATAAATATATTTACTAAGCCACTGTGTGCTTTTTGAGAGACAAGAGGAATTGATCATCATATTAGAGGTAGATAATATTTCAGACAGAAAACAGATCAAGGTTTTAAATTTTTAAAATAAGATAACATATTTTAATCGATAAATAAAAAAAAGCTGATATTTTCAACTAGCCACAAAAAAAATAAATATTTTTCAAACTTCGAATGCTGAAAACAAATCCACAAAGGCAGGTCATCGTCCGGGTCGGTGTTATGCAATGGCGTCACATCGTCTGGCCCGCTTTGCTTTACACCATCGATCCACTCGATAACGATCTTAAGCTTAATAAAAATTTGGAATATTTTACCTTGAAAGGCGGTGTTGGCCGAGAAGGTTAAGTCACATGGGCCTAGTGAGGATTAATAGATTCACAACGGATAAAGGTGCACTAGGGGGTTAGGTAACGACTTGTGCTTGTTAATACAGTACCTAGTTGATAAAATAAAATAATTTTTAGAGCCTACATTTTTTTACAGCTGTTTTAGTTTAGTAATAATAATAATAACACATCACAGTCAGAGCCCCTAATTAGGAAGAACCTATAACTAGGGTGCCCGAAACATATACAGAGACGAACATTATTTTGTTCTATAATTTGGGCCGGCCTGAGCTCTGTGGACAGTTGCTTCGCAGTTCTCATACGCTTGCACGGAACCGCGTGGGTGGCGGACGACCCTGAACCACCTCGGCTTTACACCTTAGCCTGGTCAAATGTTTCTTTTTTTACAAACTATTTGACCCGGCGAACTTCGTATAGCCTAAGCTATTTCTATGTTGTGCTTTATCTTCTATACATAGTATAAAACAAAGTCGTTTCCGGCGTCTGTCCCTATGTATGCTTATAACTTTAAAACTATGCAACGGATTTTGATGCGTTTTTTTTAATAGATAGAGTGATTGAAGAGGAAGGTTTATAAGTATAATACATGAGCAAAATAGTAATAGGTTAGGCGATACGAAGTTCGCCGGGTCCACTAGTATAATATATTTTAAAAATCATCATCAAAATACTTTGAATAGTTTTTAGATTGAGGCAAATATACCGACGGACAGCAGTAAGTGACTTTGTTTTTTACTATTTTATTGATTTGCAAATAGGTATATTAAACTATTTTAGAAGCTAAACAATTTACTCGCGTATCTGTTAGCATAGATACTACTTGTAAGTTAGTTATAGAGTTATTTTCAGAATCTGTGAAAATTTCAACTGCCAATCTATTTCAGCTAACGAGCTGGAGCCTTTAGGAAGACTGGCGACGGGCAGCTGGATGGACAGACATTGTAGGCACAGTAATAGGATTTGTTAATTAGGGTACCCTACAAACATTCTGCGATAGTATATGCATTTGATTTAATTAAGATTAGAAACTCTGTGTTGGAAGAAAAATATTAATTAAAGAGGAATATGAGTCTATAGGTACTTTATCGCTTTTAGATATTATACTTCTGATACAATATTTTTATTATGTCCTAAAAATTTGTTTCACAAGTATCCATTAAAAAAATTGTTTACTTAAAATAGCAATACAGATTCTTAAATTAATAAATTAAGATAGTAAAACTTTAATTATTGTTGTTCAAACTTTGAATAAACTACTGCGATAAACAACAAATATTTTTGACTTTTATGTATGTTAGTTTAACTAACAATACAAAGTCAGTTTTTGTCTTTACGTCCTATGGGGCTCTAGAAATCTCATCGAGAAGCAACAGCAGCAAAGCTCTGAAAACTTTTAAATGAAAGCAACTTTTCATTTCCTTGCTCTTTAATTTGAAGGGTCATGAATATTATAGTATAGTTATAATATATATTAAAAGAAAAAAGGTCCAAGTTTTCAAAGTGGTAATATGAAAGTTTAATCAATCCAATGCGCGAAACTTGAAAAACTTGAAATTTCCGTTAGCCAGCGCTAAATACTGAAATAACTCAAAAGTAAGCGAATTACGTAAGCAGAAGCTCCGCATAACTAAGTTTAACTCTTCACTTGAAACGAGAAAATTTTATGTAAAAGTACGTATTGCATAAGCAAAAACACTGCATAAAAGCCATTTGCATTTAATATACCATTGCTGGGGATTTACTTTACTTTTCACGATTATCAATATCATTATGCTTCTTATATATGGTAAGAATTCCCCTAGCAGTAGTTTTAGTGACTCTTGGGTCAAACCGATTTTGTAATAAGAAGAAAGACAGAGAAATCCAATAAGTGCTAGAAATACAAGCTTCTCTCTCGAGTAATAAATTGAACATCGTTAGTCATCGCGACTATTTGCCAGCGAACCAATATCCCTCGAGTGCCTTTGACAAATATAAGAGATATATTCTTATTTTATTCTTGAATAGTTTTCTACTTTTAGAATGATTTACTTGTTGGCCGGATCAACTTCAAATATCGCATTGCAGCTTAAAATATTTCTGTTTTTGCTTTAAATCCCTACTTCAAATTTACCATATCGCTTTTTTTAAACATTAATATGTTGGTTAGGCTCATGCTTCCCGTGAAATGTCAGAAGGAAAGAAAATGTTACGTTATACATACTTTAAGAATGTCTTTCAAATAAAAATATTCAAAAATTTGGTTTGGTTACCTTGGAAACATGTTTTGTAAAGAAAGCTGATTTTTTAGGTAAGTCATATACATATTAACTAAATAATATCGTTATATACCATGTATGAACAATCAGTTGAATCAGTTATCCAGAACATGGCTTTGTTATTAAGTTTGCCAGCCCACCCCACGTACAAACAATTGTCTAAGAAAAGTAATAACGTGCCACAAAATCTTTGTGAAGATATCTCTCGTAGATTATTAGATAGGTACTTTATCTGAGTAATCAATTAAGTTTTCTATCTACTCATATTTTTCTAAGCTATTTGAAGTTACATAATAAAAGCTAATTAATTGCTATTAATAATTTAACATCTGAAAGTAAAAATGTATTACTACATAGTTATTGTCTAGCAAGTTCGTGATTTTTTTTTAGTTCGATGATTATTACCAGCTAGACATCTACTCGAATCTTATAATAATTATTATTTGTTTTATTTATTTTAAGAATACTTTGCTTGTATTAATTTGTGTAGCATTTCTGAACCAACTCTACTAAATCTTATACACTATTCAGCCGGTCGGTATTCAACATACCTACCTACATAGCATCCTCCTCTCGGTCGGCCCAACAACACACTGTATGCGATCAACTGTAAAATTGTTGTCGCGCCATTTCCCCGGCAGTTGTGGACATCCTGACAGTTTTTGCCATGTGTTTCTATGGCAGTTTTTGCTAAAATAGTTACATAGGTACCTACCAAAGATATAAATTTGTATAAATTATTCAAAACCTATCCTAAAATAATATCAGTTACAAGATAATTAACCTTGAAGGAGCCTTGAAGATTAAATTTTAACGAAAAGTAACGGAACAAAATATTAATTTTCTGACCTTTTTAATTCACTAAAGTAATACGAAGAAAGTCGGAACGGAGGCGCGTGTTTGGTCTCAAGTGCTTCACTTAAGATCTCAGCCACTCGCCTAGAGAGTGCTTGGTTAAAAAGTTAGCTCTGTGTGTTTCAGTTTGAAACAGCTCTTTTGTGACCCGTTTAGGAACTTTCTTAGGTAAAGGAAATCAAAAGTACACGCACCTAAGTCATTAAATATTTAGTTAAGGGCTTACACGGTGCGAAACTACTGCCACTTCCGATTAATAATTAATATATTCTAAACCATAGCCGAAATCAAAAATATGCGTCTTTGACTCCCTAGATAATCTTGATAAGAAGTCCCTGTAGTGTAGTTTTCAGGTTCAAAATTTAAGAAAAAAACCGTTTGCTGCCTAAAGTGGCCACTTTAGTTTCATAAAAGAATATTTCTATGATCATTATATTATTTTCATAAACTGTAAATTTCAACAAGTCACAAAAATATGAGCCAGCGATTTATTCCGATGTATGTTTTACTTTTTACCACTACAAAAATTAAAGGTTATTTTAGTGTTAACTAGGATGAAATTGGTGCATTTCAATTAACGGATTTTCATTAATGAAACTCTGCGTTCACTCATTATAACAACTCATTAACATAAAATAATATCAATATGTATATTTAAAACTTTGTTAATGCTTAATACTGAAGTAAGTACTAACTGCTATTTCCTATTACTCGTATTATAAACATAATTGTTCCGCTTTGCGAAACTTTGTAAATAGGTTTATGGAACCCGCTGTTACATTAGCTACGTTATCAGAAAATAAATTAAAGGGTTAAGCACTTTGACTTGTATATTCTTTTCAGATAAAAAATCTTGAAGAAACTTTTAAAAGTGAATTAGTACACTTTTTTTTATTAATTGAAGATCTTTAACTAACCTTATTGTTAGTTGCATACAAAATGTTTTTATATCCAAAAGGTTTAAAGTTACTATAATACTCAATTTTAAGTAACTATTGTTTAATTGGAGATGTATATAGGGTACTAACAAACTGTACCTTCAGTTTTTTTTTATCTGCAGTTTTAAAGAGTACGTTTACAACTAAACACATTTTTGTCAGTGTGTATTTTTAACATTACTTATAATAAATTATTTAATTAAAAACAAACAAAGCCTTCGGTTTAATGCACGGGTGCACACGACCATGTTTCTTTTTACTGGTACTTACTTAAAATCACATTGAAAAGGTTCGCTACCAAAACTTTAGTAATCATTTTCTGTATAATTAATTAGTAACTTTATTAATGTTTTCAGCTGTTATAATTCTATTTATTTATTTTATTCTTGAATGTTTTGTTGAAAGTATACTAATCACAAGAACTGAGTTTTATATTATTGAAATGTTTTCACTGTGAATAAAGTATTGGTTTGTTCATATTCGTCAGAGTAACGTATTATCAATACATAGTATAAAACAAAGTCACTTCCCGCGTCTGTCCCTATGTATGCTTATATCTTTAAAACTATCCAACATATTTTGATGCGGTTTTTTGTAATCGATAAAGTGATCCAAGAGGAAGGTTTGTAAGAATAATACATGAGCAACATTGCTATAGGTTAGGCGTTACGAAGTTCGCCGGGTCGACTAGTTTGTCAATAATTTCAGCGCATGCCTTTTTTTCCTCAATTGTATCATAAAAATCCGTCACACGAAAGACAATCGTGAATAAGGTTTGGTAGAACTTATATAAGGAAAAAGAGATAAGTATCAAGAACGTGCATTGCATACTGCCTTTTGAATTGTCAATATGCGTTTCAGAAGTCTCCAATAAAAAAAATCAGAACGCTCTAGTTAGCTATAATATAACATTAATCAACTTGCTTTAAACTTGAAACTAACAAACATCAAACCAATCGGTTAATGGCGGAACAAACACAAAAACATACAGTCAAAATGAGAACCTCTATAAATAATGATGCTGGCTGGCTACTTTAAAAAAAAGTCCAAATTGCAATATACTTATTATTAAAAAGATGTTTCTTTTCTTAAAAAAGGCGACAACAGCTCAGCTCTAAAAGCCCCTACTTACGCGTTGCCCTCCCCGCAGTCACGGAACGTTCACACAAAATTGGTGACACAATTTACCTAATGCTTGGCTAAGAAAATACCACCTTCTACGGCAAAGTGTTAATAATGCTACGGAATATTGGAGGTGAAAATGCTGAGTGACATTTATTGTTGAACGACGTTTATTTCTAGACGGTTAAAGCGCCTGAGGAATCAAGTTTAATTTTGTTTTATTGAAAGAGAATGACGGGACACGCTTTCAAAATAATCCTTCCTGTTTTATTTACGTGTCAGTTAACAACTTGCATCTCTGGGGATGCAGACCCTCACTCGAAGTTGGGAAACAAGTTTTAAACTGAATTATGGAGACCCGAAACCTTATCAAAAGGAACAATTTTAACGATCTAACACAAAATTACTAAGGTCGGTGATACATCATGTTTTCTCGTTATAAATTAGATTATAGTGAACTTATTGCTTATTTCTAGATTTTTTATTTTATTTATTTGATTCGAAAAGCATTCAAGAGAGATAGTGCTACATGAGGAACTAAATAATATTTTCCTTTCAGAAATAACATTGAATGCCTATATGTTACTAACTAACTACATTCAACTCAGACTAACGTTCCAGAGAAACATTTTGTTAGCAAAAAGAAGCCCTAATGAGCGCACGGCTGCAGTGCTGCTCACGTCCATTGCCAGCTTCAGTATCAGTGTTGTGCTTGCGCACAAGGTGGCTACACAGGTGGTGGCCACAGTTGTGGCGATACGCAAGAAGGAAACAGCCACATATTATTTACGGTATTTGCAAGCCTTTTCACACAAAGCATTATACAAAACTCTGATTAAAATCGCGGTGATAAGCTGGACCCTTGTCGCGATGGTTATAAAACATAAACTCGGCTAAACGTGGGTCTCGGCTCTGATGACCTGGTGCCTCTGCGTTATCCTTCACGGAATAAAGGCTCGACATTAAGATGATTATGATGATTATTTTTGCTGAGTAATTTTATTTACCTTTATTTTTTTAAGTAGGTACATATGACCGCAATCGGCATGAATAATTAACTATTTCCTGTTGGTCTCATATGCGCAGAAAATGGTTTTCTTGCGAGCTTAGGTAAGAGGAATGTTTTTCCGAAGAAAACTTGAAGCTGGAAAAGCTTATGCACTTGTTGTTTTATACAATTTTGTTCTATAAAATAAGTTTGCTCATTTTTTATCTCGTTTATAACGGTCAGTTCAATAAGTTGTTGGTTCTTTTCTTGTTAAATGCCATATTTACATTTATATTAATTTACTAAATATATGTATTTATATACCTACTTAAAAAGTACTGTTTTGCGAGTAAGATAGAAAATAAACATTAGGAGCTTTTTTCTTTTTTCATGGACCAATTTTGGTTATTTTACTTCAATATTTTGGCTTATTTGGCTTGGTAAAAAAAATTCAAATACAAATATTCTCTATACATAAGATCTTTATCTAAAACCTTCAAATTGTTACAATAGCTTTGTAAAGCTTCCAAGAGTTTCACAGCAGCCAAGTGCCCGTAACGCATTAACAGACAAGCTGAAAGCACTTAGGGTTGAAGTGATGAGCACATAACCGTTTATTTCGTGGGTTTACGACGTTTGTTTACTTTAAATAAAACCTAATGCGCTGTTCTAGCCGCATTTCCGTGTGCGAGGAAGCAGTGCTAATGGACACCCTCTTAGTGGTCCAGTTCACAGTGGGCGGCTCACTGTTTGCCATCAGTTTTTCTCTCTCTTACGACATGTTCCCATTGGATCCAATGTGTAAAACCAGCCTAGCTTGCACAGTCGTTACAAGGCGCGTGACAAGCCTTAAGATAAGGATTATCCCGCTTATTATTTTTGCTCAGGCTGCAAATACTTTTAATAAAGTCTTAGTTAAATAATGTCCAACAGTTTCCATACATTTTTGTGTTACGCAGCTCATGATTCGGGCAACTATAAATATTTTAGTGTATGAAAATTTCACATACGTAACCTTTAAAAATATAACAGTCAAATAAAACCAGAATTTAGTTAGTTGAAACAGTCAGCCGCTCGCTGTAAGCTCAGTGACAATACGCCCTTAGTTTAGTACCCGTGATTAGTGTGAGAACAATACTCGCATTGGTTAAAAGGATTTTGATGTAGCCCCGTTGCTCGTTCCTTATATTACGAAATTCTCACTCTCTTAGGTTTGGAGAGCTGAAATTAGCACGCTTTCAGAATCAAGACCCATTTAACCGTAAATTTATAATCGTTGTCTGGTCGTAGAGTCAAGCACCTTCATTAGCAGATGCCTGTTCTCTTTTATATTGCAAAAGTTGACACTGCTACGCTATTCCCTTTTTTGCAATCACACCTTCTAGAAAACAATTGGGTACCTTTCAAAATATTGGTAGTATAGTAATATAACTTGCTAAAAGTTAAATTTGTTTAAAATAATAATATTTTAAGGGATAAGCTTTGCATGCTACTTGAGTTTCAACAGATAACCGTAGTGCTATCGTATTGATTTAGGTCCACTAATTGGTAAGCTGTGTTATCAATGTTTTACACGATAGCTACCTACTCAATTTGAACGGAGTTCATTTGCATAAACATTTTGGACATATTAAATAGTAATAATTTCAGGTAATACATTTTAAACGCTTATAAAAAGTTACATTACACAATGCTTCTTATGAAGTAACATAATAATAATATAATCGAATTTACGGATGTACTTTATATTATTTCAGACAAATATTAAAATTAAAAGTTCTTAACAATATGCAAGTTGAAAAAAATTATTTGGACTTTTGATTATTTGACTACTTATTTGGCTAATCTCACTTTTGTAAAAAACTAAAAGAATAGCCCAATATTGTCGCAACATTGCCACCAAGAACTTTATCACTATACATTCTACAAAAAAAGGTAGTTAAGGATACGTACTCCTTATGATTAATTGCATTTCTCTTTGCATTCCTACACCTATTTAATAATTTATTATTTTCGGCTAGGCCTCTGCTCTCGGCCGCTTTGAAAGATCATTACCATAACGACCCTCAGCTTTGTTGAATTTCAAAACTGAGTAAATTTCAGATAACGACATCTTGAATTCGGGATTAAGGGGCTTTGCGAACATTTGCTTTCAAACTTTACTACTTTACAAAATGCATACAAATGTTGTGATAAAGGCGAATTCTTTCTCACCCAGTAAATGTTTGAAGTTTCATCAAAAATAGCACATTTGTATACTGAAACAATAGAAATCGCAAAATGTTACATATGGTCATAAGCATAAGCTTATTTTTTCGTAGCAAAAGTAAATAAAAAAAAGTAACACCCTACACAGAAAATACAATTAACCCAAGAAAAGGCACGCAATCATTTCCTTAAAGTAAACATGACTTTGAAATTCTGATTCAATTGTTTAGAGACGGCGTTGCACCAAGTAGGTGTAGCTCAAGAATGGGCTAGGGGTTCTATTTTTCTAATCAATTGCGTAAGTAGAGGCACGCGACATTTTATCATCTCAGCCGAGACGTTCCTCTTTATAAAAAAAAACCGTAACTAATTTAATCGTTTAATAGACAGCAGTAGGCTATAAGCTATTCAATCAGGCAAATAACTGTGTTTTTACTTTATCCAAATAAGTTTTTATTTATATTTGCAGTACGGTCATACTATTGGACTCTGTTAATATTATATAATAGACCTACGGAACTCTACTTCGTTAATACGAAACCTTGGGTTAGCCATCACGACTGCCCTCATTCCCAATGCATGGAGACCAAGGCGAAAAGTCATCGACAGCCAATCGATAACCTGTCGGGATAACAAAGAGCGCATTTTCAGTTCCGTCAGGCCTCGGGGACGGCGTTAGGTATACGTTTCTCGATTTTAATGTACTTAAACTACCTTTTTTCGTTCAGCTTCTCATGCGTATTCTTAATTAATTGAAGAACTCAACTTAAAATGGAAGTTCTAGTAAAAACTGCGTTAAAATTGGCGAAAAAGTTTTGTCGTGAATGCGTGAATAAACCAAAACCTAAACAGACAAAAAATCTTAATAAAAAAGAAATATATTCGAGGTTTCATTGTGCTAGCTTTCGACCATGGTTTGATGAAAACCATGCACTTTTTATTATCTTTAATGTACGTTCCGTTCAGGCCACGGGGGCGGCGTTACAGGCATACTTTTCTCGATTTTAATGTACTTAAACTACCTTTTTCCGTTGAGTTTCGCGTATTTTTTTATTTATTGAAGAACTTACCTTATAATGGGAGTTTTAAAGTCACATTACAGTGAAAACTGCGTTAAAATTGGCGAAAAGTTTTGTCGTGATTATACGTGAATAAACCAAAACCTAAACAAAATAGAAATATCTTCTGTAGGTTTCATTTTATTAGCTTTCGACCATGGTTTGATGTGAAACCATGCACTTTTTTATAATCTTTAGTATAGAGACAGACTTCTAATACTTATAGTTTTACAAATATCAATATCTCAAGTATAAAACAAATCGCTTTCCACTTCTGTCCCTATGTATGCATGTATGTATCTTTAAAACTATGCAACGGATTTTGATGCGTTTTTTTTAATTAATAGAGTAATTAAAGAGGAATGTTTTTAAGTATAATACATGCACAAAATACTAATAGGTTAGGCGGTACAAAGTTTTGCCGGGTCGACTTGTATTAAATATTATGTAGTTAATGTATTTTTAGTGTTGTGGATAGCAAAACTTAATGATCAAAATCAAAATTAGTTTTTGAAATCAATATAAAATCTTTTGCATTCCAACGTTGGTTTTATTCTACGATCATAGGTTTAATTTAATCCCAATCGATAGAGACGCCAATTAAAATGAGGTTTTTACATTAGTCATTAATATTTGAAATTATATTTTAGAACTCAGATTAATTCTAGCACCTAACATCACAAATACGTGAGGTCAGCTTTTATTATTGCCACTTCGCTTCAAGAAGCCCGTCTTCTGATTTCAATTAATTAATAATTCAAACTACAAAGCCAAGTTAAGATCTGGTTTAAGGTTAAACTTGAGACTAAAGTATTTTGAAGGCCTATAAATTTAATGAATAATTTCGTGTTGATAGCACTTGAATCATCATCTTAGAGCTTGAAGGTATTAATTCGAAATACAAACAAAGAACTTACTTTTATGTACTTAGTGGTTTTTCTTCATGAAACGTTACTTATAAGTTTAGGGATACTATTTTCTAGAAGCATTCGTCCATTAATTACTACCTTCTGCTAACAATTTACACCACTGACAGTTCACATTATACATTTCGTGTAGATAACCACTACATGAAAGTGATATTGACGGAATTCTCTTTACAAAATTCACAATGCAATTGATTTGCCTGAAAGGTTCTATCTATAGATCGCTAATGCTAGCCGGCATGCGATGCGGGCATCGCTCGTTGCACGTGGCTACGAGAATGCTCGGAATCTCCGCCCGACCTATGGTACCCTGGTACCTGAGGACTGGGTCCATTGCTTGGTATGGAGTAATGATGTTAGGAATTTATCAAGGAATTTTAATAATGAGAATAATCAAATGTTGTTGTGAAGAACAGCTTTGAAGACGCTTTCGGAGTTGACAAACGGAAATTAATAAAATTACAGAAACTACTTAGGTATAAAATGCAAAAGAAAGGACCAAAATATATTAAATTAATATTTCAGTCACTCTTAAGTCAAGCAGTTTGGGGCTTGCTGGAGCTTTATTACCCAAGCTAAAAATAAAAATTGTAAATAAGTCAGTATTATTCCCGCCAAATTGACCACCGGAAGTCAACGGCCGGAAACTACGTATATTAGGGTTGGCCAAACAAATGTCTATTTTTAGATAAGGGTTCCTGTGACACTTGCCCTCTCGTTTCCGTTTCCTTTCCGCTGGCAGTTTTGATAATTGAGGATGACCCGACAAATTCACTTGTTGAAATTCAGGAAAAAAATGAATATTTCCTGTCTTTTTCTTTACACGTCTTAGGTGTCTTACTTACGTAAATAATTACGGCCATTCAACCCGGGTGAAATAAAAGCAGGAATCGTCTGGATTGTTATTGACGGCGCATACGGGAGATACGAAAAAAGACAACAAAAGGGAACAAAGTTACTTCTCAGACTATTAAGTTAGATGAGTATACTCATTAGACTCGTCCCGTCGAATGTATACCTACCCTTAAATGCATACAAACTATGCACAGTTTATGTGCGCAGGACGCGGTGAGGTCAACAGCAACTCTTAAAAAAAAACTTTTAATATATCCTGTGATTTTGTAGGTCCTGGTTCGCTTTCCGGTAGCGGCGAACATTTGTTATGATTAATATCGATGTTTGTTACTGGTTCTGGTTAATCATCGCCATTGTCTTTATTTAGGTTCCGCGCAACCTGGATTTAGGTTTTCGAAACATTGTTTTTGACTAAATTATAAAATGTTGTGTTTCACTATTATCTGTCATGTACGCTGTTTGAGGTCCTTATTTGTATTCATTGCGCTCCTTCTAACTTCCTAGCGCCTGCTTACAAAGCGACAGGTAACAAGAACGGAATTTTTCATAAAAGTTCTGTGTCAAGGGAGAAAGTGATTATTTTAACTAGGTTTAACTTTCGTAAAACTTATTAAACATCTTCACGTAAGTATAATTAATTATAGCCAGTTTTATTAAGAGTGTATGCTTATCTTATTTGGTTCCACATAATTTATTTGTATAGCCATACAAAGCTTTACTAATGTAGTTAACCTTACGGTACGATAACCTCCAACTTTTTTTTGAAAATTAATATATACAATGATGGTAATAATATTACAAAATATCGATGCACGAGTTTAGGTAGGTAGGACCTATATTTACTGTACCCTTAACCGTATACAATTTATAAAACCGTATAATTAACAAAAAATGCGGCGCTAAAACTGCCTCTAAATGCATATAAGTTGCACCAATGTGGTGTCTAGTCTGAAATATAATAAGGCAGAGAGATATGAAACGTATCAAAAGTAATGTCTAGTGATCACAGCCGGGTGATAGCGCGGCGCTATTTGGCAGAGCTCCTCGAGGGCTACTTCTGACGATGTCGAAAGATTTTATTTCCTTGAGAGTGTGTACTTACCTACATACGTTCTTTAATTAACTTGACTTTATTGCAAATTGTTTTTTTTAAACGGCAAACTTGTAGCAAGCGTAGCAAGATCGCGATTAGTTTAATAATAAGTCTATGACTGCTTGAAATTTAGTAAGTCTATAAACACGGTTACTTTTATCGTGGAGGAAAATTAAACAAACAGTAGGCATAGTTTCTAAAGGACTGATGCCTGAAAACAAAATTGAAAAATAACGAACCGTTCTCAATTGAGGTCCTTCGAAAGTTTTAAAAAAAAAAAAACGATGTGTAGCATAAGAGCAATGACCTACGGTGGCCTAGCTGGCGCCAGACGAGTCAAGTGGTGGAGGGCAATGTGCAAGACGAACAAGGGGTCCATCGACCCTCGGTAGGCATAAATATATATATTTTTTAATTCTGAAAAGAATCAAAAAGTAATTTTTTTTTTAATTTATTCGAGTCATATATCATGCAAAGACTCAGTTCTGAAAGTTTCCGCCACGATAAAAAAAATACCGTGTATACCTGTATAGGTAGTTACTTATATCTGGACTAAGAGGTTGACAATTTATTATTATTAATGTAAGTATTAAGCATGTAAAAAGAACAAACCAGGAAGTCGTCTTCCTCGGCCTTAGCCGAGATGGGTTATTCCGATTTTGCTCCAAAGCCATTGTTCTCTGCAATTTTTAGCTTCAATACATTCATTCCGATTTTCCTCCAAAAAATATTTTTGGTACGGTCAGAAACGAAACGATACATTTTCGAAACTACCAAGTTTTCGGTTGGATAGGACATTGCAGGTTGAATCACCTGATTGTCCGATAACTAAGATGGATTCCGTGCTTCGGAAGGCACGTTAAGCCGGCCGGCCGTTCCGGCCGCAGTAGTGGTCGTTATAACCGCGGCGACAAGCTGGCCCCTTGTCACGTTGGTAACTCTTAAGCTGGTGCCTCTGCCTAACCCTTCGGAGAATAAAAGGCGTGAGATTGTGTTTTGTGTATTTTATCTTTAGCGTTACGGAATCAAGGGGCAGGACTAAAAGACGAAGAACAATATAAATAATTTTATCTATTCATTGAACATAATAACTAACGAGACGAGCAAACGTCGGCCGTGATGCGAGAAGCCCCAGACGGTCACGGCCGCAGCAGTGACCAACTTGGCAAGCTGCTAGGTTAATTTTATCGATCAGGGGCTTGCGTGGATTGGATGACTGTTGGATCGATTTAAAAGACAAATAACAAGGAATAGATACCAATATATACGTAATGGGGTCCCCGCGTACGGCAACAATTGTGCCTCAAGTAAAAGACGAAATAGTTTTTAAAATGTATTGGTTTGCGTAAAGTCTCTTTGAGTTAGGTGTTTGCTGACTATTCCAAAAGTGTTATTGGGTTTAAATCTATGAAAGTATCATTACGAACTTGCAAGTTTCAGTAAGTTTAGCTTTTTATTACAGAATGCCACTTACAATACTTGAAGCGAAAGTAAACATAACAAATGTTTCAATAGTACTTAGGTTAAATTATATAAACTATGTCGATTATCTCTCTGTTTGTTAAACGGTTTTTGAATCCACCATGCCGTGATTAGAAACTATTTGTCGTAAAGTAGGGAATCTGATTAGGAACATGACGTCTCCCCTTGAAAATGGCCTTGAAATATATAATTTTTACCAGACTACGGCGAAGCCAAAAGGAAGGGTAATGTTTTTGGCAGCCTATTATATAACTACTTTTGTATATTTCTATATGTTCCGTAGCACCTATACTGCATTGCATAGTGCAAGTGCAAAACCGATATTTAAAAGAGGCGTATAAAAATTTATATATATTTTTTACATTTTATAAATGAGACCCGCAGCTTTAAGCCGACTACGGCACAGCTTAAAGAAAAGGGTGATGTTTTTACGTAGTCGTGTAAATATTTAGCTTGATGTTAAAAGTTTTATAGCAGCTTACAAGCCACTATAAAACACACACAAACATATATATTATTAGCTTAATCATAAAAATAATATAGGTTAAATTAATATAATATGTACTTATAATAATGTTTTTGTTTCAAAGTTAAATTTTTTTAAACGATGTTTCTCAAAATTATCTGAACTAACTTATCATGAACTAAATTGACGCATGCCAAACCAAAAAATCTAAATGCTACTGAAACTTTTTCTTAATTGGTTTAAGACTTTATAAAAAAATTTCAAAAGCAAGTAATTTCATATCTATCAAAGGTCGTTGAAAGTTTGTAACATATCTGTGTTAAAACTAGATCTAAGGATATTCTAGTCACCCGTAAAGTAAACGACATAGAAGCTAAAACAAGCCCCTGAAATTATGACTTTTTCCAACTGGAGAGCTTGTAACCAATTAAATTTTGTAGGCACTTTATTATTCATCAAAACAACGAAACGTTTCTTTAAGCACCTCTTAAAGTCCAGCGTTTTAGAAAATTGGAAGAACAAGGAGAGCATAAAAGAAAATTATGTCTTGATACCGTGAACAGAAGCACGGAGTGGGAAATCGATACGAAGGTACTGAAGTGGACTTTGAAGGTAGATAAATATTACGTACTGCCACCGTAATAATGTGGTCGAATAAATAGGAACTCCTTTCAAACATCTGTTTTGTTTTTGTACTGACTTTTTTCTCTGTATCTTGCTTTTGCCGTATTCTTCTAAATGTGGCCCGAAATAATGATGGAACCGCCTCTGGTCATATAACTTTAAGCTATTTATTTTTTTAGTTGAACATTAAGAATTGCCATTCAACCTTTACTGTAAATAATGCTTAATCAAATTACTGCTCTTTATCGTCGTTAAAAATTTTACAATAAAGATTATTTATTGAATTCGTTTTATTATATTACGGATCGAAAATGACTAGTACCTAAATTTGTAAAATTTTACTGAGATAATTTTTTTCTAAAAAGATATATGCAAACGTTATTCCGCTTACTCAAGCTTTGTAAGATATAAGCAGGCAGGGTGAGTTTGCAATGCTAATACAGCTCGACGTGCAAAAGCGTAGTGCGAGCGTATTAAGGCCGATTCCAGTTCCGCCACTAGGAAAATACGCTCTAGCACAAAAAAATAGTTCAGTCAGTAACATTTTCTTTCAGAGTTCCGTATGCAAGTCGAAAAATGGGACCTTTTTAATGGGCCTTGTGTCCTTTTGTCTGTTCATCCGTGTTGCTATCTGTCATATCGTGCTAAGCACATGAGTGTGCTCTTTAATATCAATATCATCATCAATACATAGTATAAAATAAAGTCGCTTCCCGCGTATGCTTAAATCTTGAGAACTATGCAACGGATTTTGATGGGCTTTTTTTAAATAGGTAGAGTCATTCAAGAGGAAGGTTTATATGTGTAATACATGTACAGCATAGTAATAGATAAGGCGGTACGAAGTTCGCCGGGTCGACTAGTTATTATATATTTTTACTTTATGCAAGTTTATAAATAATACAACAAAATAAGAATAGGCATTGTAAAGAAAAACCAGCTAGTCTATTTGATGTCCAATTTCTAAGTATAATATAAAATCGTTAGAAACATAAAGATGTAGACACTAACTACATAGTTCGTTTGATCTCCGTGGAAAAAATAAAATAAAATATAAACTTAATTGAAGAACTAATAAAATTTCTACTGAAACTTTTTTTTAAATCATGTGAACCAATGCCAAAATTTTTGTTGGCTTGAAGATTTAACAATACCTATATGACATAGCTTTTTCCTATAAAGAGAAGATCTTGCTTTGGCACACATCTAGAATGGTCGCAGGTGCTGGAGTAAGTTCAGTAAGTTTATACCTTTCTTCAATGTAAAAGCTGTGCACAAAAAGTCGGGTAAAAGGGGTCAGCGTATTTTATTTTTTTTAAAGGGCAGACGATTTTTTTTCCATTATTTTTATATATTTGGGTCCACAAACAGCATTACATTACATAGCAATAACTTAAAATATTACTTTATTAAAAGTATCAGCAACGTAACGCCAACAACGAGAGTTCTTTAAAAGAAGCCTTTTACCACTGAAAAAATGCTTTCCCGCTACCTAATTTGTATTTATTAAGCCGAAAACACGTGTCGTTAATAAAACCATAATAATGATATAACGTAATGTTTCCTCCTATTGTGGGTTAGTAATAAAGTAATTAAATAACCCTGCCTCCTCTCAGGGGATCTTGACGAAAAAGGATACGGTTGGCTTGAGAATGCGGAAGTATTACGTAAGCTTAGCTTGAAGAAATACATAGTATCTTTTTTGTTTCACTGCAAATATGTAATTTAGATTTTAGCAAAGTCCTGTCGCAACGTTTTGTGTGATATGCAACCCTTGCTTATAATTATAATTTAATAACTAATTTGGTATGTTATTTTGTTCATAAAATAAGTTTAAATTCAGAGAACTATCCAAGAAACAAATTCGTTTTCCAAATAAAGCTAAAAAATGAAGAAAAATATTATTTTTCTAGTAGACTTCTTTTAAATAATTCGTTGTACTTACAGGAACTTGTATGTAACTCTATACTGTATCGGATCCCTTGCGGTTTCATGAAACAAAGTATATATTTCCGAAAACCGTTTAGAGTTGAAATCTCACGGGGCGCCCTCAGATTCTAGGCTAGTAAAAATATTGGATAGCGAGCATTTTTTACTGAAACTCCCATTTACATAAACTAACCGTATTGAATGTGAAACGTTCCCAAGGGTGTTTACCAGTGAAAACTAAATTTAACCCATTCAATGTATTGTATACGATCGCAGAGCCAACCTTCCGGCGCGGCGCCGACGTGCCGCCTGCATTTAATGAATTTCTTATGAACCCCGTTTCGCTATTAAGAACTATACGCTTACTTAACCTAATTATACACTAGATTTAAATTGTACGTTGTTTATGAATTAGCTCGTATTATTCCCTTATAAGTAGTTCTCAGCTTGCGTCTTTATCCTTGCAATATATCAGTCCCTTGAGTTTTTGTTATTATATGGAACAATATTTTTTATCTCTACCTCTATGTTAATAGTTGTTCAGTACAGTGCCGGACACGGTCGGCGTAACACTTCCGGGTTTTCTGTATTGCAAAATAGCTCTTGTTATTTGGCAATACAGTCTAGGGCTGTCGAAACCATAGACAAATCTGTTACGGCCTCCTAGACGGCCACCGTACGTATTAATAACAATATTATTAGAGTAAAATATCTCCCTGAAAACAAAAAAAAAGAGTCTATTGTTAATTTCCAAATGTTTTGTAATCAATGAAAATAGGATCATGAAAAAGGAGGAGCTTCATTTAAAAGTGAACAGTAGATATTTAGGCCAAATGAAAAGTGAAAATTCGACTAAATTGTATCAGAATTTTGCAGGGTGCTCAAACGGTTTCCGTAGTATAAACCTCCACGACCGGCCGCAATCCAACGTCGTTCAGTATCACAAAAAAACGAGATTGCTTCGGCTACCGCTTTGCTCTTTGACGACTTGCTAGTCTGATAAATAAGTTTTTTTCATTCAGGAATCATAAGTAACGGCAGCCAATAACGGCATATCTACAATTTTAACTAGTAGGTAACACAACATTATTGGAAGCAGTTGAAACATTAAAAGTAATTAATTATACAAGATTACCAATTTAAGTCTACTTAGTAAACAATCTTACTTTAAATTAGTTATAAATAATGAAATAGATTAGTCTAACTTTGCACTATTTGCATTTTGTATTTTTTTGATAATATTACTGCAAGTATACATTTAACCTTTGAATAAATTTATCATTTAAAATAAACACCTTAATTGTTTATTAAAATAATAAATGTTTGTTTTTTAAATAAAAAAAAACGTGTGTCCTCCGAAAAATCATTTTTTATTCGATTGCCAGTGTTGTTTTTACAAAGTAAGTGATCACTCGTTAAGAAAAGCTAGATAACCAATCCATATTACATTACCATTCTAAAGAGAAATGTTGTATAGATAGGTACATATTTTGATTTACTCTCTTTCTTTTCATATCTAAGCTTTTTCCAATATTTTTATCGTTTCCCATATTTGATAAGAACAAACAAAGTGAGTCTTTGCAGAGAAAACAAAACAAAGTCGCTCCGCCTTGAATATTTAAGGCACACAAGCACAATATGTATTGACAGTAATATTTTTCTATTTACATCATTGTTTCACCCTCTCTAAAAAGAGCTTCTTGGTTACTGTTCCTGTGCTAACTTGAGTAAAATGATATAAGATTAAGTGGCTATATAAAAGTTACAAAAATTACTGAAGTAAGTATACATCTATACACCACCCTACTCTCTACGCTAAGTTATTATTCATCACCTGTCTGAATTTTCATGTTCAGTCACATAACGTATTCAGATTTCCTTCATATACGATACGAGACTTTCATTCATGGTTCTAATAATTCACTTTTTTATTTCACACTGCAAAGTTCTAAAGATTCATGGAATCAAAGGTTTTATTAAACATATCATAGTAGGTTTTATAATATTTTTAGGAACTTATGACAATATAATGACAGTAACCATTTATCGTTATTTTTTAAATACAATCATATCACTCACTCATATTTCATATGCTTTTTTGCATTTGAAAGTGGAAAATCTCGGAGAGCGCGGTCGCGGGGTGAAAGGGTGAAAGTTAAGAAATATGGACTCCGTGACATTGGGTGACATTATTATTCATTAGAGCACGGGTCTATCATCAGTGGGGTCTCGTTATGTCGCATTCAGAGTTAAGTTTAATCAGAGAGAGTGTGTGCTAATGCTTCTTTGGAATTGAATATCTTTATGCATTAAAATGTATTATTTTGTCTAAGATTATTTTGATTTTATTTAAGTTTTTGTCCAATTTGCGCAAAAGCAAGAAAACAGTATAAAAAAATGCTAGATTAATCCTAGTTCCTTTGCGCCAAAATTTGATAAAGTAGAAATCGATAAAAGAATGGAAAAAAATCCTGCCTATCCAGAAACTGAATAGGAGAGACTCATATAGAAGTTAAAATAGTCAAAATATTCACAGCCAGCATCAAAGCCAAGCCTACCACGATGAAATTTTGATAACAAGCTCTCAAATCGCATACTAACTCCAAGATAAGTGTAACAGAAAGCCCTTTATCTCCTTTATAGCAGCTCATAAAGGCACGTGAATGAATATTTTATGTCGCGAGAAACATTTTCAGTTGGATTTTTGTATGGTTTATTTAAAAGCCTCGTGGTTTCTGAACTGGTTTCCTTTGTAGTTTTGAAGTACGAAATACGTGGAAGGGATTACTTGTTACAAAGTGACTCCTGGTAAGAACGGATTTACCTGCATCAAAGTGTATTGTTATTTTCCACTTTCTTGTCTTTGTTTTGAAATGTAGCCCACAGAACAGAAAAAACACTTGTAATACCGATCTAAACTATGTTTTATATGAAAAGGAAGTCGTCTCTAATTGCAATTTTTTTTTTTTATCGCTCAAATATCGAAGTGGATAATGCATTTTTAGATAAAGAGGATAATAACATATTCATTTATTCCTTGATAAATTCATTATTAAAAAATTCATAAATAAATTTAACACAATTATAATACTTATACACAAAAGTTATTATTTAAATAAGTTCTTAATTTTTTAACTCTATTATTCATTATCTTAAGGTAGATGGTAGGCAAGCTGTTTCATGATTTTACAGAGAACATCTTCTAAATAACATTCCTAGTAGAGCAGAGCAGCTGGCTCACTACACTACACTAGATCACAAACATCAAACATGCACGGTGAAGCAGCAGCATAACTTCCGTTATTCCTAGCTGAACAATTACAATCGTGTTTGCCAAGTAGGATTAATAGAGAGGAGTGCATGGTCTCATTGCGGTATCGGTAAAAGGTTTAACAGAATTAAAGGTAATTTTCAAATGAAATAAAAGAAGAGTATCAAAATAACCCTATACGTTAAAGTAAAACAATAATGATATGATGACCCTTTAGAACACAATCATTATTAGATACTATTTCACGATGTATTTTGTATTCACTCCTGCGGCTAAAAGGTAGTTTATCCCTTTACCACAAAAAATGTAGACCTGTAAAAATCGCCGATTTGTATAATCTAGCGATTCAGATTAGGTTTAACTCTTTGTGTGGTATAGTACCGGTTAGGAGAGCATCAATATATTTATTAAAGAACTTCCTTTTAAGTTTTTATTTATTTTTTAACAGAAACCCTTTTATACTGTAAGTTGCAAACTTAAAATTTCATAAACTTTCGGTCGCTAAAAAAATCAACACAATCTCCGTTACAAAGGGCTCTAGCGCCGCCGACTGTATCCGACGATAAATCCGGGCGTTTCCGGCTGTTAGAATTGCCACGAACAACTTTAATTGGAGGCTTTAAAGGTGATTTCTCAATGTCTAGTTCAACTTGCTTTCCTTTGCAGGAAAATTTCCATATTTTCTAGTGTTTTGCGTTTTTTTAAGTGAATAATTGCATTGGATTTAATATTTTACTCAGGAAAGTAAGTAGGTACGGCCTAGGCTTGCACGAGCTTAGGTAGAAACAAATCTCAATAATTACGTGCCAACCACTGTTTTTGTTCCAATCATCTTTGGTCATAAAGGTACACAATGTTTCAACTTATAGACCAAATGAAGAAGGAAAATCTTAAAATAAATTTAAGTGTAGAAAACGCACAGCTACACTAGAGACCAAATAATTTGGCGTTAAAACGGTAAAATAAAAACATTTCTTTGTTTCTAAAACCGAATATATTGCAATAGCTATATCTAAACGCGTATAAATATACTTAACAAAACTTTATTTTGGTATGTCTTGTAATGTATGTTTATATATGGAGTTTTCTTCAGTAGGTACACTTGATTAAGACGAAAAGCACATTTTCCTCACAAAACAAAAGGCAATTCAGCACAGCTAAGTTTTTTTATGCCCGCTTAATCTACTGAAAGTTATCGCAAACAGAAATATAGCTGAAATTAACGATTAAGTATAGGTACATAATTGTGTTTCAAACTAGAGGCTGCCCCGCGGTTTTTCCCGCGCAGATTTCTCATAAACACCGAAATCCCGTTTTTTCCCGTTCCCGTGGGAATTTCGGAAAATCCTTTCTTAGTGCTCCCCTACACTCCCCAAGGAACCCACTTGCAAAATTTGAGCCCGATACGCCCAGTAGTTTCGGCTCTGCGTTGTCTGTCAGTCAGTCAGTCAGTCAGTCAGTCAGTCAGTAACGGAAGAGTTTTATATATATTGATTATTACAACATATTCTTAAAAGCGCTGAAACCGCTCGGGATGGCGATGTACTGTGGACAGGACACCCTCTGCCCCATCTAGGGGACATAATCTGAGGTGAATTCGTAACAGATTGATCGTCCTATCAAATAGACTAGGATACTGGTATAAAAAGTAGGTATACTTTATGTAATCAGGCGCTACTTTGTCCCGATTAACATTGATAACCGGCTCGACACCCTCGACCCTCGACTGATTTCCACGGATTATCGTGTAAAGCGACGCGATCCGATTGCTATTGGTTTCGTCATGGTAATTAATTTGGATAAGCCTGACTGAATGACTGGGATATCAATATTGGTAAATTGTTTAATTAGGTCTGACGTTTTGCTAAATTTGCCGACTGACTGCGACGATGGATGGTTAGAGCTTTTGTGATTCTACTTTTTCAGTCTCGTTCTTTGATTGTTCGTTCTAAATGTGTGACCGGTAAAGATATACTTATGCGACAAAACAAGATCATCATCATAACGCATATTCTAATCGAGCAATAAGACAAATGTAGGCGATACAGCGCTTAAGCTAATGTTTTACTTTTTTATTTACGTCTCTTCTGGAGAAAGGCTTCAATAGGCGCATAGGCCTTACCACAAAAAAGTTATACCGGTCTTAATCGCCAATTTGTATGACGACTTAGAGATTTAAACCTAGTCTAGTGATTTAGACCAGGTTTAAAACCACTGGTAACTGGTTATAAAACCACTTGTATGGCTCTACATAGTTTAATACGTTTACAATTACATATGTAGAACAATAAACAAGTGAAAAGCATTGAAGGCATTACGGAAACCATACAAGTTGCCAACCAACTGTCACAGTAACCTAGTTAATATTTAACATCTTAAACATCCAATTAACGATACACATACAATAGTTATACAATATTAAAACTGAGTACTTCACACGAATTGTAGACTAAACCGCAGGCTATATTGATTCCAGTGAAAGCTATAAATAGCGTCTGTTGTTGTGGCCTTTTTAATAAAACACGCGAACAAAAGTAGGGCTCGATCGATACTAGTTTTAATGTCAAACTATATGACTGAACGGCTGTTTAGTGTAGTGTGGAGTGGATTTTGTTGAAAATGTATATTGTTTGTTAGTTTTATTATAATTGTCTAGTCACTACTTATTACAAAACAAAGTCGCTTTCTCTGTCCCATTATCTCTATGTTTGCTGAAATCTTTAAAACTAAGTAACGGATTTTGATGCGGTATTTTTTTGCGGTGATTCAAGAGGAAGGTTATAGGTTAATCAATAAAGTAATGGGTTAGGCGGTGCGAAGTACGCCGGGTTATTTTCCATATTACTTTACGTTGTTTGTATAAGGTGGACGCAAACAAGGTACTAAGTCGATGATGAACCCAAATCACAATCACAACTAATGTAGCGATTCGATAACACAGTGCATTTGTAACAGCAGGGTTGTTTGCAAGCCAATAGGTGCATTATTTGTTAGGAGCCTTTGAAACATCACCCCTATAAAACTACAATCAATTTGTTTCAAAATGAAGCTGACACATAATTGACATAGCAACACTATAGTTTACATATTATATCAAACAATGTTAACTTGCTTCGGTCAGAAATTAAATTGAAACTTCTATTCAAAGTACATCTCGTCAGCTAGTTCAGCTACAGTATTATGGATTGTTATTTCAACGTCAACATCAATCAATTTGAGAGCTGACCGGAGCTCAGCTGATCTGGCAGTAAAAAGCTCACCATCCAACCGTTGCAGAATCGATCGTCATTTATTTTTCAGCAATTCTTCCAATTGGCAAAATGCAGTGAACTCTCGTTGGTTCATGAAACTCTTGTAATACTGTCGGATTAATTTCTGATTAGAGAAATGTGGGATTTTAATTGATTAACTGTAATAGTGAAGGAGGTGCGTAGCATTTCGGTAAAGTACTTGCACGGAATCCACATCGCGGTGGGTTGCAGTTTAGGTCAGTACGAATTGATTTGGTTCAGTAAAATTTTGTCCTATGTCGCTGCGTTTTCGCGTTACAGCGGATTGAACTTGTCAAAAAAAAAAACTATGCTAAATTATTTGCACGTGTCTGCCTTTGGGGTTCATGGTTACAATCATCTTGAAACTAAATAAAATCAAAAAGGCAGACAATTAGGGCTCTGCGTTTTCATGGGACGGAGTTGTAAAAATGTAAAAAAAAAAAACTATGCTAAATCATTAGCACGTGTCTGCCTTTGGGGTTCATGATTACAATCATCTTAAAAACCACGAAAATCGAAGAGGCAGACACTTAGAGCTCTGCGTTTTCATGGGACGGAGGTGCAAAAATGTAAAAAAAACACTCTACTAAATCATTTGCTCTCGATTCTAATTGTGATCATTCGATTCATTTGGACTCCCTGGATAAAAAAAACCATTTGGAAGACACTTTGCTCGCTGATTTTTAGTTGTACGACTGTTTGAAATTCACGGAATCAAAGCAATGCGTGTATTTTATCTGATAAATAGGATTCCTTATAGTTTTAATTCCGTCATACGTTTACAGGATGACTATATAATCGTTAGCCCCAGAGGCAGACAATGTGCAAATGTTTTAGTATAGTTTTTCATATTTTTACATTTTTGAAACGTTGTCAATTGAAAACGCAGGGCCACCATGTTGGCAGACTATTTTTCCGAGGTCCTTTTTATTGTTTTTATTCAAACAGTACATGTCTGCCAAGCGTGCAAATATATATATTTTTTTTAAATAATAAAAATAAATTTAAAAATTAATAACTACAAAAGTCAGAGCCCTAGATGTCTGCCTCTTCGATTTTACGTGTTAACAGGATGGCTGTTATCATCAGTCCCAGAGGCAGACACGTGCAAATGATTTAGTAGAGTTTTTTTTTTTACATTTTTGAAACCTTGTCAATTGAAAACGCAGGGCTACCATGGTGGCAGACGCGGTCCTTGATGTTTGTTAGGGTATTATTATCGCTATTAATAGCGTCTGCCAAGCGTGCAAATAATTTATTTTTTTTAAATCATAAAAAAAAAATCAAAAATTAATATCTACAAAAGTCAGCGCCCTAGATGTCTGCCTCTTCGATTTTACGTGTTGACAGGATGGTTGTTATCATCAGCCCCAGAGGCAGACACGTGCAAATGATTTAGTAGAGTTTTTTTTTTTTACATTTTTGAAACCTTGTCAAATGTAAACGCAGGGCTACCATATTGGCAGACGCGGTCCTTAATGTTTGTTAGGGTATTATTATCGCTATTAATAGCGTCTGCCAAGCGTGCTTATTATTTAGAAATTTTGCTCGCCACCTCCCTAATTATAATATGTAACCTAGTTAAGCGAAATAACTTAATTCTTGTTTTACCTTTGTAGGAAGGATTACAGTTTTATTATAATTCTACAAATTTTGCTTCATAATATGAAAAGATCGAGATATAATTAAATCGTATGTAAGTAAATATGAATATGACATGAATATGACACCAATATTTGAACCTTTACTTTTTCAGTAAAGCTTTAAGACTAATTCAAGATGGTAGGTATACCTACATATTTTTTTTGTGCCTTCTGTCGTGTTTGCTGCCGCTGCTCGCTTCACAACGAAAGAACCGTACACATAACAATGATCACACAAGCAAGACACTACACATTACATTATTTATACAGAACTAGTCGACCCGGCGAACTTCGTACCGCTTAAGCTTTTAGTATTTTGTGCATGTATTTTACTTATAAACCTTCCTCTTGAATCACTCTATCTATTAAAAGAAACCGCATCAAAATCCGTTGCGTAGTTTTAAAGATATAAGCATACATAGGGACAGACGCGGGAAGCGACTTTGTTTTATACTATGTATATATATATATTGATATTGATTATCGCTAAACGGAACTTAAAAGAGTATTGAACTTCTTTAAGCTGTTTATAACAGCAACCAAACATTTATCTAGGATCACCGAAATCACGTCGCACCTGTCTATGCAGTGCAGAGATGTTATTTATGCTGATTTAAAAATAAATCTTCAGCTACCGGGCGCGTGCACGTGGCAATCACTGGTCTGAGCTAGATCAGATCATCTCACGATTTGTTTGTATGATTTCTGAGCTAGTGTCTCTTGTTTTAGTACCCATTACGCTACTGCGACGCGCTTTATTACATTTGAGTGTTTGCAGTTTTATGATTTTGCTTCGACTTATGTTTCAGAATAGGCTTATACTTAGTAAAGTACCTCTAATTAATTACGTGGATGGATCCAACAGTTCGTGACCAAATACATGTATTTGTTTTATTGACAATCGTAAGAATTAGGTATCTTATGTCTTATTAAATATAAGAGAATAAATTAAGATATAAGACGTATTCGGTATTGATTCTGGTATTTTACGTATAAAATGAAATGGAGTTGAAAAAGCATAAAGTCTGTAAAATTATACAATTTTATGATCATGATGTTACTGTTTACCAGAACTGTATTGTATTCTTAATTTCAACAATCATTACTAAGATAAGAACTATTATCTAAAACACAAACTAATTGCCTCTATAATTAATACTAACGCTAGTCCAGACGATGTTAAATCGTCTTAAGGCTAAAGCTAAAAAAAGATTGACATTTGCCATTCTAGTTTCAGGGGTCACACTGTCACGACCATCATTGCGTTCGTGGCGATATGTTACTGGCAATGAACCGTAAAAATCTCATTTAAATATGGATGTCTTTCCAGTCTGAAATATCCACATAGCTTCAAAAAGGTTTGTTTGTTTAAGGGGATATACTTTTTTAACTAAATTACAATTGATATTTAATTTTATTAAATAACATTACATTAATTTGACAGTGCGAACCCAAGGTTATTACAGCGATGTAAAACTAACAAGTTTAACTTTCATGTAGTTTCATACGTTGATTTTTCACTGAATATAATTAAGTTTCTCATTTATCAGTACAGAAGAAAGTTAAGCATAGAAAAGGTGAATATATCTTCACAAGATCTTCACTTTGGGAGTCTAAAACTGAAATAAAAAAAAAGATTTTTCGAGACTATCGGAATACCCGTTATAAGTAGGTGTATGCAGCGTAGTAAGTGAGTAGGGAAAACAAATAGAGGGCGACCAAAACAGGGTGTTCCCACGTCAGGTGTCACGTGGGTGTCACTGTGTCACACACAGAGTACTCAGTCAGTGTGGCATCTATATTATGCACCAGTTCTTGTGCATAGGTATGTTGCTTGCGAAATACTTTAATGTTGTATTTTTTATTAGTTAGGTACAGTAGCGGTCTAGGAGGCCTTAACAGATTTGTCTATGGTTTCGTCAGCCCTAGACTGTATTGCCAAAGAATATTGAATAGCTTTTTTGCAATACAGAAACACCGAAAGTGTTACGGTGACCTAGACCATCACTGTACATTTAGGTGTGCCTTTACTTTTTTGTGCAAGTACTAAGTTAACCTTCATTCAACAGTAGTTGCTGAAAGTCGCTCTAAATTTTTATTCTTCATTTTTTTCTAGGATAACAGTGAAAAATGGGAAAATGGCTAAAGCTAACTAGGTATATACCAACACATAAAACTAAAACCTAACTTAAAGTAAGAATACCCTGAAATCAGGTGTGATTAGTTTGAGTCAGCCTGCGCGTTATCGGGTCCATCCATCAGCTTGATCCGGAGTCATTAACGTTGTTTTTAGTAAAATATTTGAGTCTGCCAATAAGAGCACAGTTTTCATCGGAATCGTTTTGCAAAACAATATGAATGTGAGAACCTACTTGGGTAGAAGAGCTGATTTTAGATTTCAATCAGCCGTACCTCCTGCCGACGAAGTTCATTGTCTTCATTCTATTTTTGTGTTGAAATGCGACTCTACATTTTTTTTTAACTTTGGCAAGAACTAAGTATAAAGTTGAATACACTGAAAATTAAGGTACATACCTACTTTTTGTACTCATTAGATCAAATGTATTTTTGCAAAAGTATTTGTGTAATATTAGCTAACCCATATTCAATTCAATCAGTCGGGGAAGCACGTAAGTAATATAAAGGAGGGAAACGGGCAGTTTCCTGCGGCTTTCAGGAATTGAGACAGCTCTAGCGGCGGCGATGGTATTCATGAGTATAAGACATATAATGTATAGGTATTATTTTAAACTAGTCGACCCGGTGAACTTCGTACCGCATAACCTTACTCTATGTTGTGCATGTATTATACATATAAATCTTCCTCTTAAATCACTCTATATATTTAAAAAAAACCGCATGTAAATCCGATGCATAGTTATAAAGATTTAAGCATACATAAAGACAGACGCGGAAAGGGAATTTATTTTATACTATCTATTGATAAGTAAACCTGAAACTGTAGATTTTTATGCAGAATAGAAATAGATCAAATACAGCAATTTAAACCTTAATATTTAACCCGAATAAGTACTTACATACTCACGAAGTATAACCCCTCTGGTGTCGCGGTTTTCGGGTTCAAAAGAGTTCTAAATTAAATTATAAATAATAAATTTAATTGTGAACTATAAATGTTTTTACAGATGGTTTATAAAATTATTATTAAATGTTTAGAGCCATTATCATCCTATCCATTACTAAGAATCGTTAGCTTCTTAATAATTCAAATCCGTTCGGTATTTTAGGCGTTACAGTGAAACAAACATACAAAAGACTGCCAAATAAATATCCTTTATTTTTTATATTCACTGGATTTAAGTAAAAATGCAATCGTCCGTACACATTCCGTACATATTGTAAGTAGACATAAGCAGGAAAGAAGAGCGTTCTTAAAAACAAAACCCAACCTCCTGAAAAGCTCTTTGAATTGAATGCGCCCAGCAAAGTTAAAATAACCCGCATAAAACCGGAACGAGCGGGTTTTTTTTTTCTACAGCAAGCGGTTTCCTGACCCCAATATGTGGCTGGTGAAGCGGGAGACTTGATTAATTCCTGCCAGTGGCATCTTTGTTATAGACGCTGGCCCCGGTAAATTAGGTGAATGTAATGTATAGGTAAGTAATATATGTGGAAGAACGTTTTTTTCGTGGTACCGTATCACAAATGCTGGGACCAAATGCTGATCGAAACTCTTTTCAATATATTCATTGAACTAATTAATAGGTATCTGTAACGAATAGGTAAGTATTCGTTCGTTTCGTGCATTGCTTGTAATTAAACGGTAAAATTACTCTAACCTAAGTATTCCCTTTTAGTGATAAAGCCGCCATTTGCATTGTTTTAGGTATTATGTTAATTTTTGTATTATTTGGTTTGATGATTTATTTGGTTGCAATAAAGTATTCTCATAGTATTCTTACCTATAATAACTTATCTTATCTTTGAAGAATATAATTAAGTTTATTATTATTATTATTACTAGCCTGTGTTATCCCACTGCTGGCCAAAGGCCTCTTTCCCCTC
Source organism: Euspilapteryx auroguttella (assembly GCA_951802225.1). Taxonomy (NCBI): domain Eukaryota; kingdom Metazoa; phylum Arthropoda; class Insecta; order Lepidoptera; family Gracillariidae; genus Euspilapteryx; species Euspilapteryx auroguttella. The sequence continues at coordinate 7,931,452 of OX637653.1, forward strand.
CTTCCACACTTCCCTGTCCTGGGCAGATTCCCACCAGAAAAAATAAGGGCTACCGGAACTGTAATTTTTATTCAGCAACGGTACCAATTTTAAGGGCCTTTCGTTGAGCTATTCAGGTACCTTTAATCATCATAAAATGAGCTGTTGATAGTCAAGTTACGGCTCTCGTAATAGTCAATATGAACTTAGGACCTTAAGTCCAAGCTTATAAAGGTGATCTTATATTGTAATTGGTTGGTATAAGTATTAGATAACGTATTTTATCATCCTATAGGTGCTGAAGTGAGTGCAAACATACGAAGTCTCATAGAATTGGTACAGTGGCGGACACAATCGGCGTAACACTTCCGGTTTTTCTGTATTACAAAATAGCTCTTGTTCTTTGGCAATACAGTCATGCCCCCGCAGCACGACGGACCATTTGTCGAATCTAACTGTCACTTTTAATCACTTTTGACATTTCAATGCTGGAAAATGTATGGAGACGATCGACAAAAGTGACAGATAGATACGACAAATTCGACAAATTGTCCGCCATGTTACCACTGTAGCGGCGGTAACATGACGGACAATTTGTCGAATTTGTCGTATCTATCTGTCACTTTTGTCGATCATCTCCATACATTTTCCAGCATTAAAATGTCAAAAGTGATTTAAAGTGACAGTTAGATTCGACAAATGGTCCGTCGTGCTGCGGGGGCTGGACCGACGAAACCATAGACAAATCTGTTACGGCCTCCTTGTCCGTGACTGTACGTGGGACAGTACTGGCAATGCTGCTCTGCTATTTATGGAAATGTTTTAATGCGAACAGTGGTGCCACTAGAAAAAAATCTTCCAAAGCAAGGCTTTATAACATAAAAAAAGAGATCTTGGTCCCTAGTATTTTTTAACTTTATAAGAATCTCTAATGATATCTATGTATATATTACTGTTTGTTGCTAAAAGTTTCACGTTCAAGTAAAAGACAACTTTTAATTTTTAGGTGATTTCCCCACTTAGTCCACCTAGAAAATTCTGCTTCCCCATCTTAAAATTTAGACAAACTTTTAAAACAAAGACAGACCTTTTCAACTTATCTTATTTACTTTAGTTCAGTTCTCGACACTCATTGTAATTTGTTTATCGCTCATCTAAACTGAATATAAATTATTCTTCTCAAATAATTTTAATACAGGTAGTAAAATTTATCTTTAAAAAAGTAATCTAAGATATTAAGCCAGGAGCTAATCTTTGTAAGTAACGTTAACTTAGCAACATTAACTCGAAATACATTTTCTAAGAAGGTTCAAAGCGACGGGCACTTTGTAAACTGAAGCCTGAAGCCATTTCCGCGCGACCCCTGCAGCGACTACACTCGCTTTATCCCGCCAAAAGCCTAGTACGAGTTTAATACGACTCACTGTACCTACAGTCGGACACAGACGGCGTAACACTTCCGGTTTTTTATGAATGGCATGTTTTTTAGTTAAAGCCTAAACCTTTTGAAAAGGCTTATGACTTTAAAAAAAAGTGTGTCAGGATCGTAGCAAGTGGAAATCAATTGTCTCTGCCTACTACGATGGGAGACAGGCGTTACGTTATCCATGTATGAATTTGTATGTGTAACTCAAAGGTAGAGTTATTTGTCCTTCTTGCATTAAGTTGTTATTCATAAGAAGGTACTTTCTAAGTTATAAGGTACCTACTTAGAACAGACAAAAACAAAAATAATCATCTTACTTTTCGAAAATGTCTATTACAATATACTTACTTAGTAACTTATGCACTGTTTTTTCATCTAACACGTAATTAAACGTAAATAAAAAATAAATAAAAATAAAATGATGATACTTTTTGTATTATTACCTATCTTTTGTTTTGTAAATATAAATGTTTTAACCCTAGTGGCTAAGATTCGTCTAAGACTAGTGTAAAACTTGTATATGGTGATTTGTGGAAACAATAAAGTATTGAGTATTGTATAACTTATATTGTTTTTCATTTATTTAAGTTATAATTATAAATATTTTTATTGAATAAAATCTTACATTAGTCTTACTTCATTATCGTGTGTAGTGTAATTTAAATTCACGCCACTATTATCGCCCTATACCACACACACTGTAATAGTTACGTAATCCAATGTAACCGCCCCTCTAGGTCTAACATTAAAATTACACGAATGACGTCAAACGTCGACTGTGGAAGCGGGATCTCCTACTTTTCCGACCTACTTACTTTGGTAGGAAGACGGACGACGTATTGGCAAATTACCAATACGGCCATTGCCTTCCTAGGATAAGTAAGAAGACTAAAAAACCGTTATTTTTGAGTTAGTATAGGATAAAAGTTACTATGTATGTGAAACCACGTCTCGGTTTGGCGCGAAGAACTTTCAATTTATAATGTCGTTATTTTAGAAACATTCTTAGCTATAAATATAAATTAAAAGAACGAAAAAGTACAAAAGTATGTTTCAATGTTTTTTTATTAGGTAGAAACGAACCCGCAAAATAAAGAGAACGGCGAGTTTTCATAATTAATGGGAAAAGTGTGCGACTACTTTTCCACCAACGATAAGTAAGTCTTTAAATAGTTTTTTTTTTTGTATTACAATTGCTACTACGAAACTAAGTAAGTAAATTGGGTAAGGTTATTAAATAATTTAAGCCGAAGCCTAATAACATTATTTATAATTTAAGGCTCTCCCACAAATATCTTCAGTCATTTAGTAAGTAAGTATATGTACGTCTATACACTACACTGCTCGCACTGCTGCGATAATTGCGATGCAATATGGCAAGGCAAAACGCTTCTCGGCTGATTAAACTATCCTATGTGGGAGGCCTTTAATTCTTTATGCTCTTAGGGTGGAGTATATTCAAAAATAGTTCTTAACCACGCCTTAAAAATTTCTTTTAAAAAAAAAAGAGACCCGCCTTCAATAAATTTACACATACATAAAACTGAGAACTTCCTCTTTTCTGAAGTCGGTTTAAATACTAAAACCTTTTTCTGAATGTAACAAATACTTTTGTGAAAACCGCATCCAAATCGGTTCAGCCAAACTCGAGATAAGTCAACAAGCATACATACTTGCAAACATACAGGCCAAACTGATAACCTCCTTTTTGAAGTCTGTTAATAAGAAAGAGGAACTGTTACTTACCGAGTTGTTTTACACTGTGTCAAAGACATTTGATAGTTCATAGTGTGTAGTAGGTAAAGGTACAAGCTTATCTTATTCTATAGCGTTTTTGCCACAGAACAAGGAAGATGCTCGTTTTTGCTCAGGTAGAACTACAGGCACCTATAATATACCGTATACCTACTTAGTATGCAAAGGCTTTTAATCCTTCCCTTGACTATTACGACTAAACCTTCAGCTAAATCCGGCCCGGCCGTTCTCGAGTTTTAGCGAGACTAACGAACCACGATTCATTTTTATATGTAAAGTAGCTTTATAGTACATCGATTATATAAGAAGGTATAACAAAAACCAAATACACGCAGTCTACTTTACCTTCTTAAAGAAAAGCACGTTAGCATTTGAATCGAAATGTCCTGCATCGTTGAACTTAATGTCTACCACCTATGTCTTTTATATAGGTAAGTAGATTCTAAGTTTTTTCACCGAACCATAACACCGAATTATAACAAATTTGAGGCAGAATAGTTACTTAAACATAGAATTAAAATATGTTCTGACTTACCTTCGGCGCTCCCACAAGGTATCGATTCCCCACGCCACCACCAGCCACTAGAGAAAGCAGCAAAGCAAAATAGAACCAAATGAAACCACAACACACTAAACTGTCCACTTTTATCGCCAACCAACTCGAGCTCGTCCAACTCTTCGAAACTTTGTTGAAAGTGGTAAAAAGCACGGATTTTTACGAATAGGAATTTTAGGTGTATTTTTCCTGTGGTCAAACTGCTAGTCGCGGGCGGCGGGAAAGTTTTTTGCCGTTCACAAGCTTCTCCATTCCGGCGATAGGACGGGATCTTTTCAGTGGTTGCAGACGAGTGCGCCTTTGTTACGCAATTCTGCGACGGCAATCCGCCAGGGGGCGGTCGCGTCGTGGCGCAGTGACGGGCATGCGCACTACGCGCTCGACGAACAAAGTAAATTCATCAAACTTTCCTCATTCGTCACCTGTGTGTAGGGAGCTTTTAACCTAAACTAGGTAACTTATCCGATAGCAATGCTAAATATCAGAGAGAAGGTAAATCACTAACTAAATATGAAAAGGTGATCCTGGACGTTGTATGGATAAGGCCGCTTAGATCGCTTTTATTCTTTTGGTCTCTTTGTTTAGTTATATTTATAAGTACCCACTACTTACCTAGTTATTTTATAATGTAAGTTTATGTACTGTAGGGTACTTCTATATATGTACATGTACCTACAATTAGGTAAATACTTACCTACCATAACAAGGTACCTAATGGTTTTTCCGGAAAAGATAGATAATAGACTTTATAATACAATCAATCAACCTTCAATCAACTTAAAATATTACAATATTCTTAAATTAAAACAAAATAGATTGTATGTATGTGTACACGTACGTACGTGTGTTTCTGTATCACGAAAAAGCCCGTTATCTTAGTTCGCAGGAGAACAATTGACAAAGTGTTACGCTGAACGAGTCCGTGACTGTTTGTACCTATTTCATTAAAGTTGGTAAGGTAAATAAATAAGTATTATCTGTGCTTATTACCTGATTGTCCGAAAAGTAAGATGATTCCGTGCTTCGGAAGGCACGTTAAGCCGTTGGTCCCAGCCGCAGTAGTGGTCGTTATAACCGCGGCGACAAGCCTGGCCCCTTGTCACGTTGGTAATAAAAGCATAAACTCGGCTAAATGTGGGTCCGGCTCTTGAGCTGGTACCTCTGCCTAACCCTCCGGGGAATAAAAGGCGTGAGATTATGTATCTGTGCTTATAGTCTTGTAGGATATTTATAATTAGGTAAGTACAGGTTTTTGCTATTCTGATATTCTAGGTAGGTACCTACAGTGGCAGTCTAGGACGGCGTAACACTTCCGTTTATATTCTGTTTTCCAAAATAGCTCTCTTGTTCCTTGGTTACTGTCTGAGGCACACGAGACCGTAGACAAAAGTGTTACTCCGTCCTAGTCCGCCACTGTACATACCTATTTTATTTATGCCATGCCTACCTAAGTATATATTTTTTTAATTTCAGGGGTTGAACTGGATGAAGTCCGCTGATAATGGCGATCCGTGGAGGCGGCCTTTATCCAGCAAGAGCCATGTGAGAGCGCTATCAAATTGCATTAAAACAACCCTCGTTTTATTTACACACTTTATTTAAAATAATAAAAACAAACATTACTGAAATCAACTTCAATGACAGTAGGTATACTGTAACCGTAAGTACAACATTCATATTTTTATTAATACTAATCAATTCACAAAAAAAAAACAAAGATATGTCGACAATTACACTGATATTTCAAAGATATGATGAGAAATTACATTTACTATAAGATAAGTGACGATTTTTTCAACCTTTGCCTCTCCAGTTAAAAGATTTATTAAAATTAAGACAAAAATACCAAATATAAATTATCTTTCATATGTTTTGATAGTGATGACTACTAATGTGCTTTTATTGTAAACATTATCTTTGTAGATTATTTATTATTACCTATTAAAAGGGCAAGTTTATATAAAATTAAATGCCTTTGAAAAATATCAAATTATAATTTAAAGAAAAATCAAATTTAATAAAAAAATTGCACAGATCTCTCAATTTTTCTTATCAACATTTCAGTCATTATTCTATTTTTGTTTAAACGTAAAAGTAATTTGGATATAAAATTATGCAAAGAAATCAGAAAAATTAAGTTATAGTTGATTATTGCTAAGTAATATTTAGTAATTTATTAAAATTATTGAGTAATACGCTGTGTTCAATAAAATATACTTTTGCTTACAAGTTGAGTAAGTATGCACGCGGAATTTATACTGTTAATTCAAACATGTGATGTCAATTTATAATTTTTTTCATTACCCTGATTTATTTCTAGTAAATATTTTGAATTGATCATTATAAATTACTTATTATGTTTCTATAGAAGGGATATAAGCGATTAATATGTGAATTATTTGTATATGCATAAATTACACAACCCAATTACCCAGTTTTTACCGACCTGTTAAACGATGTACTTACAGAAAATAAGAGCTCTAACACTGAAGCATTTTGTCTCTTTGTACTAGGTATATTTATCTAGAAAAAAGAAGGTTTTTACAAAGCGTTTGCGCCAAGTGCACATCCAACATTAACTATCAAAAGTTTAGTTGAGGTTCTTTAAAATCGGTGCGATAAGATTGAAACAATCAGGTGCTACCACGTAAATTTCAATTAATTTCCCTATTATATTTAATAAATATTTAGCTAAAATTTAATTATTACACATATTTTGTTCATTACTATACAGCGCAACTGACCCTGTTGACAAAGGCAAACTTTAAAATGTGACAAAAAAAAAAACTCAACATGTAATTATAAAAAATGCCTAATAATATAATAATGATGAACTGATGTAGCTAAATATTATGCTGAATCTCAGCAAAAACAATAATAATAGTAACAACATGTCAACAACACAAAGTAAAATTTCTGAGCTTAATTACATTAACGAATAAAACTTGAGCAAATGAAAAATAACAACAACTAATATTAAACTAATTGATATAAGTATTTTAATCAATACACCGTAACATATGAGCCATTATTATGAATAAAATTATTTATAATAATATATTTTATTAAATTGAACGTATTACATTTAAAAAAAAAATGATTATTTACTAATTGTATAATAATTGCATTGCACTAAATTTATTGTAAACACGACAACGCTCCGTCTCTTTATGTCACTGCGCATTAGAGAGACAACCTTTACATAACATACAAAATATAGAGTAACTTCCGCCTGTGCTCGTGCTTGGATTTAATATTGAAATACTTTTGCCAACAATTTGAGCTAAAGGGTGCACTATAATCTAGTCCTAATTACCATCTCCGAAGGATTCTTTCTCTCTGTACATCCGCGCACTAAAGTGCAAACCAATACTAATCACAGCTACGATACCATTCCACACTTTTAAACCTCACAGCGTCTACAATTTTAGCTCTATGTTATACCTGTGTGGTACATATAATGTACAAAGCTCTATACATCATCTTAATTGCAATTTTCATTACATTAAAATACATAAATAATTGATTTTATCTATAACATGTATTCCAATTCAATTCAAGCGAGACCATCGTGTATTTAATACAAGAACAACTCCGAACATTAAATTCAAAAAAAAAAATAATGATCAGAAAAAAATATATAAAATTTTGACTAGCATTCCTTAAAGTTTAGTTATCAATGAGTTACTAATTTCAGTACAATCTGACTAGTATTCACCGATACAGCGCCACTAAATGTGACCCATTCCCCAATTCAAAATACTTTTGTAAACCATTCAAATCTTCACATAAAATTTAGTCACAACTTTGGCACAATCATTCACTATTTCATTATAATTTATTCATATATTATTATTATTGAAAATATTTAGCGGGGAAGACTTAGGGTTATAATATGATTACGGGATATGTACCGGGGCTAAATTCAAGTCTGTGATCTTATGACCTAGGGTGCAAAATTAATAATAAGTGGATTACATAAGTACCTAGTAAGTATAATATATGCCAATATTGCTTCTTGCGTTACTGTCTTTATTGCAGCTGCATGCAAGCCTGGCTGGCTTTTGGCACTGTCACTCTTTTATCTCGGAACAAATTAAGCGTTCAAACTGGTCCTATGATACCTAAGCTTATTCTACTTTAGCCTAAGTCTTTTGTTTTTCTTTTTTTTTTTGTATTTTTTTAAATATTTAGATTACCACAGGAATATTATTAATTTACCATTTTGATCTAAGACTAAATATACATGAGCAGTCTGGAGAGGGTGTTAAAATAATTCGAACAAACTTTACCACAGCGTTAAAACATCAACTACAATCAGAATAATTTTATCATAAACCACAACAACACTAATGTTTAAAATGAAATTGCTTAACAATCTTTGGCTTTGATCCCTAAACCAATATTCCATAGAATTTTCACGCCGATACACTGCATTTTGTGAACAATTAGAGATCTTAATAAAATTAAAATTTACTTAGATGACTCTATCACATTTAATAACACTATTTTTTTTCCTCTTTTACAACTAACTGATTTTTATTGAAGTTGTTCAGAGATATACTGAAAGAGTCGATTAAAAATCTGTCCGCGTATATGTAAGTTTCTTAAAGGATTTGATCCCATCGGTTACTTATGGCCGCGCCGCGACGCATACTGTAACGCCTAGCTCCAGTACGTTACGATTATTTTTATGTACAAATATTGTCTTTTACCCTCTCACTCTGTCCGCCTACGCTACGCTACGGCGCACTACGAGCGTCGCCCGCCGGTCGCCCCGGCATTACCATTACTGACTTTTCAATACCTTACGATTGATCGCTTATTTCCATAGTAAATTCGATCATCTTAACTCCTGCCTGATCCATGAACAGCGAAGTATTTCCCATGGCCTTAAGACCATCAGCTGTCCGTGAATGACATAATAAAATTGGCACATTAATTAAAATAGTATACACGTCATTTATATTTTGTTTTGTATACGAACGAACCCCCAATTTGTCCCCGCAATAAACCGTTTCAACAAGACCGACGCAACGCACCCAAATATACATCAATTAAATACAAGTGGAGAATAAATATAAGAATATCTAAAATACTTATAAACTTGTAACAAATGTAAACATACTTAGCTAGAATCTAATGAGTTACCAATAGCCTTTTAATTTTTATCTGATGCCGTTTTGGTCTCACTTGAAGATGTAATACGCCGGCAGCGGGCCGTAGCGGCGGCCGGGAAGCCCCATTCAATGTATCGGAGCTTTCACAATGTGGTTGGGAGCGATGTAGTGGTAGCCGGGCAGCGGCAGGCCCGCTGTCTCCATAGTGATCCTGCAAATACCCACAAACTTTATTACTTCACTTTAAAATGTTGTCATCGAAAGGTTGAAAATCTCTCTAAACACCATGGCAGCGACTGACGCAAGAATTATTTAAATTTAAACTTGTATTTCCAGAAGATTTGGCAAAAACGTTCAAATCCTGATACCGTTCCATGGCAGCCATTTTGTCGATAACATTAAACACACGACAAAATGGCCGCCAAACAGTCATCTTGCAAGAATCATCCTCCTATTAAACGGCCGCGTGTTTCAATACACTTTTGCAGGTCATGACACCGTGCGCAACACTAGAGCTAAGAATTCACGAAAAGGGATAGTCAAAGGTGGAAGGCTATTTAGGAACATGGATTCATTTTTAAATATGTTATTTATAGCATGCACAATTAAATAGTCCAATCAATAAGATATTTCATTAAAGGACACCTTGACTAACTTCACTTTCATTTTTAAACAAAATCAAATGAAAAAAAAAAAAAAAACTTTATCGAATTCTGTGGGTATTAAAACGAAATACTTAGTTATCTTAGTAAATTATCACCTGCCTTTCAAATCTTCCTTTTTGATTGGAATATAGAATAGATATAAATAGTGGATGTCTAGGACGTAAATTAAAATTGAAAGGAAATCTCTTACCGGGATGTTTTGGGTCCAGATTTGGATGTGGCATCGGCTTGTAGGTACACAGGAAGGTGCCTGGGTGTGGCGGGTGGGACCTTTGGGAAGCTTGGGTACCTTATTTTACCTGGTTATTACTTATAATTGTTTACTTTTTGCGAAACTTTACGTCTAATAGATGTTAATATTTTACCAGCGACAAGACGCCATTTTGTGGTTAATCTCGGAACCATTTCATATTTAAAAATGAAAGAAGGTAAATCTAAAACTTTAAGTTTTTGTTTAAATGTTAAGTACATCAAACAATAATAAAAAATACGTTTTTACAATATTTAACTAATTTTTAAAAAAAAAAGTTATTGATATTATTTAAATAATACAACTAATTAAAAACAAAAGCAAAACATTCCTTTCATTAATTTATTAAATATGTACTAGAAACAATACACTTTTACTTAATGACACTAGCGATTGATAATAATAAAAGTTTCAGAAACGATATGATAATGTATTTTAAGCTTAATTAACATGATTTTCTTTGCTTTTCTATACAAATGAAATTTTCACTTCGCTAGTCTGCCAAAATGTAATTACATTATCACATTGCTATTATTTAACATTAATTATTATTACAAATCATTGCGGTAATGTTATAACAACAATTTACTTGTTAATTCGTTTACCAATAAAATAGGTAAGTACATGTGTACTGTAATTACATCTTGTTTTTTTATTGTTTTAATCCTAAAATCGTTCTAGAGCAATCGGATTGGACCTCGATTCAATTTTTTATTTAACTCTAGCGTCAACTAAACCGGTTTAAAGTAAATGGTTAAAAATGTTTATATCAAATAGGGTTGTTTTAACATTATACTGCTCCATAGCTCAGTTGGCAGTGTTGCGGACTGAAATGCGTGTGCACCTGGGTTCGATTCCCGGCTGGGCGAACATTGTTATGATGAATTTTGATGTTTGTTTCCGGTCTGGGTGTCTCTGTATGTTTCCGGCACCCTAGATACAGGTTCTTTAGTTCTAACTATAGAAACCAGAATTTTATGTGTTCATTATTTAACCATTTACTTTAAATCAGGCAGTAATCTTTAAAAACCTCACACGAAAACTATGTTACCATGAAAACTCTTAAGCCTATTAATATGAGTAGATAAACATTCCGCACCTTAACTTTACTACGCCCTGTGCTATTGCAAACTCATCAAAAAACGCTAAAAGGACTGCAATAAAAATTATCAAATGAAGCATAATTTAATCACAGATTTAAAACCTTTTTAATAAAAAAAACAACTGTCTTCCATTGACTTTTTCTAGATTATTTCATAAAATGACGTAAGCAGTCCCAATTCTGTTATTAAATCATGATACACCTCTGACGCCTAAATAATTTGCGGTGCTCAACACACTAAAAAATACATAATAAAAGTAGCAAAACAAACCAGAATAAAACTGAAACAGAACTGTTTTACCTAAACCTAACATCCTACGCTAATGTTCGTAGACCTATTTACAGAGCCGAGCGGTCAAATTGTGTACCTCTGAATATCTTTCTTTGTTGTTTTTATTCCGTTTTTTCGAAACCAAAGTTCATTATATCATTACTGCAAACGCAGTTATCAATAATGAGATACGATTGACCGTTATACTAAAACAACCCTGTTTTATTAAAATTCCCTTCGTCTTTAGCCTAGTTTATGTACAAAACGTTAAATGCAAAGCATCCTACAGCTCTTAATAAGCATCCTACTCCCTCTACTATTGTCACACAATTATCTTTACTCGTATCCAAACACGATGGTAAAAAATTAAATACGACAATCTGCGTAAAGAAAATGAATAAAAAATTAAAAGTAATTGCGACGATTGCTATTTCAATCCGTAGAAATGATTTAGGTCCAAAATAATACAACAATAAAAAAGAGAGAAAAAACATGATGATTAAATAAAACCGTAAAGTGAAGACACAGTCATCCGGTAACTAAACTTTAACCTCAGATTAAGAAGGTATTTACATGATTTCAAAGTCAAGTTCTAATTTACAAATCGTATTGCTGAGTGCATCGCTACAATTCTTTGGCCAGCTGTTTCAGCTATCGCATAGCCTAAAAATCACTCGTATTCTCGTCGCCTAATTGGCTATCTACACCGCCGCTTTTGCAAACCTACCATCTGGTAGAGCATTTTACTAAATTTTCTACAGTTTTACTTAAAATATTTTCTCGTCTTATTTCGTCTACTTAGCAATCTTGTCATTGTGATATTATAGCACATTGTAAAAGGTTTTTAACTCCGCGAACTGAAGTCCTACTTTTTCTCGTCAAAACAAAATAATATCGAAGTTACCTTTTCTTGTTTCGTAACTGGCAACACGACTTATGACGATGATATTTACGGTGAATTAAAAGCAAATATAAAATTCATGATTGCAAAACGATTTATTTTGTTTTGATGTAAAAAAATAAGTAACTGATCGCAGCCTAAGAGTTATTGGTACTTATATCGAAAATCCCACCTTTGCTTACTCCAACTCTACTCATAAACTACACCTCCTTTTAACCCCTTCTACACTAAGGCTGACATTCATAGTCGCGTAGGAGTTCGGAGTTTAAAATGTAAAACGTGTTCTCCGCTTCAAATTCATATACACAGTACTCGTAAGAGTAAGAGACGGCTTGATACAGGATAATCTGTTCTCGAGAACGACTTGTCCGAAATTAATTCGAGTGAGCAGACACCAAACACTGACTGTGAATGTCAGCCTAACCCCCAACATCTGCTCCACGCCCCCTAGTACGGATTATATTTGTTGCGTTCCTTCTTCGGCGGCGTATCGTCGTCGGCGCGTCGCTGACTGTAGGTCTTGTTCCTGTGAACGCCTGTCGTTTGTACTGGCTGGGTAGAGCTAGAGCTAGAGCTAGAGCCGGTGAGGAGGTCCGTGAGCCCGCCGAGCGCAGTCAGCGAGCTGAGCGCGCCGAGCGCGGCGGGCTTGGCTAAGAGCTGGGCCAGGGGGATGGCGAGGGAGCCGGGCGAGGTCGAGGCCGCGGTGCCGGCCGAGGAGTCCTCCAGGTTCGCCTTCTGGAGCTCCACACTGCCGGCCCCGGGAGGAATGTGAGGGTGTGTTCAGGTTGAGGACCGTTTCGAAGTGAATTTACTATCATTTTGTTTAATTGATTCGGTTTGGGGTTTCGTATGAGCATTATTATTGAGCCTTCAATTCGTTCCTCGGTCAATACGTATGTATGTCACATAGATCTAGGCGGAAACGTCAATAGACAGAATAAAAAAAAGTATTATTAATTCGTTGGGCAATGTTTAGGTGTTATTTTGTTGAACTTATGCTTATTTTATAGCAGTAAGCTATTGCTATTTTAATTCGAAAACCTCTACAAGGTTTTTTATTCAATCATATTTGAACCAATCAAAGATATGTATTTGCAAGATTATCTAACTAAAGTATACAGACTTTGCTTTTTTTCTAAGAGGATCAACTTCGAAACGGTCGTGTAGGTACTTGGAAAAGACAAATTATAGGAATATCATGGGAACACACACGAATTGATTCGCTTTGGTCTGGGGCGGGCACAAGGCGAAAATCGGTCGGAAGAGATTAAGCAAAATAACAGAGTTATTTGGACATTAGGGGGGATCTATTGGTCAGGATGTTTACTCAAGGATTTACTCACTCTTTATCTTCAATTATAAATAATTTTAATGCTATAGTAACCCGTAACATTTACTAGAAACTAACTGTTTAACTACTCTTGTCTTTCACATTTTAGTAGAAGAAGTTAGTTTTAAGTAATCGGGCAGAAATGATAATTGCTACAATGATTAAACGCAAACAAATCTTTAAGTTTTAAAAGTAAAAGGTTTATTTAGTATTAGTTTAAAACATTGCAGCAACCATTAATTTGTTTAAGTTATGCTGAAACTTTATAACGACGCACACATCACTAACTGTATAAAAAAAAAAAATCGCGTCTGAAATACCAAACTGTCAGGAACAACAGCAAAAAAAGTAAAAGGATAAATTTTATTTCAAAATCGTGAACGCGAATAAACACGCATGTCACGCATTATAAGAGGCGTCTGACACGGACAGCGCCATCTAGGAGCTATTGATCGAAAATAAATGATCTACTGAGAGCGTCTTTTCTTTTATATCTTCAATAAGATGAATCTCCACTAATATACAGCGTCAGTGACGTGAGCGTCGTCATACAAGGTGCCTAATTCTCCTAAATCGATCGTTTTGCATTGGTATAACAAGGTAAATTGAAGTCTAATGTAGATATATAGAGATATGTTTTTTTTTACTGAAGTTCTCAACTTTTCTGCACAGTTCGGAACCAATATTGTTTTGCTCGATTCACTAAAGCGAACAATAATTAAGGTAGGTAAGTACCTACGTGTTGCGCTGAAGGTCTGCAAAATTGTTTTAGTCAGTACCTAGCGCAAGTCAATACCATTCAATAACGATCCACAGTAGATTTTCTATCTTTTTATTTTGTTTAGACTCTAAATTAGAAGAATTACAGTAGGTAAAATCTGACAATTCGTGCTTTTCCAAATAAGAGAATTACCCCCCTGGTCTAATCAAGTGATAGCAGAGCGATCGTTGAAGGGAACTGGGCCCAGGAGGCCAGGTAGCGCGGGGAGCGGTGAGGGAGAGGGAGAGGGAGAGGGGAGCGGGAGCACTGACCTCATGTTGATGAGGTACTGCGCGAGCGCGACGGAGTCGGGGTTGCCGGTGATGGTGATGGTGCGGTCGGTGGAGCCCGCCGCGCCCTCGCGCTCCTCGCAGTTCGATATCCGGATCATCGCGCCCGATATCTGACGGATCTCCGCTATCTTTGTGCCGCCCTGGTAGGAGGGGGGAATGGTATTTTAATTTGAGATACAGTTTTGACATGTGGAACAAAATACAAAAGAATTCTGGAGCACAAATTTAATCAAATTCAGAAATCATAGACTACAATCTTTGTTAAAAACTGTTTCAAGTGTAGTGGCGGTCTAGGAGGGCGTAACAGATTTGTCTATGATCTCGTGCGGCCTAAACTGTATTACCAAACAACAAGAGCTATTTTTCAATAAACATAAAAAAAAAAACAGAAATGTGACGCAGTCCTAGACCGCCACTGTATGTAATACTAAACGAGTAAAAAAAATTCCGCAGTTTTCAAATAAAGTTATATAATGACAAGGCGACAATAAATCAAAGGATTCAGCTCACCATAACAAACAACCTTCCTAAAGCAACATGGGTCGTTATCTCAACACAAAAAAAACAGCTGTTCCATAAATTGGTTCGATCAGCTGACGGGGTCTGAATTTTGTTTTAATAACGACTCATATTGCTTTAAAAAGTTATTTGGTATGGAGAACTGCAACCGAAACACAACCTTATTGCTTTACAATAGAGTTACCTTTCCAATGATGCAGCCAATAAGTTCATTAGGCACGGTCATCTCGTGCGACTGCTGGTTGGCGGGCGGCTGCGCGCGGCCCGCGGACGACGTGCGCAGCTGCGAGCCCGCCAGCGCCGCCAGCGCCGCTGCAGGGGAGAAACAACCTTATTGCTTTACATTTACACGTAGTCTAAAAAAAAGGGTATTTTCTTCCCAGAGTGACACAAGCCTAGGTCACAAACATAACTTGTCGCCTCCATGTCTCAAGCGTGTTAATTCTTATTTCCTTCTCGCTCATCATAGGTTTGCGTGTCATTTGTCAGACAGAAGAGAGTACCTATCGGAGTATATACTGGCATATTGTCCGGGAATAACAGTCGTCTGGTGGCTTAATTTGAAATGCAATTCCGGGTTTAGTAGTCTTCACTAATGAGAGTTTTCACTGTTTCCACACTAATTTTGTGCTATTTTTAGTGACGTGAAATGAAACCAGGGCTGCATATGTAAGGCATTTTATTTACTAGACAGTTAGTAAATGATACCTTGAGTTCTATAATTAATAAGTACATTTACTTAATAATTATAGAATGTGAGCGGATTTTTTACGACCAGACTAAACT
Organism: Euspilapteryx auroguttella; assembly: GCA_951802225.1. Classification (NCBI taxonomy): domain Eukaryota; kingdom Metazoa; phylum Arthropoda; class Insecta; order Lepidoptera; family Gracillariidae; genus Euspilapteryx; species Euspilapteryx auroguttella. The sequence goes on from OX637653.1 coordinate 7,947,165, forward strand.
CTGTCAAAGTGGACACTGTTAGATCTGATTAACACAGAATATTCTTTGACAATGTTGGCTTGAATTAAAGATTAAACTAAAAAAAAAAAAACTTGTTACAAAATACGGGGAAATACAAAGACTGAGTTTGAATTCTTAAGGACTTACCTGCAGGGTTAAGTCCACCAGCATTTGGAGCCAAACCACCGAGACCCAAAGCTGCTAGCCCAGCCAACGGCGACTTTGACAGACCACCCATCTGAAACGGAGAGAATCAATGAACAATATTAGTAATATTAAAAGTGGCGATTAGTAATGAAAGTTGGTGGTAGCATATGATTGATAATAAATAACGCAACTCTGTTAAAACATTTATAAAGTTTAATAGACGTGGGAGCGAAATAGTAAGACAGAATCATATCGTTCTCGTTTGCAAAACATCATGCTTTAAAACTAAAAAATGCTATTCTCTCTGAGAATTGTTTATATAAGCCGCGCAGATAAAGAACAGATTTGAAAATGGCGGCCGAACGCATGCTATCTCTCGTATATTAGTATGAGAGAAGAGTTAAGAAGAGAGACAGCCGATACAACGGCCGCCATTTTGAGATTTGATCTTTATCTGCGCAGGTTATACCTGTTTTTTAAAAGGTCCTTTTAGTCCTTACACTACTCTACATGTTTTTTTTTTTTTTTTCAAATTACTACCACCAGTCTTTCAAATATAAACGAATACATTATCAAACCAACACCTGTTTTCAAAGACAGAACAATAACTGGAAAAATACCAATGCCTTAAAACTAATACAGCCTTGAATGCTTGTTTTCATCCGTCGAGATTATCCGGTAGGGATCGGCTGGGTAGGGTTACCTGGGTAGAATCTATAGTGAAATTTTAACTGTAACAATATTTTTTTTTGCTGAACTGAGAATATTCGCAACTTGTGATGTGGAATTTTTGTGAATTCAGATAGAGTCTCGATAAAAAATATCCTGCTTTAGTTTAGATTAAAGGCTTAATATCATTAAGGTAGTATTACATCTTCTCGTAAATGGTCCAAGCAAAAATTACTAGTTACCAAGTGGTTAAAATGCTAGTTAACAACTGGTTAAATTTTCAGTTGCCAACTGGTTAAATTGCCAGTTGCCAACTGGTTAAATTGCCAGTTGCCAACTGGTTAAATTGCCAGTTTCCAACTATTTAAAATTGTCAAGCACTATCTGAATTCATCTTAACGAATTTCAAGGATTTGGGGCCCAGTGGACAAAGACAGTAAGGATAGGATTTGCGAAGATTCTCAGTCGTTACCACACCGTGAAAGTGATTTAATGTAACGGTGCTGCCCAAACGCACCAAGTATATCAGGATCAATTTCAATAATAAAATAAAAACTTTTATATACACTGAACTGACTATGTTAAGCCATGCTCTCATGGTTATGTCACATTAATCCGTGTAAAGAATAGAATAGGGAATAGGCAAAATAAGGAGAGGTGCATTGTAAGGGTGGTATGACCTTTTGCTTTTTAATAGTGCGCATAAATTAGCAAAAGTTTCGACGGCGATGCACGAAAACAAACAAATAAAGCTCATTTTACTACACACCTGTATTTTAACAGATATGCGCTGTACTGTAAATTATAATAACTAGTCTATCGAGGTCTAGACTAAGGGGTCATGCTTTCAAGCAAGGGTCGTTAAAACTATAGGGTGAAAGGTAACTAAAATCATTCCTGCTTTTACATGATTTCATACAAAACTAGGTAGTAATGAGTTCTAACTTAGGCAGTTATTAGGTGGTAGAACCGATTATAGCAAGTTCAACAACAAATCTGTTACGATATAATGTAAAAAAAAACCAGTTTAGTGTGTCTTTATTGAACTCGCTACAGGAAAAGAAAAGGGTCCAAGTAAAATGCACTATTTCAACAAGGTATTATGATAATTAATTAATAAGGTCCGCTACGTTGGAAGGGACCAAACCATACAACCAGGGAGTTTAGGCAGCACCAATCACATAATATCACTCAGCGCACACGACCTCATAGAGATATTTTGCTATTGTATGATTAATATTTGTTTTATGGTGTCGGTGAGGGTGTAGAGTTGGGTAACAAGTGTGATAAGAGGTCGGTCAGTACGTAAAACTGCATACACTAATAGTTCAACATAGAGATAAAGGGCAAATGGGTCATAGTGGTGTTATATATCGAGCAATGGAATTTGTTTTTAAGTTTGAGAGTAAACCAATGAAAATATAAAGAATTCGTAGAACAACAATATTTAATTTAGTACAGCTATTGGAAATATTCTTGACTTGGACATTTAGAACTAGAATGTATTGTGTTACTTTTGTTTATATATCCGGTTTGGGTCCGGCTCTTGAACTGGTACCTCTGCCTAACCCTTCGGGGAATAAAAGGCGTGAGATTATGTTATGTTATGTTTATATGTCGTCGAGGGTAGTCACTATTATTCAGCGTTCCACAGATTGTTTAAACCACCAATACTAGCTTTAAAACCAGATCAAATTAGATCTGCGTGTCAATTTCTTTTGAACTGCGACTCTAAGACGCATTTTACATCGACACTAGACCAATCTAAAAAAAAAAAAAAAATACAATGGCAAATTTTAAAAAAAGTGGTACGGTATGACACTATATAATCTTATTATTAAAAAACTGCATTGTAGGCAGTTCTTAGATTAAACACCTAAAAAATGTACTGTATGTTGACTAAAGTGGCCAATTATAGAAACACACTCTCGCGATTGACTCTAGTATAGCTTTTAAAGGCCTCAAGACATACAGAACTAGTCTAACATGGCCTTAAAATAACAAAAAACTATTTAATACTGACGGAAAACCGAGCGTCGACTCAGCGAGCGTGTCTTATCAGTAACCATAGTGTTTAGTGTAAGTGTAATGTGTGCGGTTGTATCTCTATGGGACGGGTCGGCGCACTCACGAGCGCGTGCGGCGGCAGCAGGTGCGGCGGCGGCAGCGCGCCCAGCGCCGGCTTCATCTCCAGCAGCGGGAACACGGGCGCGCACGCCCCGCTCTGCGGCCCGTACTACTCTTACTATTATTATAGGTTTTGACGCGGAAATTCAAGCCTTATTGTTAAAGTCATAGAATCTATTCTTGAAATGACTGACTTTATACTATGTACATATACGGCTATAGAAATAGGCGCAGCAGCGGGAACACAGCCTCGCACGCCGTACTCTGCAGCCCGAACTAGAGTGCGCGCCATCTTAGTTTGCGCGACTGGGGGCGGAACTGAATACGTATTTTCTTTCTTTCTTCTTTTTTCTTAATAATTGGTTCATATATTGACTTTAAAAGCTGGCACGCATTCAAGTTTATATTAATATCTAGCTGTCAGTTAAGTAATTTTACTGTCACGTGAATGGTCAAAGCAAAAATTGCCAGTTGTTAAATTGCCAGTTGCCAAATGGTTAAATTTCCAGTTGCCAAATGGTTAAATTGCCAGTTGCCTACTAGTGGTCATGACAATATAGTTCCTGATGTTGCCAGTGTCAAATAAAACAGGAGGCCTAATTTGTTTATTTCGCGGCCAAACGTGGTTTCAGCTCGATGCATTGATGCCTCTCATAGGCTCAATCAATGAGCTGGTGCCTCTGCCCAACCCTTCGGGAAATAAATAGTGTGGCACAAAAAGTTTGAAATTAAAAAGTGGCAACACTACGTAAATTTGTTGAATTTTCGAAAGTTACTATAGTGTGGGCACTCTCTGTAGGCTAGAGGTTGTAATGTGAGAACTTACATCTTGCGCGGGCACGGCGTAGTTCCCCTGGATGGTGTAGGCCTGGCCGCCCGCCAGGATCACGGGCCCGGCCACCGTCGGCTTGGGCCGGTACGGGATCGTCGCGCCCTTCGGGGGACTCTGCAATTGTATTACTATTTTGTTACATTATGCCATTTGTGTGAATATGTTACTGGAAAATATTACTTTTTGTAAATTTATAAATGTAAGGTCGTAAATTTATAAACAACCTAACTTTACCTAGGTTGGTTTATCAACTGACGTAGATACGTAATTTATAGTACGTACGTATAGTAATTTTATAACCTAACGGATGTGTTAATTTACGGTGACAGATACAAAAACGATAAAGAGCATAATCGCATCGAGGGTTATTTTTTGTGTAGGGACGAATTACCTTGATTAGGATGTGTGCAAATGATAATATTGTAATCTCAATAATTTTTCAAAAAATTACGAGACATACAGACTAAATTAGGGTTCCAAAACCCTGATTTAGCCTATCACTTCGATACAATGCAAACTAAAGATAGGCTGTTGGTATGCTTTTGTATGAATTGACAAGCTTTCTATTTCAAAAGATATTAAGTATGTTAAAACAGCCGTGAGTCTGTATGTCCTTATTTCGGTCGACGCCCGTTTTCGGAACTCTAGGCCCTTATCTTTCTTAAGCGTGTCGGCGGTCGCATACGCATTCAATAAAACACAGTACAATACATCTGTCGGTCAAATGCAGACGCGAAAGTGTCCGTAGAAGACACGCAGAAGAGTAGGGGGGGTGGGGCTTCTCAAGACATAGGTGGGTGGGCGATCGCCCGAGGTTCTCCTCCGTCACCTCGAGCATGACGACGCAGATGTGGTAGATGCACTGCGTGATGGCGTCGCACGAGCCGCTCACCGTCACCGCGCGCTCCGTCGAGTTGGGCAGCATCTCGCCCGCCACCTGCCGACACAACACCTTGTATTATTATTATTATTTATTTATTAAACATATTATGCTACATACAACTTATACTTAGTCCCACAAAACTGTTTAAACAGTTTATCTGCGGGATCAGCTGAGTCTCGACATTATCACTGTTATACATTACTTTATAACTAAAATGTATCTAAATAATACTTTTTTAACATCTTTTTAAATTTTGGTTTACTAGTTTCTCTACTGCGTAAATACTGAGGCAAAGTATTGAGCAAGTATGGAAGACGCCTATTATACTAGCATGTTACACATTTTTAACCCCCGAACGAAAATTCAGGGATTTTATATAGGTAGAGGTTCTTATATTACACATTATATATACTACATACGTTACACATTGCACTTTAGACAAGTGTACCGTTACACATTGTAAATAAGTGCTTTACACATTGTAGGTATGTACCATGCACGTTACATACAATGTACAGTGGCGGACACGGTCGGCGTAGCACTTGCGGTTTTTCTGTATTGCAAAATAGCTCTTGCTCTTTGGTAATACAGTCTAGGGTTCACGAAACCAAAGACAAATCTGTTACGGCCTCCTAGTCCGCCACTGTACACTACAAACTGTGTAATGATCCTAATAACACTCAGTTCATTTAATAAAACAAGCCTGGTTCCTAGGAATAAATCAAGCTTCAATACAGGGTGTTTCTAACAAGAAGACATTAAATTTAAGTAATGATTCAAAAGTTGTAAACATTTGATATTTAGTATTACCTGTATATTAGCTCCAGTGACGTCACGGATCTCCTTGATCTTCGATCCGCCTTTGCCAATGAGCGAGCCGCACTGCGAGGCGGGCACGATGAGCCGCAGCGTGATCGGCGCCCGGGAGCCGCCGCCGCCGCCTTCGTTGAACTGGGAGCACCACTGGAATTTTAATTGTGAGTAAATTAATGGATTGGGTCTTCGATTATTGAACAAAAGAATGAGTGAATACAAAATATAGAGAGTAAATAAATAAAATAACGCATTGCACACAGAGCCCCTAAATAAGTTGAAAAAAACTGTATTTAGGGTGCCCCAAAAACAAACAAAAACACATAAACACACAAAACCATATTCAGGTGAAGCTCTAGTATAAATATGAAGGTATACAAGATGAACAAAAATATATTTCGTAACATCAAACGGAACTGAAAATTAAATTGGCCAGGCGACTATTGTCGTAAGGCAAGGCAAACATTTGTTTACGTGAGCCAATTGGTGGGCACCCTGAACTACCTCGCCTCTTACAGTATAGGATACTTTACCAAATAAGGTATCAATAGCAATTAGATTAGATGTAGTCTAATTGACTTTCAATAAGTGATATCTTATATCCTATATTGAATAGAATTTTGATTTTTTTTGAATTTTCGAAATTTTGAAATTCTATACAAAAGGCGACTTCAACTACATTGCCTAAGTCACATGGATTAAAATTGCATGTTTTATTTGGACTTTCCATACAAAAATTTAATTCTTCTTATTTAGTTTTCACTATTTTTCACTATTTTGACTCAATAGAAAAGATAATAAATAATGATATTTTGTTGTCACTCATTAGCGTCACAGGGCTGTTCAGTAAAGTTCGCTATTTAGTTCGTTTGAATAACCTAGGCTAGTTTATCTATCTCTCTTCATGGTAGTGCGAGAATTGGTGCATTTTTCCCAAAGAACTTCACGACGAAACATACAAAAACACTTATACATGTAACATAAAACCTAGTTATTAATTTAATTATTAGTTACCTCCTCAAACTTCTTGCAAATAAGTGTAAACGCCTTGAATATGGCGCTGGTGTTCCCCGTGACGGTGACGATGCGCTCCGGGCATGACCCATCTGATATGTTGATCTTGGCTCCAGACTGGGGATCAATTAATTAATAATTTAGTTAATAACTTATTAGTATAGATCGTATCACCTTGGTATTGGTGGCTATGTAAAATATTGCTGTTAGTATTTTTAGTTGCTCGTTTTTTTGTAAACAGGAAAAGAACAACTTTCAATATAAATGTTATACGAAGTGTAATCCTTTATGCCTAGATGCACATTTGATTGTTATATAATTGTAAATTACCTACTAGTAGGAGGAGATATATTTTTATTACATATCTTTTTTTTATTATTATAATTCGCTTACCTCTTCTCTAAATCTTTTAACAATCTCTCCTTTCTTTCCAATTATACTGCCGACTTCCTGCAAAAAACAAATACGACATCAGTTCAATACTTAGAAGTTCTAAACGTCTCTAATCGCGGACAAGTCGTAAAGCTACCGCCGCTGTCCCGTTCCTAAAATACAACTAGGGATAGATTGGCAAACAATTGTGCAACAGGGCCTAATTAATGCGACTGCACCCGAGATTTATATCGAGAGAGAAAAGATTTCCCGTCTGGCAGCCAATAATAGTGTTGCGTGTTCTATCGCTAGATAGACGCATTGGGGGTACAATGCGACAGTTTTAGAGTGGGATCGGATTGTTCCTGGCAACGTCAGGTTGACTCCTGCGCTATGTGAGGCATGCTTGGCGTCTAACTGGGAATAAACCGTGTGTCGCAACTTCGTGGAACTTACTGTAGACTAACTGTTTGTTAATTATGTAGAGTAAACGAAGCGGAAAATAAATAAGATGCTATTTGCGACGCGTTGTCATTACTTGAAACATGCTTTGGTGCGTTAACTTCTACTGTTAGCATGCCATGCGTCTTCCAGTAATAATAGAGGCTAAACACATTTATCTGAGTAACACAGTATCTTGACGGCGTGTCTCCGTTGCCATAAATCGTTTGTCGCAAGGTTCGTAGAACTTTCGAACGCATTGTCGACCGGTTAGTTTAATATTAATAAGAGTACGCGTTGCGTGCGGAAGCGCGCACGAATAATAATGTGTGCAACACGTGAAGCGCCGTATCGCACATGTTTTTGTTCTTCTTGATGAATTATTTTAAACGATACGATTTGTGTGAATAATTTTAAAAGGAAAACGAGAAAGGCGGGGTAAACACGTCCGCTGCCCGTGTCCATTTGCCTATGAAAAATTATGAAGGCTTCCAATTTACTTAGCCTACCTCATTTTACAAATCTAAACAGTACATAATATTTGACTAACTGACTAAAATTGGCATAAATCTGAGAGAAAATGCGCTTACTAATAGAAAAACCTGTACCTAAATACCGCGAAAGTAAGGAATAATTTAACCTGCAATAATCATACCAGAGCCGAACGAATGTGGGCTGCTGTCGTCAGGAATGAGTGGCACGAGAACCGCAAGCGACAGAGTTTCTTTTAAGTTTTCACATAGAAAGTTGTAACTAGCTGCATGGAGGGCTGTATCATTAAATACACAGGCGATAGATTATTTGATTGCAGGTTATCATTTAGCTTCTGGCATTATATGCCTAGAGCTAAAATATTGGCTGTTAGTTACTGATTAAGGACATTTGAATGTGTAAAGTTATATTATACCTAACTTTTACAGTCATTGCACCGCTACGCCTTACTGCTTCATCATCTTAGCCAAAAGACGACCACTTCTGGACATAGGCCACAGATCGCCAGACCAACCGGTCCAGGGCGACATTCATTCCCGCAATCTTTACCAGGTCGTAACGTCTAACTGTGCTTAATTAAGGAAAAATCTGCCAAGGCAGAGCAAGAGCACCGTTTAACTTTATAAAACTAGATTGCAGAAACAAACACATTCAATATTCGATCTATTGTATTAAGTTCTCGCCAAGGCATTAACTGACGGCAAGTCTCCAAACAAAACATAGTTTAAAGTCCTAGACTTGCAATGTGAGCTAATACCAATGGAATTTCCTTTATCGGCAAAAAGAAGACTTAAGCCGCACAACGAAACAGGCGACACAAACAAAAAAAAAATCGACAAGTCTGATGAAGTGAGCAAGTGCCAATCGTTGGCGCTTTGCCAAATGTACTTTATATTGGATTACGGCCAATTAAAAGAACAACGTGTTGTGATTTGCGGTGTACTCTAAACTGTACAGTGTAGGTAGAGCGAAGAGATTGTATGTAATGTAATAGCAGCAACGATGGTCTATCTATGCTATGGTCTACATATCCTAAGGAATCCTAACAATATTGCAGCATCCATATTGAAACTCTTCTGTTACTAATTGACGACCGGCTGACAGACAGCGAACAGCACCAAGCGTTTAAGATGAAACTAAGCTTTAATAAGATACTAAGTAGTACTATTATACATTTGTGTACGTGGGGGGTTATCCTACCTACCAACACAAATGTATGATGAAATTGATGAACCTTTATTGTACTGGAACTGGAACTCCTAAAATTCAAATGTAAAAACAGGAAATTACATTTAATAAAGAAAAAACGCCAGCGCCGTGCACACACTAGTAAAGGAGGTATCAAAGTGTCACATTAACTTAGGCTAACAATACGATAATTGCAGCATAACATTACATGACCGACCATTACTGTTCAGTGTTCATGTAGATACGAAAAAAGTCGAGACATAAACACAAACTAGATTTCTGCAATACGATTCGATATGAATTTAATTATTGATAAAGAGGTGGGCGAAGTAACGTGGGAAGCGATGCTCTTGATTCTAATATACAGGGTGTAACTGACAAGTCTCAGAAAAAACAAACATAAAAATTGCAAGTCTTTAAAGATCATTCACAATGTTGTGAAAAAAGTGAGATAGTGAATTATGTTGATAAACAAATTCTTATGTATATACCAGTCACATGGTGAAAAAAAAAATATGTTGGCGATATTGCGCTTGGAAATCGCAATATGGGGCGATGGTATTCTATACTGCCATCTAACAGCAATGTTTGTAAAACGGTACTTAATGTAGTTTTAAGTCCACGTCGTACGATTGAGATACTTCAATAGTATTTGATACACGAAAATCTTTCTGAAAACACCACAAAATACCTAATAGAAGATACTAAAGTACCTATTAGTACTCGTAAACTAAAAACAAAAAGAAAACACTAAACCACCACAGCAAAAATATAATTAGGACCCGAGTGATACATTTGCCTACACCTTGTATTCTTTCTTACGTCTGATTGTAGGCAAGTTTAGACATCAAAATTACCCTACAATAAATTCTTTACTTTACGAATATTTGAAAATCTATTCTCAGACGCATTTGGTCTCAAGAGTTTATGACATGAGATTTGATTCTGACCGAAAACCTTAGAAACAAAGTTTAGTTCGATGCCGCCGCCCCGTCGGCCTATGTTAGGTATTTGGAAATTAAGAAAAAAATTAAATAAGAGAAAGTAACTGGTTAGTTAACATGAAAATACTACGGATTGTTAATAGTTTAAAAATAACTAGAGGTATCCAAAGTAATGGAAATTATTATGTTAATGATAACAAAGCAAGAATGTTTACCATCACAGCAAAATTTTGTCCCAAAAACGAATGAACTATTTGCTGCACAAAAAACGTAGTATATTAATTATACATAGGAAGTTAATAAAATATGCCCAAATTAGTGTTTTATTGTTGCATTTAATGAATAATGGGTGGACTGGTTTGTATTGCATAATTTACCTAATCAATTCAGCTGCATAAGAAAACAACACAAAAAGGTAAGAATTCTATTTCCGACTATCAGTAACAAATATGATAATTAGCCACCTAACTAGTAGAATAACAAATGTAAGCACACATGCTCAGTGACTTAGCAAGCCTACGCAGGTAACTGGAACCGTGTTAGAGGCACCCACAAAAGTGCATGCCTCCATAATGAGATTTACTACCTTAGTATTGTGTATTTAAAACAAGGGGCAGCATCATTGTTTTTTTTTTATAATTTTTATAAGTACTTAGTCGATGAGATGTTGTGCATATATGACTGCTCCGTGGCTCAGTTGGCAGTGATGTTGACTGAGTAAGCGTGTGCTGTGCACCCGGGTTCGATTCCTGGGCGGGGCAAATATTGATATGATGAATGTTTGTTTCCGGTCTGGGTGTGATGTTCGTCTCTGTGTGTGTTTCGGGCACCCTAGATACACGTTCTTCCTAGTTAGGGGCTCTGAGTGTGATGTGTTATTATTATTATATTATACATAGAAACCTCCCTTTTCAATCACTTTTTCTTTTTCTTTAAAAAAAAAGGCTTCAGAATCCGATGCATAATGCATAGTTAGTTTTAAAGATATATGAGCATACACAGGGACAAACGCGGGAAGCGACTTTATTTTATACTATGTATTGATTGAAGTAAATATTTACTCTCTTATTCATAAAAAGTTAAAAAGCATTTTAGTTATTTGACATATGTCAATTTAGACTGGATGACACGTATTTACCATACAACAAACCAGAGAAGTAGACCTCCAGTAACGCTACTTAAAATGTACTGTATCTTTATGAATAAGACGGTTAGAATGTATTCATTAAATATTTTATAAAATACCTATATTTTAGTTATTTATTTCAATCTATAGAATTTTCAACACACTAATTGTATTTTAAGTAAGTAAGGCAACTTAAAGTATTTGATGCCGGAAACAATAACAGACAAATTATGAATTGTATAAGTATCAAATGAAAATTTATGTTACTACCTGTAAAAAAATATCATCAGAACACAGTATTGTATTATCCTATAAAATATAATGAATTATGATAAGCAGAATGGATGGTACTGGCTATTCACTACAATAACAGAACTATTTTTCATTACATCTTACTGCAAGAAGTGTTCAGAAAACCGCTTAAAATGTAGTTTTTCAAACTATAAAAGTATAAATAAGGATATTTTTTTAAAAATACTGATGATCTAAAACTAATTACTTTTTGTACATTATTCTATCTACTGTAGAAGCAATTAGGAAGGGAATCAGCTTGGCTTTATTGGTGCGAATAGAAGAGAAGGTAAAATAACACTTTCACAACACTAACAACAATCAGTGGACTATGCCGAACTGGCCATAAGTACTGAAGAGTTGATGCACTTGTAGATCATTGTAATCAAAGTGTATCTCACCTTCCCCTGCATGATCAGTCTGATAGTTAGGGTGACTTTGGAGTCCTCCTCCAGCTGTTGCGGGGCTTTCTCCAGTTCCATGCTGGAGGTGTCCGATGTGTCGCGTGGAATTGTGGCTGCTTACAGGACTACGTGTGGGTGGACACAGGGGGCACTCCACTCAATCTAATGGCTGGGACTCGGGGGCTCTTGGCACTCACTGCAGGCAGGGTAAGCTGGAAGAACAGGCGCACATCTCAAAAGGAAAGTCCACAGGACACGAGCGGTCTATCAGGTGCAGGGCATGGGCACTTGGAGAGGAATAAGCTGAGCTGATTACCGATTTATTTACAGCGGCGGTCGGCGCTCGGCTAGCGCTACGGAACGAGGGCGGCGACTGAGGATCTCAACTATAATAAACTAACTGGACCCGGGTCCGACCGGATTCTGCGGTTGTAATGCGAGTCGCACACAGCACACAGCGCTCCCGCCGACGGGACACCGTTACTTGAACTCGCCGCCTTGCCCGCCACATAACCTCGCCGCGCCTCATGGCTCGCCGACCGGGTTATCGATCTCGCTAATGTCCCAAACAAATCGGCTTCGACGGGACGGGTGCTCCGCGCTTGCGAAGCGTCAACATTCTGGCTTACCTCGATTAGTTTTCCAATTCTCAACAACATAACAAATCTTATTACTATTATTATCACCAATTTCGTGTATTGTAAACACACATATCACAAATTTTCCTTTGTTATTTTATTTTAAACCTAAAGTTAATAAAATTGAGATTGAGACGCGATGCCGCGTCGTTTTGCTTGCTTTTTTTTCTGCTTTGGTTTTTTTTTTTTCTTTGAGAAACGTCAAATTTTTGGAGTTGCTAGTAAAATAAACCTGAAAAGCCGAGATTAAGTAATTTTCAGAATATTTACTTCGACTGCCAAGAGATGGCGCTCCGGAAATTCCTTTATTGTGTGTTTTGTTTACCTACTGCATCTCTATCCTGTGAATTCTGTAACCAGGTACTTGTACTTACATAATGTATAACTTGTTCCAGCATGTTGGTGATGATGCGCCAGCCGTATAATTTGAAAGTGAAAAGTACATTATAATAAGTAAAAAATAAAAAGGTAAGTACCTAACGAGTGTGTGAGTAGCAAACAAATAAGATGGTGATTGTAAGTGGTGAGGTATCTGTTAGAACGCGTTGGCACGTCATTCAAAATAATAATTAAATCCTTTAAACTTAACTGAGTTTAGATCTTGAAAATAAAGTTAACAGTTAAGTATTCGTAAAAATAAACAAATTAGCGAACACAGTTAAGTTCCTAGTCTTGCCTGTTAATAAGTAGGTTAAAAAATTTATTAAATGATGTTAAAAATTATTTGTGGAGGAATATTTTTTAACTAGGGATAAAGACCTTTTATTCTCTTTTTTTATTTGGGTTATAAATGATAATAAATAAGTACTCGCATGATTTGATTTTAGAATTTTATTTACTTACCCTGTTATTTATAATTAGTTTAAGAGCATTTTAGTTATTTTACGCATGTCAATTTAGACTGGATGTCACGTATTTACCATACAACAAACCAGAGAAGTAGACCTCCAGTAAAGCTACTTAAAATGTACTGTATCTTTATGAGACTGTAATTCTTTAAATAATTTAATTATAAATTTTGCATGTCGTTCTATTTTAATATGTATCCAAACTTATTTAAAAAAAAAAATTACTTCTATAAAAAAATACATAAAATGTATGATGAATAAAATTACGTGTGTTTTTTTGTTTTTTGTATGTTTGTTTTTGATGTTGTTAATTGTGTGTCACTGTTTGACCATAAACGCTTTTTCTTCTTCTTTAGATCTTAAAGTGGATATTGCCTAATCGAAATTACTTGAAACACGGTGTTTTTTTCATAAGTTGGTAACATTTAACTGAAATGACAGCTCCCCACACAGTGTAGAACAAGAGAGTGGCGCGGACACAGCGCCTCTGCTGGAAATTTAAAGCAAGCTCAGTTCTCAGTTCACTGATCCCGCGTGGATCCGGCATCCGGCTGTCTCTGCAGGTAAAGCAGTTTCCCGCCAGATTTTAAAAAACCTTTCCCAGTTCCAACTTTTTCGTACCAGGTACCTACCTACATGGTACCTACTACTACTAGACACCTTGCTTTTCTTCATTTTAATTACTTACCTATTCATATTTACATACCTATCTTATTTATTGCTTAACTAGTCGACCCGACCAACTTCGTACCGCATAATCTTTTACTTTATTGAGCATGTATTATTGTTATAGTAGTTTTATAGCACTTACTTATTATAAACCTTCCTCTTGGATAACACCGCATATCAAAATCCTTTGCATAGTTAAAAAGTTTCAAGCGACTTTATTTTACAATGTATTGAATAAATAACTTCGGTACCAATGTCTATTACCGTACACTTCTAACGTAACACTTCTGGTTTTTCTGTATTGCAAAATAGCTCTTGTTCTTTGGTAATACAGTCTTGGGCTGACGAAACCATAGACAAATCTGCTACGGCCTCCTAGTCCGTGACTGTACAGTGACGGACACGGTCGGCGTAACACTTCCGGTTTTTTTGTATTGCAAAATATCTCTTGTTCTTTGGTAGTACAGTCTAGGGCTTACGAAACCATAGACAAATCTGTTACGGCCTCCTAGTCCGCCACTGTATGTACATACAACAACCACCGTTCATTTGCTGCCCCCTAGAACTGGAACAAAGTTGTTAGGAAGGCTCGTAGCTACAAAATTTTGTGTTATTTCTTTCTCCGTCTGACTCTCAGGGGGGCCAAAAGACAAATCCGTAGCCGTTCCAAAAACTAATAAAGTAACGCCTCCGGCTGAACGGCATCGATAGTCCTTGCACCTTTTGTTTTCCAGCGAAAAAGACCTGAGGGGAAGTCCCTACACGGCTATATTAAAAGTTGAAGTGCTTTGTCCCATGCAAATCGGTTCATCGATTTTATTGCCCTCCTATAAAAGTTTGTTCGGGCGAAAAACGCCTTTTTGCAACGTGCTATAGATTTATTTTTACGACCCCTCACACTACTTATTTTGCGTTAGAAAAGTTTAACAGTGATTTATTCAGGCCCAAAATGCTGAGTTCATCACCAATACACATAGTATAAAACAAAGTCACTTCCCGCGTCTGTCCCTATGTATGCTTAAATCTTTAAAAGTATGCATCGGATTTTATTGCGTTTTTTTTAATACATAGAATGATTTAAGAGGAAGGTTTATTGTATGTATATTACATTGTACAACATAGTAATAGGTTATGCGGTACGAAGGCCGACTAGTATTGTAAATACTCCACTTACCTACTTAATTTAAAATTATATTTTGTTGCATTTTAAAATAATGTTATACTTAGTAAAAAAAACTCTATGCACCTTTGTAGTCGTCTATTAAGGTGGAAGGCAGACTGATCCGGTGCACAAACAAGGCGCTAAAGTACTCCATTAGTGGAAAACTGTAGGGAGATGTTTTTTTACCTTTTTCCTTTCACGATGATACGGTGCACTATAACTTTAAACAAGAGCAAACTAACTACTTCATTTAAGAGATTTTCATTTAATATTACTTTTAAATTAATTTTATGTGCCCAATAGTATCAGTCAGTTTATTTCAAAGGAAATAATCAAAATTATCCTGCACATTTTTTGTCAATAATGTTTGCGAACGCTCACTTTCATATGGCGTATCTAACATGTTTATCCAAATAATCTTAAATGTACATACCTAACAGTTTATACAACATGAAGAATCACTACCCAGTGGATATCCCGTAAAAGTATACCTAGTTTGCATTCGAATGAATTTCGATGACTGTTTGATAAAGACTAGATAAAGATTAATCCTAATACTTATTTTAATGTAAGTAGCACAGTAACATTGTAGTTTTTTTTGTTTTCTACGAGGCTATTATTCTAGCTAGTTCTAGCTAAGAAGTAGGTGACACTGCCTGCCTGTTTTAATGCTATCATACATTTATTTTAAAATTACTACATAAATTGTACATCGGTACAGCACAATTGCTTCAAACTTGAAAAACAAACTGAAAGAGAATCCTAGGAGGAAGCAATTTTTCGGATATAAAAGCATGTTAATTTCTCCTTTAACGAAGATTTACAACAACACCGCACCGTGGTGATCCCTTTTGTAATTTACGATTCGCAAAAAAAGACATATCTGCCTCTGCGTACATTATGTAAGGCTATGTCCACACTGCGCGGGCGAATCGTTAAATAAATTTATTTCGTACATTGGCGATTGTCACGTGTGACCGAAGCTTTCACGGCACTCCGATACCTGATATATGGCGCTAAGAATCAGTGCTATTTTATTATTTAACAAGCTAAAGAAACACATAAAAATTAACCCGGTGTTCTAAAGATACTTACAATCAACTACGCACAGTGGCGGTCTAGGAGGCCGTAACAGATTTGTCTATGGTTTCGTCAGCCCTAGACTGTATTGCCAAAGAACAAACGTACTAATTTGCAATATAGAAAAACCGGAAGTGTTACGGCGACCTAGACCGCCACCCTGTGTATTGAATAAATGTTTCAAGTTCTTAGGTAGTAGGAGCATTATAAAAATAGAAATCTTAGAAAAAAACCAACCCCCTTCTCTTAGCTAATTATAATTCATTAACCAATTGAATGTAAATTGAAGACACTAGTTGGACTTTCTTTCTCAAATAAGGTATAATGTGATGAAACTTTTTATTGAAAATTGGAAATAAAAGAAGTTTACCAAACTACTCTATAAATTAGTGTTCCTGGTTGAAAAGCACCCCGCGCAACAGACTTCACTTCACAGGACTAAATCAAATCACACTGGTATTCAGATATCAATGATATCTGATTGCGCAATCGGGTTATTGTCCAAAGGCGACCACTCCAGTCAGGCTGTTGGCACTTGGCACTCAATTAACTAACTCCAATAACTGCCCAGTGCCAGGGCTTAGTAATCAATGGGACAATATTACAAGGACATGGAACTGAAAGCTTTACCTCTTGATAATAGCAGTACCTAATAAAGTGCAGTGGATCAACCTAGGTAGCGAATTTACATAAAATGCGATCAAATCGTATTCATTACCCTAATACCTCTGCTATAGTTAATTAAAGTTCTAATTCATAACTTATAGTAATTACTAGTCAACCCGGCGAACTTTGTACCGCTCAACCTATTCCTCTTAAATCAGCATCTATACATTTAAGAAAATCGCATCAAAATCAGTTGCCTAGTTTTAAAGAATTTAGCATAATCAATATATATAAAACTCTTCCGTTACTGACTGACTGACTGACTGACTGACTGACTGACTGACTGACTGACTGACTGACTGACAGACAACGTAGAGCCGAAACTACTGGGCGTAGCGGGCTGAAATTTTGCATGTAGGTTCCATAGGGAGTGTAGGTGAGCACTAAGAAAGGATATAGCGGCAGACAGACGCGAGAAGAGACTTTGTTTTTTACTATGTCTTGATAGTACCTTAAGATGACACGTTCCTAGAAATACGTACTTTTTTATAAAACGATTATTCAAAGCACAGTAATATTTTGCTTTTTTTTGCAACACATAATTCGGTAATCAGCTCTTTTTTGTACCCATTCTAAGGTTATTAGGTAAGCTTTATTATATTATAGCTAATTTTTTTTAAATAATTCCTAAAGATTTACACGAAGATAATTTTGATAAACAGCAGCATCTTATTTAGTTTGACTAAAGTCCGTGGCACGTCCATTCTTCGTTAAGTTTTAATAATCTAACTTTAACAAGTGCTTTATTTTCTAATGGTTTCCAATTAGTCAACAACAAAGGGAACTAACTAAGTTTAGTACCTAAAGAAAGTTTCTTACGTTTTGACTGGAGAAAGCCGGTACAGGAACTAATGATTTTCCCTTTTGATCTGTAACAAATAAAAATATTGTTAGTTTACTATTTAATTCGATACAATACGAGACATAATTCTAAATAAGTACAACGGTACCAATATCAACGTCTACGCCATTAAGCCGTCTATAATAGAGTTTATTTTCGCCAAAACAGTAAGAGTGGTACTTATCGATATTTTGCGGGCATTGTGAATTTGATACCCAATTAGAGGCTTTGTGAGAGCTTTTTCTTTTTCTCTTTATTTAACAGATTGCCTCGTTCACGAGTGGAAGCGGAGGCGGCGAGAGAAAAAGAGTACAACCACGTGTGCAACCGATGACGTTGTAAAAACTAACCAAACTCTCTTTTAGTTAATATGGTAAAAAAAACATGGTTCTCAATGATTTAGATATTACTTCGATTTAACTATGCATAATAATTTCTTCTTTTCAGTGTCGTTGCTTCACTTTTTAAATAATAAGTATTTTTCAAAACAGGCTATGCACTGTGTGCACACTTAGAGCAACTAATTGATAAATAACACTTAATTTTTGATCATAGATTTATTTTTATTTATGTCGCTAAAGTAAGGAAAGTTTGCGTGTAAAATATGATTATTATCCGTTGCTCGCTCTGCTCGCGTCTCGTTGCTACGTGGCAGCGTAGCATTTCCACAAGGGAAAACGAATTCCCTAAAAGTTGGGGAAAACGAAGTACTTACAGGGAGGTTAACCACAAGTAATTTGTGGAGATCGATGGCGGAACTGTCAAAAGTTCATTATTACGTAACAGATCGTTACGTTACTAAAATGTTTGAAGGTTTTTTGTTTTGTACAATGACGGGTAATTATTTTCCACATACCTAGATAATTTTAATTCGGAAGATATACCTCTCTTATACTTCAATGGATATCGGTAAGACTTTTTGAAGAAATGCTTTTTTAAATGAATTTTCCACTAGGATTTCACTATTATTACAAGAATAATATTTAACTTAAAATTGTAACCGGAATATTAACTTACGACTAAACATTATCCTCCCTTTGCCGTGGTCGAGAAAAAATATATATAATAATTATAAAATGGCATATAGAGCAATAAGGCACCCGATAATTTTTACGAATCTATTGATATCTCATTTATGAAAATGGTTTATACAGACTACAAACAAACACTGTCAAACACACATAATTCCTTTTGGCTTCGCCGGATTTGGGTAAAGAGAATGCTGTAAAAATCATTTAAAACATTTTCAATAAGCTATTATTTAAAAGATAATTTTAAAGCCAAGTTTAAATAACGATCAGATAACAGAGGATTAAGCAAACACTTCGGAATCGGAAAAGTTCACAATAGGCCCCTCAGAGCACTTTTTAAAACTAATTAAAGTTAATAATCCTTCCGCGGTAGGTTTGTGAAATTGTTCTCTCTCTTCATTATATTTTTAATACTTTAAAGTCCGTCTGACTTTTTAAGTTCGGTTGGTTTTATACTATCGTTTACAGTATAGGCATTATTGTAGCTAATATCACCTTTCTAGCCTCTAATTAATTCATAGCTTTACATAGAGGTAAAATAAATATGCTGACGACACAGCGCTAATTTGCCATGGATCGGATTGGGAATCAGTGAATCGGAAGGCAGAAAATACGATTTCCAAAGTATCTAGCTGGCTTAGTCAAAACCTTCTCACTCTTAACACACAGAAGACGAAGTACATCTGTTTTTACAAAACAAAGGCGTCAGCCCCACCGTCCTCTAGCTTGCCATTAAGGTGCCACCGATCTTGCTGCATTAATAAGACCAACAATACATGTGACTGTGACTTAATTCAACGCACCAAAGTTGTTATCAAATACCTGGGAGTGAACGTGGATGAAAATCTTATGTTTGACGAACATATAAACTTACTCTCGGCACGTATAAGAAAAACTTCTTTTGTACTCAAACAGCTACAAGGTGCAGATCCGACTATTGTGAAATTGGTGTATTATTCCTTATGCCAGTCTCTCATTTCATACTGTATTCTGGTATGGGGTGGTGCTGCGAAGTCCCGAATGATTCATGTTGAAAGAACTCAGCGCTGTGTTTTAAAAACTATGCTTAGAAGGCCACGTAGATTCTCGACTACTGAACTATATAAAGAGGCTGACCTTTTGAGTGTTCGACAACTTTTCATCTTGAGAATGTGTGTAAATACTCACCGAACAGTTTTAAACTCAAATGAATATGCTCTTTTGCTAAACAATCGCGTATTTCGTGTCCACTCCCCTTGATAAAAACAACATTTGCTCGTAGATTTGAACCTTTTGTGTCAATATTTATTTACAATAGGGTCCTAAAACTGTGCGATATAAAATTATGCTCTATTCCGGAATCCGTGAAGAGGTTAAGAAACTGGCTAATAACACTAACGTATGATGAGACATGAGACTGAGGAATTGCTACTCTCGGTAACCTGATTATTATTTTTTATATTTTTTATTCACAACATTATTACGAAGGCCTTTACTTAGAACAAATCACAATACTTACTTTTATTTCAATTAGTTTAACTGTTCACTCTTATTAGCATGTTTTTTATTTTTATTTTATTATTTTATGTACTAATTTGCATATTGTTTAATATTACGGCTTTTCTCATATCTAAAACTCGGCCAGGGCTCCAACGATACAGGCTTTGCCTAGTGTTGGAACCCTTATAATGCTCACTAGAATATAACAGGGGGCAACACTTTGTAAGCTAACTCTTTATTCATATACTTACATTTTCTTATTTAAAAATGTTACATTGTGTTTTTAAATAAATATTTTTCAGGTTTTTTTTTTTTTTCAAATTTATGGCACATAGAAAATGAGTAAAGATTGAAGTCCCAGTGGCATAACAGGATGGTACGAGAATGGTCTTAATTATATATACAACAACTAATGAAGTATGTATCTAATGTTGTCGCAAAAATCCATAAACTGTAGAATCAACCCACTGACCTTAGTTAACATTAACTCCATCTCTGCTACGTTGCACCTTACTCCCCTAAGCATAAAGGTGTACCACTTATGTAGGAAATTTGTAAGGCAGGAAATATGTAAATTCTGTTACGAAAAAATAAAGCTAGTATTTTTTATTTAGTAGAAACAAATAAAACCGCCTGCTTTTCAGCTGGAACGGAATCAATTTCATTAAAATCAAAATACCATTACTGATTTACTTTTGTAAATGTACCGCAAGTACCTGCGCGTGATATGATAACTAAATAATAAGTTTAACAATACCCGTCCCAGCCGTACCTCATTAGCCAGTAAGTACCATTGATGGTACAACTATTAATAAATAGGTAACTAAAAACATTGTGTTATGAGTTATAATTAGAAACAGATATTCGACAATTTGCTTTTGCTTAATGAAATAAGACAACACATACATAACTGTGAATACAAACTCAATCTATAACATAAGCATTAAGCCAGTGCTATGTTAGGTGAACCACAGGAATCCGTGTGAGCATTTGACCAGCATAGTCCGTATAGCACTGAGGACTTGCATTTGACTAGGAATGCGATAAGGCGATAAGCCGGTTGTGTTCAGTAGGTAGTGTGTTTGGTTTACTTAATACCTATTAGATTTATGTTGATTATCTACATGAGGTTTATTAATATCCTATAGAATGAATAACCTACTGAGAACCATTGATTTCGAATGTATAATTTTTAAACTGTTGTTAAACACCATTAATAATTACTGATTTTAGCCACAGACTAAATGAAGAACCCCGAGAGGCCTATGAATAATAGATAGCAAAGTCTAGACATTAGCGGTACGCTAGCTATTTCTGGGAGGTCCACTTTTGATTTAAATGCAAGTGCAACTCGTCTAAATTTATACTGCGACTAAAAGCTAACGCGCTTGATCGTGTAGCAAATTTTCATTAGCTACCATCTACCTTCCATCCTCACTTAGAATCAATAATAATATTTAGGACAAATAATTGAATTTCTCTAATTTATCAGATCACAAGGAAAGACTGTATGAACGTGTTTACCTGTTATTAAGGTTGATTTAGCTAGTGATCTACATTTCATTATGATTTGGCCCTGTTGCGAATAATAAATATTTTAACAACACCAAGTTTTTGGTGAAATCTGGTACTTACCACCTACTTTTACGATAAGTTATTGGTATTTTAGTTAACTTTAAATTTAATATAAACCGTACATAACTCAAACGGATCATGTTGTGCAGTGCAACAACAGTGCAACACACCCCTGAATACCTAATTATTATGTTTGATTAGCTCAGTGTTATGATTATGTTTGAATTGCGTTATTATTTTGAGGTTTCCAGACACTGGATATGAGCTTTTTTATTTTTATGGTAAAATGATGATTTATATCTCCCAAGAGAAAGGGCATTGTTAATTTTCTTATTAATCAATAACTCAGTATTCCAATCGGTGTAATAAGTTATTTGAATAACCAAAATCACGTAATAAATCATATCGAAACAAACGATGAATGATCCGTGACTTGGGAATGATTTAATGAAAATGTTTTCGTCAAGGTAAAACAATGTCTTTGTAAAAAATATTTTTGATAGATAGGTTTTAAAATTGTTGAGATGTATTAATTTCCCCATTAAATGTGGCTATGTGAAAAAAAATATCTTGTGTTATCTTGGTCCTAGATTGAGAAGGTTCTTTCTAAAATCCAAATTGATTACATATTATTATTAATACAGTTCCTGAGTTAATTTAGTGGGAGATGAACATAATTTATGTAGATACCTATATATTCATATTTTAAATTAAACATTTTCAAAGATCAATTCAAGATGTGGACTAATTCTACCTGTCTAAAGACACAGATAAGCGATAACCCCCAAATCAAACTATGTACCTACCTATGTATAACATGACTGTATTCCAAAGCCAGTCCACACTGATGCAGATACAGTTAGAGGCATTTTGGCATCAAAGTGCATAGGCCGTCATCCGCCCGCTCGACCGGCTAGCGATGCGTATCCTATCGGGTAGGCTAACAATATTGAAATATGTTGTTGTTTGTTTGTTGTTTACCTTTGCGAGGAACGCCCTCACCAAACGAATACTGAATATTGCAGTTTGTTGCAAGCTTTATATTGGACGTCAAAAAAGGTATTTTCGGGATTTTTTAGGTGACACTGCTTTTGATTTATGTGCTTTGAGTATTATATTTGGTTCAGATTGGTTAATGTGAAATGAGGATATGGAACATTATAAACATAAACTATTATGTGCGTGTATAAAAAAAAAACTAAAAGAGCCCATCGATTATAAGAAGGCGATATCAACAAGCGGCCTTATCCTAAACACCTACTCAATGTGGTTATACAAGTCGCACGTTACTAGTGCCACTTCGATTAATAATTAATATCTTCTAAACCATGGCAAATCAGAAATATGAGTCTTTGACTTACTAGATAATCATGCTTTGAGTTTTTAAGGCCCTGTTGTGTAGCTTTCAGGTAGGGTTCATTCCCGAGAATTCTCGGGAAATCGTTGGGTATCGTTCCCGGGAAATTATGCTCGAGAAAAGTCGAGAACTCGAGAAATCATATTTGAGTTTATAAAGTGCAAAAAAGTTCGTGAGCTGTGCGTGGTGGAGTCAAGTCTCGTAACCAAAATCGATCGACTCGTACAAGCGATTGTCTTAGCCATTGCTAGTTTCTTAAGTATTATAACAGAAATCGACTTTGTTAAAGCGGCAATGGTTAACGAATTCTATAACAAGACAACTATGATTCGATAGAGTTCAATAACATAGCTTGACGGTGTACTTACTGTTTATTAATATTTTGTGTTTTATTTTATCAAATTAAATTGATAATCTTAAAAATTCCTCTACCTACTTATATCTGGGTATCAAGGTGCTTAGCTTAACTTAATGAACAAAAAAAATCGATGTCAGTGATAGCATTCG
The DNA here is from genome assembly GCA_951802225.1 of Euspilapteryx auroguttella. NCBI lineage: Eukaryota > Metazoa > Arthropoda > Insecta > Lepidoptera > Gracillariidae > Euspilapteryx > Euspilapteryx auroguttella. The sequence goes on from OX637653.1 coordinate 7,970,761, forward strand.
AAAATCATAGCGGCTTTTTAAAGAGGACAACAGTAGATGTCCTAAGAAAAGCAGAAATAGTTTTCAAATGCTGGCTTGTCATCGAATTTTCATTATTTATTTAGCTAAGCGACTTAGGCCTCTTTTCTTATTTTTTTCTTGAAATGTAAACACTTAAAATACCTAACTATACTTTTAGTTTAACGTTGACTTTTTCCTAATAAACAATCTAAAATTGGTGTATTCTTTATTAGTTAGGTAAATTGAGAGAAGTTCATTTTTTCAAGTTTTATAATTTTTTTAAAACTTATATTTTGCAGAAAAACCACTTGATTTATTGGTTTAAAATAAGTTTTCTTTATGATTCACATTTCGAATTTCGTGTCAACTTTTTTTATGATTTGGATCGAAAATATATGCAAAAACAACAACCCGAGAAGACCCGAGAAATGAGCCTCGAGAATTCTCGAAACCCGAGAAACTGAAAAGCTCGAGAAATCATGAACTCTACTTTCAGGTTAATGGTTTAGAAATATTAATCGAAAGTCGCGCTAGTTGCGCACCGTGTAAGCCCTTAATTCACAATTCATATTTGAGTTTTTTTTCTTTTTTATAAAGGTAAGTACTTACCACTTTAAATCCAATGGATATTATGTAACCAAAAATACCTAGTATCTTGCTTGCATTCCTGTACCAGAAGCTCGAGCTTTAAAGCTTATCTTAGCTTATTCACCTTCCTTCTAGCCTGTCATCCATCCGCTTCAAATTGACGTCGAGTGCAAAGACGAGTATGCCCCAGCATACGTCAAGCCTAGCTGTGTAAAGGTCTATTGACACAAAGTATATCGGCGCAGTGATCATTTAACTTAAATGAACGATAGGAAATGTTATTTAAAGACATTATCTTTTGCTGTCGGAACTTCAATTAATAAACAGTACATTTTATACTTGAATAAACCTAGTTCTTTAACTGTTTTTTGTAGACTGTGGCTGTTTGCTATATTTTAGAATAGATTTAATCCATATTGCCCAATCTAGAAACTCAAGTACTTAGTTCTGTTTACGAAGCCCTAAAATATGTTGTAGAAAGATAATCTAAAAAGATTTTGTTTTAAACTAGATATTTGCTACCCTATTTTTCAGAAGAAAAATCAGTAAGTACCTAACACCAATAAAAAAAAGTATCAAAGGACATATATAATCCCACATAATGTGTTCGTGCAGAGTTATTAAATGAAATTTTAACGTCAAGGTCATCCCTAAAAGCTATTTTCATAATAACGATAGTTGTTTGGTGCGAACACACCTTTCAAGACTAGCCGTTCTTAGAGATATTTCCCATGTGAACAAGCCCTAATATTCTTGGCTTGGCATGTAATAGGATTACGCTAGTTTGGGAATTGGCGTTTAGACTTCAATTTGGTATTCTTGAACATTCTAAAATCTTCAAAAATACTAACAAACACTTCTAAAATAATAGAGCCTCTAAAAGAGGTAGGTAGGTACCGCAAGTAACGAATAACGACTACTTACTTTTTTTTTTACTTGATATGTAATCTTTTGCAAGTTTTAAATATTCATTTTGGAAACAAAGAAAACGTACCATCCGTCGGTACAGTAAAGTTAAGGGTTTAAAATCTTAAAGTATTTGCTGGCACCAAGGAGACTGTTAGACGTCATGCTCATGAAAAACGGTCGCTAATTTTCTTTAGCACATTTCTCTGCCGTTATTACCACTTCACTTCAATTCGAAAAGTCCTCTAGGGAAATGCCTTCGTTTTTTCCCTAACCGAAGGTTAAGCCGGGGATAAACGATAGCCACTATAAAATTGAGTAAAGCCCCTCGGTCGGACGACAAGAGTTATGTTTCGGTTCAGTTCTAGTGAAAAGAAATGGCCTTTCTAGAATTTTCTTTAAGACAGCAGATTAGTCACTTGAATAAATGACTGGAAAAGTCTATGTGCGGTATCTATAGGAAGTTAATTTGTAATTTATTTAATTCAACTAACAGCACTAATTCATACTACAGCAGGGCAGAGGTTTCTTCTTTGAAGATAATTGCTTTTTTACAAAAAGAGACCCGCCTTCAACAAACTGAAACCTTCTGAATGTAACTAATACATTTCTGAAAACTGCATCAAAATCGGTTCAGCCAAACGTGAGATAATCGCGGATAAACATACTTAAGTACATACATACAAACATACATACATACAGGTCAAACTGATAATCTCCCTTTTCGTCGGTTAAATACTCAGAGAACGGAAACCGCCGCTGGTTAAATAAGTTTGTTGGTAAGTACTCATCGGACACGAGAGTCTTGTGCAGATTGAGACTTTAAATAAAAATATTTTTATTGTAAGGGATTATAATAAAAGAAGCAAGTATACTTTTAGTATTGATTCAATAGCATCTTCATTTATTTGAGAGCCAAGGTCTTGTCTGGAACCATCTTCCACTCCAGGCATCTCTCCACTCACTGCTTTACGTCTTTGTGAGCGACCACATGAACTTAATCCTTTATCTCCTTCATGTTTCCTCTTTGTCTTTACGGCCCTCTCTTTCTTTCTATTTTCCTTTCTTATAACGTTTTTATATTTAAAGAGAGAAAGTAACAGAAACTAAAAAAAACTAAGTAATTTTCAGCGTAAGATTCGAATGCATTTATTTCTTCTTCTTATTATTTTTAATTTAGAACATGAACTGAGTTACTGTGCTAGAAAGGTGTAAGGAATGAATTCCCAGGTTAGAAATTAAACGTAAATCCGCCGTGTTAGTAGCAATAAACATTTTAATTCTTTCCAGACCGGAATGAGCAGACACCTCTGCCAAAATTAAAACGGACCTGATTTACGAGGAGCTAAAATGTAGGTGCTTTAAGGTCCCTTATTAACATCACGCTGGTTTTTACCGTTTTATCTTTTGGTAATAGAGTTCAAATATTACAAAAAAATATATCTTTGTATTATTTTTTGAAATTTGGAAGTGCGAGCTTGATGTAATTATATGGTATGAAAACGTACCTATGTAGGTTTGGTTGATTTTGGAACATCAGTAATACTGGTAACTGATCTTTTTCCAAATTGCAAGGAAGTATCTCATCAAAGGGGAACTGGTTTGGTCCGAATATCAGATCAATCAATCACTGATGTTTGTATCATTTCGAAGGTCTTTGGTATCAAGGTCAGGTTATGCTACCGATGATACTGTAATAAATAATACTATATTTTTTAAATAACTACCTACCTATATTCTCTTGTTATAATATAAATCTGTAAGGGCACCTCAATATGGAGAAATTTACATAAAATATCACAGAAACCAAAGCACTCCAGTTCCTCCGACCCGTGTTACTTTTTATAGACACGCTCGACGGAGGCGCTAAATTGTAACATTGTTAAATGAAATTTAATTAAATCGTCCGGCTACCGAGACGTTAACTTGGGCCATTAAAATGCGCATGTTTGCAAAGTTACAATGTCACTTTATAGTTTCGATTAGTTAATTTTACTAATGTGATACACTGTAACAACGTATTTCTATAAATAACTCTTCCGTAACTGACTGACTGACAACGCAGAGCCGAAACTACTGGGCGTAGCGGGCAATTTTGCACGTGGGTTCTATGTAAGATTTAGGGGGGCACTAAGAAATGAATCCCAAAATGGAAACAATTCATGGAAACAAGAAAAAACGGGATTTTTGTGTTTATGAGAAATCTGCGCGGGTGAAACCACGGGGCAGCCTCAGTGTCTTATATATTTCGTAAAAATTTAAATCCTTGCACAGATTTGTGAATTTGTCGAGTCAGAAGAATTTCGTGATAGAATCATGAATATTTGGATGAAAATTTTATTATGTGTCCTCTATCGTGTTTCGGCTGGCAATCAATTATCTTTGTGGATAAAAGTCTTTGTAGTCCTGCCCTGCGGTAACTTTAAATTACTTAAAGTTTATATTTCCACGATCCCCTGCAGAATGAGTAAGGATTATTAGTGTTCTTAGGTATAATCTACCACCTACCTCGACACTGAACCTGCGTGGAAGACTATAGATACAAAATCTTCATCCTAAAGTTCATTCAAAGTCATTCACTTACGGAGTAGGTAGGACTTACATAATTAGATTGTTGAGTAAAACATTTTTAATAATACTAAGAGCCAGAAAGCGGACCAAAGTTCATAACGAGTACGTATATTTGATTTCATTAGAAAATGTTCTGGCTAACATTGGATAATTATTCTCTCGTTCATATTCTCAGAAATTAGTCATTTCGACTACACAACTTCCGCCCCGACCTCTGTCTCTGACCTGCTCTATTATTCCCTCTATTATTACAGTAATATCTAGCTAAATGCTGCTCATTATGACTTGATGCATGATGGATTAATAATTATGTAGCCTTAATTATCTAGACTTACATTTAAAACATTGCACTCTTTCTTTCCTATTAGAAATTTAACTGTGATCACATCACACTTATATTATGAAGGCGAAAGTTTGTGAGTGTGTATGTTTGTTACTTCTTTAAATTTAAACGGCTGGAGCGATTCCAATGAAATTTGGTATGGAGTTAGCATAGGATTAACATAGGATACGCCCTGCAGTACCGGGCCGAAGAATAGGACTGAGGTATCCCCTGCCTGTCGTAAGAGGCGACTAAGAGGGGACCCCGGGGTCGTTTGGCCTCGTGTAGTCATATAACGGCATGAGAAGGACGGCGGAACGCGAGTGTCCCGTTTCCGCCGTTGAGCGTTGGGAAAGCTACCACGCTACTACGGAGGGAAAACCATCATGTCCCCCCGAGGAGAGGCTATACAGCCAATGCTGGGGGGGGGGGGGGTCGCGGAGAATTCCACAGGCTCACCCGCGACCCTCCTGCTGTCAGCCGAGAAGGACACCGGCGGGGTTTTAGTGGGTGCGGACCCCACATAACCCTGCGACTCCCCCCGGGGCTGCAGGGTACTCGTTAGGAGTTTCCCCGCCTAAAAAAAAAAAGGATTAACATAGGATACTTCTTTTACTGCGGTAATAAAACGCGGGTATATAGTTGTAAAATAATTATAATAAAGGGTTTTATCTTTGTTTTAAAAACCGCACACTGTGTAAGTCGCAGATGAGGCAGATCTAGTGATCAGGCGACTTGGTGAAGTTTGCAGGATTGTACTAGATGAGGTTTACGCAAGACCAGCCCTTATTGCCGCAATTAGTAAGTGAGGGGGGAATGTGAGTGAGTAATGTTTGTATACATGCAATTTAAAAGTACTTATACTCAACAAAAAAACTGTTACAATAATAATAATATGGACAAAAACTTAAATAAAGAAACTCAATTCTCGGGTCAGACAATGTAAAAAAACTCATAGAAAACATTTTCATTTCGAAACAAATTCCTTAACGTACCTCGATTTGCTGACTGTTATTTTTCTACGTTTAATATAGGTATCTATCTCTATAGAACCCTTGGGACACCCTCTGGAATTCTTTCAACTTTTGGCTACATTTAACTTTGAAGGTTCAGTCTTTTTTTTAGGATTCCTTCCGTAGTATACCTAATATGGAAAATATTTATGCACGTGTTAAGGTTCATCATGAATGAGATTAGCGTTGCAATTAAAATAATAATAGCGACTTATAATGATCAATCACAGTTAAAACTATAGAGTCGGGTCTGGCATTTTCATAGTAAACTTAAACAGACAGCCTTCGTGTAAAATTGGCAATGGCAACACTTGAATTTAATTTAACAACAATAATAAATCTTGTGTAATTTTAATCATTGACAAAGTAATTTAATTATACCTTATTTTCAAGGTTTACGTAAAGCGAGTTTATTAAACGACTTCAAGAAAGGAGGTTATCAGTTTGACCTGTATTGTATGTATGTATGTTTGTCTGCGATCTTCTCGCGTTTGGCTGAAACAATTTTGATGCGGATTTCTGATAAGTATTTGTTACATTCAGGAGAAGGTTTTATTAGTATTTTAACCGACTTCGAAAAAGAGGAAGTGCTTAGTTGATGTATGTGTCAGTTTATTGAAGGCTTATTTATGTAAAATATAAATTATTTTAAAGTTAGTATATCTACAGAACCCACAAAGGATGCGCATAACCGACATGCAATGCTTTTTTTACTCTGCGATGTTGCTACGATCCTCAGAAATATTAATTTTCTGAGAGGTAAAAGAACGATGAAATAAATATTTCGAAAAGACTCGTCTCTCTGTGTAAATAATTTATTTCTGTGTAAGTAAGTAAAGTAGTTGCTTTAATTATTTTTAAAAAAGCTTGCATAAAAATATGTAGTTGAAAACATACCTTTAGTTACAGTGAAAAAACCCAAGGCTTTTTCTTTACTGTAACTTTAGAATATCATTTTTTTTTTAATTCAAGTTAGTAGTTTTATTTTCAAATTGCTTATGTCTATACTTAGGGCGTGAAATTATATAATAAAGTTAAGTATTATATATTACAAATAACTTCCTTTTTTGCCAATTTGTTTTATTTCCTCGGCATCTGTCTTGTTTCCGGTCCCTTTTTTACCCTTATCCTGGGTCCAAAGCTTTCTGTCCTGTCAATTTCTTTATTATAAACAGCTTTCGAAATACTATTCAATTTATTTCATTAAAAATATAAAATTTATGGTTATTAAAAATAGATGCTATCGTATATTAACTTTTTTGTACCTATAATTTAATATACCTATATATAAAAATGAATCGTGGTTCGTTTGTCACGCGAAAACTTGAGAACGGGCCGATTTAGCTGATTTTGGTTTTGAAATGTTCGTATTAGTCCAGGGAAGGTTTTAAAGGTGAGAAAATATGGAACAATTGAGAGGAAGTTGTATAATTAAGTAACAATTTATTTTCCCATACAAATTGTAAGGCGCGATACGAAGTTCGCCGGGACAGCTAGTAGAAATAATATCTTAGTTCTCTATTTTCACTTAAGTAATTTTTTAGTTTAAATTAAGTAGATATATAGGTAGGGACTTTTGTTAAGTGATCCTTTTTAGCAAATCTGCCAGGATGAATAAAAACTAAAAAGAAGAAAGGACACAAAGCAAAATGTGTGTGAATCTACAGATGCGGGTGACAATAAAAAGTATTTTCAGGGAACATTGCCGGCTGCCCGAGTCTACATCGAGTTGAATACGCTCTTTGGTTTTATTTGTCAATTGTTTTGAACACTGTTTCAGTTAAATAAATTATCTTAGATCATATCCAATGCTACGTCTCGATTGAATAAATGATCTCTTTAATGAAAAAACACAAAACAAGAAACACAAAAGTATTGTAATATTAAATAGTAGTATATTAAAATAAATTATCTTAGAGAAGTTATATCCCTTGCTACGTCTCATATGAATGAATTACGGTCTATTACAAAAAAAAAAAAAAAACAAGAAACTTTATATTTATTGTAAAGAAGTACATACTTACCATCAGTAAGTTGCCGGAACTGGGTTGCCAGAACCTATTTAATATTAAGACAAAGGGTAAAATAAAATGGATATTTTTTACGAAAAATATAGAAGGTAATTATTTGCGCCGCTTCTCGGATAAAACGCCAATAAATGCTAATTTCACGCGATTTTGAGGCAAAAGGCGAGAAACTTACCTGCTTTGCTATCCAACCGTAAGTCCATCTTATAAAAAATATTTTCCGCAATCTTACCGCTTTTTGCGCGCTAACTTCAATAATATTATGCTCAAGTAAGTATTTTAAAACTTTGTCACTTAATATCCAATTATTATGTTTCAGAGATTGTTCTTATACTTATATTGTCAAATGAAAATGAAAGAAAATGTTGCTAAGCAAATTGGTATATGACAGCTTGTAGCATATACGTTTCTTTCTAAATTGGCATGCGATTTTTTTAACCGTAGCATCTGAATTTAATATCTTCCAAACATTGACCTGTGCGTTTAAAAAATAACATGATTGAATAAAAATCAAGAACAATAAAAAGTGACTAAAAATATACTTTAAATTTCCTCCGGATCTGTACAAAGTTTTCAAGAATCTAAAAGCAAATGTAGAAGAAAACACGCGGAGACAAAAATCACTCGTGTAAAAGTTTTGTTCGATTACGTCGGGGATTTCATACAGAAGCGTGTTTCTGAACAAAAAGTCAACTCGAGTTTGTGTGAAATGTTTATGAAACTTAACGAAAGACTAACATCACTCTCTATTGAGAATTCCCACTAAGTAAGTCTTTCTATAACAAAAAAATTATAGTTGTCTCCGCCGACATGAAGTAAAGATACTGGCCGGTTATTATAATACTGTCCGGTTATATATATTTTTTTTTATAATAAATAACAGATAAAACTATGTTCTAAGTTCTAATGCTTATTTCGAATATATAATTGATCTGACCTTTGATTTTCAAGATTTTCTGTACCGGTTGATTTCTTGTTAAAAAATTATTTTAAAGTATATTAAAATAACCTGTTTCAGTTATTTGTTGCTGTAGAGAAAATAGGTAAAATATACTTTTTACGTTTGCAACCCTACGTTTTAAATTATTGTTTTTCTTTCCAATGTTATACAATACGTATAGCCGTCGTCACCGTCCGTCGTTAATAGGAAGCAGCAAATTGTCCTTCAGAAATGTGACCAGAACAGCAGCAATAGGCACGATAAGATGAAGAAGCTATAGGTATACTAATGCGTCAAAATGCACATTTGTATGTCAATTTGTAAAACTTGCTTCTATTGTCTTTCTATATATACTATTATACACACATTATAATTCATAGATTAATAACCGAAAACCTATCGCCATGTGAATGTTCTCTCAAGAGCAAACTTCCGGCCATATATCACTCTATTCTAATCAAGAGTTAAATTATTGATTAGTCGCTTCTGAATTCTCTTGTTCATGTTATTATTAATGCAAATTGTGAAATACAGCGTCACGTTGCGCCTCCAGATGGTGCTGCTACAATGTTGAGCGGCAGCGGGCTGATAAGGGGTAGCGAAGAGTTTAACGGCAAATAGGGCTAAGAAAAATCAACTAATGAGCCAATATTATTATAAAACTATTCCAACTTATAAAAAAAAACAAAAGTAAGGCAGTAACAAAAGTATTAAAACTTAAAAATTTTTGGAAATACCTTGAGAATGAAGTCAAGTCATAATATAATTTGCGATTTACTTACAATAAATCTAAGTATAATTCGTGTACAATTTCACCATTAAATTATTTAAATAACATAAAACTTTTTAATAACGCTCTCATTCAGTAAACATTTTTAGTACCCTAATGACGTCGTCTCATTACGCGCTCCCGCTGCCGCTTTGCCCCATAGCTCCCCCAGAAGACCAGAGAGCAAACAACTCTCTTGCGAGCGATCCGTTCCAACCAACAGAAGCCGCTAAATGTGCTTAACCTCGACCACTGGGGAGGGTCTAACGTATGTCGATTGGATGTATGTTCATATTATGAAGTTAACATTTATTATTATTATACGAAACCAAACAGATTATAAGCAGGACAAAGCTTCATTTAATATTTATTGGTAATTCAATCGATCTCACTGACAAGCATCTATAATTCAAAAGCTATCAGTATTCAGAATCCCTGAACCATTCTCATTCTATTTCCTAAATAAACAATTGACGAATTTGAGCGGCTTTTTGCGCTGCGGTGCCTAATAAATTTATATGAATACGTACAATAAAGTAAAAAAAAACTTTTGATAAAAAAAAAGAAACTTGCAATTTTACATCTATGAGTTTTAAACTACTTTTTGTTTTTTTTTATATAGAACAATCTGTCCCGGTAATCCACCTGTAAAAATATGTAAACAACGAAAAAAATGCACCTTGAGTTACATTGCTAATATTTTTTAAAATCTAATATAACCTATGTCACTTGGAGATAGTGTAGCTTCCCAACAGTGAAAGAATTTTTCAAATCGGTTCAGTATTGACTCAGTGACTGCTCCGTAGCTCAGTTGGCAGTGATGTGGACTGAGAAGCGTGTGCACCTAGGTTCGATTCCCGGGCGGGGCGAATATTGATATGATGAATATCGATGTTTGTTTCCGGTCTGGGTGTGATGTTTGTCTCTGTGGGTGTTTCGGGCACCCTAGATACAGGTTCTTCCTAGTTAGGGGCTCTGAGTGTGATGTGTTATTATATTTATTATAGTATTTCCGTAGCCTAATCGATGCAAACAATCAATATATTTTCTCTTTATTATTGGTATACTTATGTTGATAGTTGATTTTTGTTATGTTCCTGACAAGTCAATTTTAATAAGATTCAAATTACTTCAATAAAGAAGAGGTTTAGCTCACAATCGCATAGAAATCTGGGGGAAAGAAAGAAAATTGGGGTATTTCCGTGAAAACGTCAATTAGCGAAGATCTGCAAGCATTTGGGTGTACTGTTTGTATGTACCTATGCGTTATTTACACTCATAAAAGAATATAAAAAAAAGGTACTGGGGAATAAATACACACCGGTAATTTAAAAAAATACTAAAGATTTTCTCCCACAAATACCTGTTAGTTTGAACAGAAAAAGAAAACGATTCCTTGTCTTATTTAATTTTCCAGTCTCGGTTGTCCGTGCTCAATGAGGAGCAACATCCAATTTCTCACAAATGACGGGACCTGAATACCTACTTACTTCTTCAGTTTTTTGTGAAACAAAACCTAGGTATTTCGTTTAAACGATTATTCGATACCCTTTGAATAAATAAATGTAAAATTAATGTTGTACCTTAAGTTTTTTTTATTTAAATAAAGGTAACCTTTATAACGACAGACTCGTGGTCCCCTTGCGTTGCCCCCCTTGGAGAGCCACGAGGAATTCACGTTTTATTCGTGGCTCCCCCGAACTTGCACTTGACCGTCGGATACATGTAATTTGTAATTGGCTACTTTTTGATTTGGTAGTTTTAAAGAAAAAAGTACCAGGCTAACAGGAATTAGTAGAAGGTTATGAAGCTCAACACAAAAAATATCTACATGCCATGCATGCAGCGCCAGAGCCGACATGCAGAACTCGTATTCAATTCAATATGTTACAGGAATTACGGGTAAAAAAATCGCACGGAATGAAATAACACCATGATCTAAGGCCCGCGCCAAACATGGTGAGCAAATGTGTTCACATGTATATGGCACGCACGGGGATTCGATATTATCTTATATTTGTTAATTTATGTGCGTTTTGTGGGTCCGTAACTATATTTCGAGATGCCGTTTTCCTATCGGTGTGTAATGTATGTTAAGATCTGTAAAACGACGCAACGGATTTTGATGAGTTAAGTAATTTATTATATACTTTTTTTTCGGACATGCATATACAGACCTAATTACTACGCTATGCTATGTGGTAGGTAAAGTGTTTGCTGCCTCTCTAAATACATTCTGTGCTATAATAGTTACCTATACAGCCCTTTCCGTCCAAGCATATTGGCTGACTTCATCAAACTCAAAATTGCTCCTGTAACTTTGCGAAAAGTTTAATTGCCCACTCAAAGCTAATGTGTGACTGTTTCTGATAGTTGCTCAATTGAAAGAGCGGAGCGGACCCCTATTGGGCAGGAGGTGAAATTTAATTAATTTGTAACTAAAACTCCTACCGTACCTACCTGAAATTCAAGAAAGTGCTGCTCTGAGTTTTCGAACTTGTTAGCGGGAACTTTGCCCTTTGTTTGATACTAAAAAATAGTAGCACCCGGAGTAAAGTTGACTTAGTGACTTAATTTTTTTAAATTTGCATTGTGAATGCTCTTATAGTTGGAAGGTTCACGAACCTATTATGAAATGTTATATGATACACTACGATCTACTGTTGATCTACTGTAAAATTAGAAAATATACCTAATTAATAGAGGTAATTAATAACTCTATAATATTTTGGCTGGCCCCTTGTCACGTTCGTAATAAAGCATAAACTCGGCTAAACGTGGTTGCGGCTCTTGAGCTGGTGCCTCTGCCTAACCCTTCGGGGAATAAAAGGCGTGAGATTATGGTATGTTATATACAAATATTTTACAAATAAGGTTTTACAGTAAGTGAACACAAACACTTAAAATGTAGTGTAGTAAAAACAAAATACATATATAACTATAATTATGAACCATTATATTTTCCACAAATTGTATCGGAATTTTTTTTAGTTGTACCAAGTATTAAACGCTGCAACATCGCTTAAATTAACTAATAGCGTCCATTTTGCGAAAATTATTGTTTGGCGTACTATAATAATAAATAATATTAATTCTTACGTAAGCTTTTGGTCCGTGTTCTGATTAATGGTAGCAATATAGGGGCGGCGAGCCGCAAGAATCGTACTGCGGACTGGAACAGGTGTTTCACTGATACATATGTTTGAGACACTTGAACCAGGTTCTCTCAACAAAGAGAATGCAATGCAAGTGTTATTAACGCTGTACAAATTGTGCATGTTTTGCTCCTTTAAATATACAATGGAATAAGTTTGTGCTTTTAGTCTCCATTGAGACGAATAGAGACCGCAAAACGGTTCCGATGGCTATATATAGGTATTACAAAAGCCGTAAAAAATTATAATACATAAAATAAATTAAAATTTACTTAGGTACTATTTCTTTAAAGGTAGACTTCAGGGACCGGGCGTGGTAAAATTAATCGTAGGTAGTCTAAGCCATTATATGCTGAAAAAGCTTATCGTTTATTTAGAAATCATATCTTATATGATAATGTTTCTAAGCGACAACACAGAGCCAATACCACAGATTATAAGTATAATAGTTACAATACCGCTGCGTGTATTTACTAAACCAAGGAAAACGCATTTGCAAAATGAACTTTCAAGGGGCTGCTTCTCGTATCTCATATCTCTTTGGCATCATAACATACTTAAGTTAAGAAAAACTTTATGCAAATCAAATATCACTCCCTAAGCAAATGCGTCGGTAACTTGTTGGGGCTAACTTGCTAGTTGCCTCGTCAAAGTTTGTAAGTCAATCGTGCGAGTAAACTCCTCGAGGGAGCTCACTTTCACTTATGTTTGTGTAAGTTTCGGACCTGAACTAACTGTAGATATTGGGATTGATAATGCTTACTTAGATCTTGTTAAGCTAGATGATTCAAGACAGCTCCTTCTAGTGTGGCGCTCCATGCATGGCATGTAGATATTTTGTGTGTTGAGCTTCTATCCTTCTACTAGTTCATGTTAGCCTGGTACTTTTTTCTTTTAAACTGCCAAATCAAAAAGTAGCCAATTACATACCACATGCATCCGGCGGTCAAGTGCAAGTCTGGGGGACCACGAGTAAAACGCAAATTCCTCGTGGCCCCCCCAGGGGGCCTACGCAGGAGTACCACGAGTCTGACGTGGACACCATCATCGAAGGGTTAATTATCTTATCTTACCTACGTCTATTTAATAATATGTCTAGCTTGTCATGTTTTCCCTCCCTGTACTGTCAACCGCACTCTAACTTCGCAATAAACCGATTGATTGATGATACCTATCATAACTATGTATTTTTATATAATATTGAGGCGTTACTTTCATTATAGCGCCTCCGTAGCTCAGTAGCGTAGCGTGTTGCGCCACGGCACGGAAGGTTGCGGGTTCGATCCCCGCAGAGAACACCACATATTGATTTCTTACAAAAATCACGTTGTGGTTGTTTTCGGTTGGATAGGACATTGCAGGCTTGAATCACCTGATTGTCCGAAAAGTAAGATGATTCCGTGCTTCGGAAGGCACGTTAAGCCGTTGGTCCCGGCCGCAGTAGTGGTCGTTATAGCCGCGGCGACAAGCTGGCCCCTTGTCACGTTGGTAATAAAGCATAAACTCGGCTAAACGTGGGTCCGGCTCTCAAGCCGGTGCCTCTGCCTAACCCTCCGGGGAATAAAAGGCGTGATATTATGTATGTATGTATGTACTTTCATTATCTTTGATATAATATTTAGCATCGCTTCCTCTTTTTCATCTGAATTAAACTTCAACAGCAACTGTCACTATATACCTTTATTTTCAACGTACTATAAAAAGTGTTTACCTACTCACAGTTGCTGGCGACTCGACTGTACCCTGCTAAAGTCTACATCTACGGCTCTGCGCCAAGTCTCCGACACCGTATTTTCCCTTGTTTTCGTTTCAATTAAACTCGCGATCCAGTGCGGCGAAAATAATTAACAACTAGTTTGTATCGCAATACAGTAGCAGAAGCAGAAGTTTCTAGTGGGAAACTTGTTATTTTATCTCTAAAGCGAAATAACTCGGCTTACGAGAGACAGAGAGCAGCTTTTTTTTCTTTTCAGTAATGGGTTTAAACTTTTTAGATTAAACACTAATTAGCAGCCTTTTTTGTTTCTTGTACTTCTATTTTTTGGGTTACCAACTTAATTAAAATTTATTCATTAAAGCCTATGCCTATATTTATTAAGCTTAAAAGCAGAATCGACATTTTCAGTCTGACGGATTCTTATCGTTTTCGAGATTTTGTGACAATGATGATGATATATAGTTTAAACACCACTCGACTAGGTATCTCGAAAATGTGATAAACTACTAGCTTGGTAGACCCTCGATATTTTCAAACAACATTTTAAGAAACACTTAGATTCTTTAATAAGGGCATACACGGTGTGAAACGAGCGCCACAGCCGATAAATAATTAATATCTTCTACACCATGGCTAAAATCAAAAATATGCGTCTTTGACTCCGTAGATAGATGTTGTGTAGGTTTCAGGTCCCAAATCTATGAAAAAAAAATCGTTTGTTTTCTAAAGTGGCCACTTTAGTTTCGTAAAAGAATATTTCAGAGATCATTATCCTAAAAACTACACGAGCCTTAAAAATTCTAAGCAATATTTATCTAGGGAGTCAAAGACGCAATTTTTTTTAGATTTCGGCCATGGTATAGAAGATATGAATTATTTTTCGAAGTGGCGCTAGATTCGCACAAGTAACGTGTTTTAACATTATTTAATGTAAGTTTACCAGTTCCACTCAATCAAACTGACATTCTTCTGTTATTGTACACGTAGTTCATACGGAGTTATAGGTAGTGTGACAATAGTTCAATCTTGTCTCCTATTTACTAGAACTACCAATGTAGTAACGAGATAACCAAGCCAGTGACATCAAAGACGTCAAAGTGACAGCTCGACAACAAAGACCCCGTTTCCATAGCAACGGCTTTTCTACTGATTGAAACTGTCATCACAATAACACGAAATGTAGAACGGAAAACTTTACAAATCATGGTAGGAAGGAAGGACAGGAAATAAGTCCCATCGTTTTCATGGTTAACATAAAGAGTAGGGGACACCTTTTGTGATAGCGCCAGGGGTATCGTCGGTAACGGCCAGCAAGCACGGAAACACTTGTGTCTACTTGTCACTGTCTTGGTCTTAGATAAATGGTGCTCTGGAATTATAGACCCAACTCACGCTTATGACGTGTGGACACCGTGTACCGGGTTATTCACGTCATAAAATGGTTAATAGGAGTTTAGAAGTGATGGTGGGGAAGGTGTAGGTACGCTATTGTTAAGCCGTTTGTTTTGTTTACTTTCCTACCTCTTCCTACTTACATGGGGTTTGAGGGGACGCCCAATTCATTTGTTACAGAATATTTTTTGTAGATTTCGTACTGAAACAGCTTATAAATATTTGGTTTTAGGTTGTTAGATTGCTATAATTTGTCACTACAAGGTGAGTATCTTGTTAAGAATTTTTAAGGACCTTAATACTTAACGTAACTTTCAGATTCAAAATCTAAGGAATAAAGAATAAACCGTTTGCTGCCTAAAGTGGCCAATGTAGTTTCATATAAGAATATTCCCAAGGACATTTACCTAAAAGCTACACAACATAGCCTTAATAATCCTAAGCAAGATTCGTTAGGGAGTCAAAGACGCATATTTTTGATTTCGGCCATTGTTTAGAAGATATAAATTATTTAGCAAAGTGGCGGTAGTATCGCACCCGTTCGCCCCTTTGAAAGATACTAAGTAGTTCTTTGGGTTTGTAAATATTTACTTACTTTACTACTTAAATACATGATTTTAAAATTAATCAAATTATTTAAAATTGCACACAATGTTTTCCGGTCGCGCAATGCAGTTCCAACCTATAAATTATTTAATCCAATTTCGATCAAGCTATCCCAAATTGCGTAAAGATTACAAACGTTTTCAAAATTCTGTATCAATTGATTTTGTTTTTCTATAAAATTAGTAAAGCAAATTCTTTAAGCCAGCGGTATTAATGTCGGTATCTTTGGCGAGGGTCTGCTAAATAAACATGAAGAGGAGGTTACGATTGGAAATTCGCGAGAGACCGCTTTTGAGAGGCGTAAATCTTTTTTTTTGTGTACGTTATTTAAATAGTCATATTAGGTTATATTGTATCCTGTATTAGAGACGGTTCTGAATTCTTTTAGGTAGGGCACGAAAAACGTAGTAAGAAACCAAGTATTTACGTACAAATCTGGCAACAGGCGCTTGATAGCGCTGGCGTTGGCGTGAATACGCCCTTACGCTTATGCTTATTTATTTATTTTAATAAATTTTAATAGGTACATAAAGTTTACGGACGGAGAGAGAGAGAGAGAGAGAGAGGGGTGGGGGGAAGATAATAACTTATTAAGTATATAATTATTTGTACTATAGGTGATCTGTGTAATTACTGAACACAATATATAACAGAGTTGTTGAATTATTTACAATAGGAAGATATGTACCTAACATACCTTACCTATATAAATAAACTAGTGGCTGCCCCGCGGTCTCACCCGCGCAGATTTCTCATAAACACAAAAATCCCGTTTTTTCCCGTTCCCGTAGGAATTTCGGGAAATCCCTTCTTAGTGCTCACCTACACTCCCCTAGGAACCCACGTGCCAAATTTCAGCTTTCTACGCCCAGTAGTTTCGGCTCTGCGTTGTCTGTCAGTCAGTCAGTCAGTCAGTAACGGAAGAGTTTTGTATATATTGATACAGGTAAGTAAGTACAACAAAGTATTTTCGCCGAACAACAAAGCAAAATACAAAGCAGACAATGCAAAATACCGATGGGGAAAATATTTCCTTATGAAATTCGTTTGGAGAGTATTATGGCGTGCCCTGCCTGCCAGCAATGGTAGGTATTACAAAGGTATGCTTACATAAATGCCTAGGTATAATATTAAGTAAGTATGATTTGATTTCTGTTTAGAAAAAAAAAAAGAAAATAAAAGTAAAAATATATTTTACTTTTTAAGCAGCAGTCTAAGTATGGGTTTATATTATGCTGCTTACATGTAGCAAAAAGCTTAGACCAAAACGTATCACCCCAGAGCAAGGGCTCTATGTAGTACCATATATTATACTGTGTCCTTACTATGTGTTACTCAAAATTTATTTACTATAGGTAGACCACAAAACAAGCAAGACTGCTCTCTCTCCTTTTCGGTGAGGTTTGACACCAAAACAATCGAAACAAATAACATTTTCTTGCCTTTTATGAATGATTTTTTTTTCAGTCCAACCCAACCTTTATGTATTTTCTTTAATTTACTACAAGAACAATAAACATGCTTAATCCGATTTCATCCTTACTAAGGTAATTATTTCGCGGAAACCAAAAATGGTACATAAAAGAACCATTAAACAGCAAATTTAAGAGGAAAAAATGAAAATAATCCGGCTTTTACTTGTAAAGCCTACGAATTGAATAAATGACATAAAAGGGGTCTCTTTGGATTTTAATTTGCCTACGCATCCTTTTTAAACGACTTCTTTGTTGTTTTTTAACAAATAGAATGGCGATGATGTGACACGATGTTTTTAGACTGTCGTTTCCAATTAATGGGTTAACCCTTCACTTATGATTTATAATCATCTAACTGATTTTAGAGGTTATGGTAGTCGGCCCGGGACCGTATTAATATAGTGTTCGTCCGTCGGACCATCTGTTCGTCCGTCTGTCAAAGGCACCTCAATCTCTGAAAAATGTTAGTCAGTTGCTGCAAAAGCTGTCTCAGTCAGCTTAATTAACATAAAAGTATCGTCAATATATTTTTTTTGTTTTCTAAGAATTCTTGTTTTTTAATCTAAGGCAGATCAAGGCACTCAAATTTGTTTTAGAACCGAGTGAAGACTTATGTGAATTAAAATCTAAAAACTACAGAAAAAAAAATTGTCAGCTCATAAAAATAAAAAGTCCAACTTCCGCACTCTCATAAAAAAGGCGTTTACAAGAAAAAAAATCAATGTCCTTCGCAAATGTATTTTAGCGTCTAACGTCCCCGACAAAATCCCGAGGGCGTATTTCATTACTTCTATCTAATTTGCCGGAAAATCAAATCTTTAAATGAGATTACCCCGCCGTAGTCCACGCGCGCGAACGTTTTTATTTCGACAGCTGTTTTTTTTAATAAAGATGCTAGCTATCACACATTACTTAGAAGTTATTGTTTTAAAACGTAGTTGCATGGCAAGCATTGTTTGGGGAACTGTGCGCTTTTTAATTTTGCATAATTATACCAAAATTCAAGGTCATATATGCAAACCAAGTATCGCAACCAAACATCGAGTTAGATACAATCAATGAAGGCACGAAGGCCGCCGCGGCGCCGCAGCCGCCGCCGTGCGCCGTCGTCTTTATTTTTCCACGAGAGAACCCTGACAGATTGCTGTTTGAAATGCAAATTAATCTCATAAATTGTGTATAAAAACGCCTTTGTTATAACGCTCAGAATCCATTTAATCGCTTTACAGTTAAATGAATAAATAAAATATGGCATATGCTTAGAAATGAAGGAGAAAATTATTTTAAAATATTTTTTCAAAGATTTTACACCATAATAGTATTATATTGAGTTGTAGTATCATAATAATAAACATAGTAAGGATCTTACTTAATAAAAAAGGAATACCCATTTATCCAAAATAATGTCATTACGTGGAATCTCCCATCTAAACCGTCACGCAAATAGCAAATACGCAAACACGAAGAAACGCCGCAAACTTCCCGACCGAAACGCCGCCGCTGGAAATTTCATTACTTACTATCCGATTTCCGCGGCTCTTTTGACTTTTCTTTGGTATAACAAAAAGGCTAGCTAGCGGACCGCTTGCGGCTTTGACGGAATTAATTGAAGTTTTCGCGCGAAAATACCAAACTAATTAGCGGCAGTCCCGGGTGCGGTCGGCGGTGGAGGCACCTTCGGATTTTCTGCTTACCCGATAGTTCAGCATCAGTTTGGTCCGCCCTAACTCCCAACTGCAACTTTCCATTCCCAGATCTATAACGATTAGTCCGTAATTTGCGGATTTACTACAGTTTATTGCTAATTGAAATCTACGTTCTAAAATTCACATTGTGATTGATGAGAAAATGGAAAATGTTTTTTCCTTTCGGCAAATCAGCATGGCTTTTGATTGTTGATAAACGAGATAGATAGCGTTTGGGTTTAAATGTATTTACCTGTCGAAAACAGTGAGCTATCACCATCATTTTAATGAAACAATGCAGTTTGTCATAATGGTAATAATTATTTTCTTTATTTATTCAGCAAGTTTTTAATTTAGTTGAAAGTATAAGTAGTCTAATATTAACTATAAAAGCATAGTTTTATAGCATGAGCGATATAGCTTAGTTGCTCGAGTTTGTGATGTGATGTGAGCACTCAACTGTTTTTATTTTTGTTTCGTTCGGTTCATGTTTGAGTTTCTATACTTTTGCCGAGAAATATTTACTTTTAAACAAGCGCCTGCGACCGGCTCTGGGTACTCGACGAGTATAAAAATCAAACTTTCATGCTAACTGTTTGAGTGTACATTTCTCGTACCTACTGTCCCTTTTGCTTTTGTAAAGGGGTATTGAAAACAAAAATACGAGGAAACATAATAATTTAGTGAATTGAATAGGCAAAGCGGCGGTTGATGCTCGGGGCTAAATCCCGCATTCAAAAGGATATTTTTTGAGTAAAACCATTTTGTTACACGTATCTCGTTGGTTAACATTGTCTTTTGTCGTAATAACAGGTTTTTAGGAATCTTTATAACACAGCGCCGGAAATACGTTATTTGACAACCTCTCAGTTTTCAGGTTTTTCATAGGTCTGCTAATTTATTCTATTCAGAGTCTGAGTGACACACAAAAGTGCAGACATGGACGGGCGCACGCTGCAGAAAATTGCATGGGAGATTAAAACTTGCTGGGGGATAAAAGAACCGGGTTTCGGTATAAAATGCTTTTGTTATTTGAAGACGAACTCGTGTTGCCCACCTTTGTGCGGACAGCGGCTGTGATAATACGGTCAGTTGGGCTCCGGTTTATTTTATGGAAAATAATGAGTTTAAATGGTTTGTTGATAGACTAGGTTTTTCATTGAAATAACTGCAACTTCAAAGCTCAATTTCTTTACTCTTTTGTCTTACATTAGTAACCAATTTTAACTAACCCGAGGCAAAGTTTATGTTGTTTGTTATTAACATTTGATGAAATCCTTTGTCTGGTTGAATAGAGGCATAGTTTAGAAATTCAATTCCAACAATACAATTTGTTTTATAAATAACAACTCAAACTATGTTATTGCATTAGGTATTTTATCCATAATAGGTATTCCGTAATAGGTTACGTAATAATCAATTTTCGAAGCATGTTCGAACATAACCTAATATTCCGAGCTTGTTTAAAACAATACACTCTGCTCTCGCAACTACCGCGCAAGCCACGAACAAGAGAAGTTATTCGGTGGAACTATCCAACTTTTGACACATTACATATCGGAACCACTTAGGGATATTAGTTTTCTATGCAATTCGCTCATGAGTGGTTACCATAGAAAATTCCTTCGGGATTGATGAGAAATTATGGACTAAACTGTCTGCGAAGCTGAGTGGGAAATCCTTCAAGTATTCATCTGAAAATATTACAGTTTATTTTACACTAGTTGACCCAACAGACGTCGTCATGTCTTAAACTGATTGAAACGACTGACTGTTATGTCAAACGCCATAAAGCGCAAATGTAAAAACGGATTTGTATGGAAAATTGAAATTATTGTTTATTTTCATCTTAAATTCTCCTCTTGAATCACTCATTAAAAAAAAGGCATCAAAATCTGTTATAATATTTATGCATACATAGGGACAGAAGCGGAAAGCGACTTCATATGCTATACTATGTATTGAAATATACTTTGTATTCTTTAAAAACAAATAGTATTTTTATTTTTATTCATTAATTCATAGTACCGCAGTGGCAAAATTTATACATTAGCGCATTAAACTAGCCTGGATATATTTAACCTGAAACTCAGGGGAAGGATGAAAAAACCTCAGATTATAAGTCTCGCGCATGTCCTGGGAAATCTAGCTGGAGCGGAGTTTCGCGAACAATTCTTGAGTGGTATATTACGGCTCACGGCTGCTCATTTATATGGCAGTGGCGGCATAATTTGTGTGCTTATAAATATTGTTCAATTTTAAAACTAATCTCATTTCGTTGGAGTTATTAAGCACTAATAGAATATGCTGATTTTAATTTTTGAGCTTTAATTTTGTTAATTAGAACCAGCTGATTGTCACATCGTTTCTTGTAAAACCCCCATTTTACGTTTTATTTTTTTCGTACGAATTCTAAAAAGCCCACGTTTAACCAGTTTAGTTAAAGAATGATAGAAAATGAAATTATGGTTTTGAAAATGATCGCCTTACATCCAATCCTTCATTACCTTTTCTTTAATATTCATCAAAACATGGATGTTGACTACAAACACATACCTCCATGATTTTTCAAACACCAGTTTAATTTTATAGCATCGTTTAAATTCGGTTATTTTATGTAACGGTAAACTTTTTAAATATTTGTTTGTACGCAGAGTAGGCAGTTACAGTACTTCAATATTTGTAAAGTTGGAATTATTAATCATCATGCGAATTTCAGTGAAGCTGGCTTTTTTACGCCAATTAAACATGTTGCGGTCGTTGGACCCTTCAGTGGGAATTCGATCAAATTTACATCACGTTAAAGTTTAAATTGATAGCTTTTAAACTGTTCAAGTAATAGTTTTTGTAGTCTCAGTGGAGTGACGTTGATTGTATACCTACCTTTTTTTATAATTGTATTGGATATAATTTATATTTTTAATATTTATATTTTTAATATTTATATTATTAATATTTATATTTTTAATATTTAAATTTATATTTTTATAATTTATCGATAAAACACTCTGAATTTTATCCATGGAATGATAGTGGCGCTACTCGGGCACGATTAATATAAAAATATATTATTAATCTAACACTTAAATGAAATTGTGACACTTTCAGATAGAAAACGATCAACTAGAAGTTAAAATTAAAGGAATATTCTGTATTTCAATAAATTTTCAATTCTATAAGCAGAGAAATATTTTCAATTTAGCATTTTCACGCTCTGCTGATCTCTGTTTTTGTGAATGATACAATTAAACACAAAGCAGTGATCGAAATTACTTTATATAACAATTCGACTGATTTAAAAATAAAAGCAGTATTGATTCGTGGTTTTTATAACTAGTTATTAGAACGATAATAACTAGTTGATTTATAGTTATCGTTAGTTATAAACTGGTATTTTATAAACGATTCAAAGTGTTTAAAACTAAAACGTAAGATTGGTTTTTATTCCAATGTAAAACGCAAAAACTTTAACCTTACCACAAAAAAGTTAGACCGGTCTAAATCGCCATTTTGTATGAAGAATTAGTGATTTAAACCTAGTCTAGTGATTTAGACCAGGTTTAACACTTTTTGTGGTAGAGCCGTTAAGGCTTAGCTTGAAATAATAATAAAATAAATAACACATCACACTCAGAGCCCCTAACTAGGAAGAACCTGTATCTAGGGTACCCGAAACACACACAGAGACGAACATTACACCCAGACCGGAAACAAACATCGATATTCATCATATCAATATTTGCCCCGCCCGGGAATCGAACCCGGGTGCACACGCTTACTCAGTACATACTTACATCACTGCCAACTGAGCTACGGAGCAGTCAAAAGATAGATAAAGATGCATGCACATGGTACTGATTGTTAAATTATCTGGGATACCTGATACGAGTGAGTATAATTATTTCTGATATTGACAAAATTTGTCAGACTAACGTTAACTCTTAAGATTTAAAGTTAACAAAATTACTTAGCACTAGTAGTCGTTAACATAGTAGTGCTTAAGCTGTTTTAGTGACAAAGTTAAAGTACGAGTTTAAAGCTGCTTTCAAAGGGGTATAAATGTCAATTTGTTTAAAAACGTACCACTCGAACTAAATTAAAATAATCGTGCTTTAATTTTAGTTTTAACGTAGCAATTGAAAGGCCCAACTTATAATTCCATAGAAATTGACCTTCGATAGTTAATACTTAAAATTACAAATTTTTCGTTAGACGTAAAGATAACATTCAAGCATCATATTTCAACAATGAAAATAATACCATTGTTAGTAACTATTTAGTAAACTGTCCCTTCGTATCATCTTTCATTTGTCTCAGAAAGACACAAAAAAGTGACATGATAACCACAATTACGCTTAAAATTAAATAATGAGCGTGATACCATTAATTGCCAAGGTGTTTTAAAACTTGAGCGCGAGGTATAGTTGTTCTTCTTCTTATTAGATTTAAAAAGCTTTTATTCAAAAAAAGTACTAAATAAATAGTATATAGGTACCACAAATCTAAGCCAGCCCTTATCCTAGCCAGCAAGTTTGGCCATAACAAACTTTATACTCAGCTCGCACCACCTCTGTGCATGCCACCGAATGTGTTTTGTATAAGTTGCATATTTGGTAGAAATTCCTAATTAAATTCAGAGTCATTACTCTGTATACTATATAAAACGTAAATAAACGTACGTTTTCATTAGGATAAAATTTATAGAAAGTAGAAAATCATATTTATAGTTTTTTTAATGATACAAAGTTATACTGATCGTTACCGCATCACAAACATGCATATGAAAAATGTAACTAGCTTTAATATACCATAGATCAATGTTAAAAGGCATTTCGTGTATGGTTTTGATTTGAAATCAATCGGAAAATCTCTACCTTCAAAACACATTTGTAAATTAATTTCCAATTTGCAATTCCATAATTCTACCAATATTATTTAAATCGAAAACAAATCTGGACAGGAGAAATTAAGTTCACTAGGGTTCCGTATGAAAAGACCCCCACAGACCACCTTGCTTAAGTATTCAGTTGATTTTTATGCCACACAAAGAGTTCATATTATTTTCTTAATTAAGGGGCTAAAATTGGGAAAACGGCGAGAGGAGTGTTCGTATATACGACTTTAATAACACTTAAAAACAATACAGAAAGCTATTTTTTTTTTCGTAGCTTCTCAAAAGACTGAACTACAATTATAGTAGGTTTTCAAATAAAAAAAAATAAAGGGTTTTCTTATAAAAAAATCGTAAAGTTCATCAAAAACTGCAAAAACAGCTTTTGCTGTTAACGATTGTTTACTAGTTTAAAAGTAAGTTGAAGCAAAACAAAAATTGTATCATAAACTAGAAAGTCTGTTCAACTTTTATATTGTAATTACAAAAATATACATGTCCATTTTCATTTAGTTTTAATTGCTAAAACTTTACTAAAATTTCGGCGGAAATTCTCCATACTAAATTGTATGGAGGGATACAACGGCCGAGCGGCCGATTCGATAAGCAGAAACGGGCGCCAGTACGCCTCCGGTCTTGAGGCGGAGCGTACGTCAGTCGTGCTTTGGCGCGCTATTACAAGACTATTTATTATTGTTTGCGCGAGGTTTGCGCAGTGAATGAGAATTCTTTTTTAGTTTGGAAAAAGTAAGTACATTTTATTATTAATAAATTAATAAATTTGAGCAATAGTAGACGTAAGTTTCTGTGATTTTTTAATATCAAATAAGTGTCCCTACAAATTTATATTCTGAGGGGAAAAAGAAAGCACTTATTTTCACTCATTTTAAAAACGATATCTACATAGTACAGTGGCGGACTAGGAGGCCGTAACATATTTGTCTATGGTTTCGTCAGCCGTAGACTGTATTACCAAAGAATAAGAGCTATTTTGCAATACAGAAAAACCGGAAGTGTTACGCCGACCGTGTCCGCTACTGTACAGCTCTTAAAAATATATTTTTATATTGGGTTGTTTTCTATATCTTTCTTTTTTAAATGCAAAGCAATAAACTTTTCATTATTTTTATTTATTTTACGATTTGATATGTAGGGGTCATTGACCTTAGTAGGATTACCCACACGTCACAGTGTGTATGTACCTATCAGGAAAAATAAAAACGTAGTGCTTCTATTACTCTATCGTACACCTATATAGTAATTAGTTTTTTCGCTACCTACTTTACACAATGAAACTACAATAGGTATGGACGTAGGTAGGCAATGTTTGGTTGCATAAGGGTTTCGTATGAAAAACAACTTTTAGGGGATATCTCTCAAACAAGAACAAATTTAGGTGTAAGGTACTATAAACTATAGTAATAATAACTTATTATGCAATATGCAAGCCCGACCTGACATACGCGATCCTTTATCGTTGCTCGAAATTCAACACCTCGAAAAAGGTTTTTGCACATATTTATAAAAATAATATATTGAACTTCAATTTATTTGAAAATGATGAACCTAAAAATTAATAAAAAGTTACTTTCTTTAAAAAAATGGAGGTGGATTTAACAGAGTTCTAAATATCAATGTTATTTATTTTATTATAAAATTATATAAATAACTGCTTGCCAGTTGTGTTAAAAAAACAACCCAGTAAGATTAAAGTTAAGCTCGGAAAGTAACTTTTTATTCTATTTATAAAAAATGCAAGAATAGGTAAAAGGAAATGAACGTCTTTCTATGCTGCAAAAAAAGTTAAATATCCAAGAATGTTCTATGTACTGTTGGTTTGTCTAATAAATAAAATAAATAAGACGCCACCGCTACAAAGGTAATTTTTATTAAAATAACCAACTTAAAATATTAATTTACACGATTATTATTATCTATACCTACTGAAGATTCTTATGTATGGATTATGTTACTTTCTTGGCCAGGAATGGGCAAATTAAATAACAACAACGTTAAATCTTAGACAGGAAAATACATAAAACAGTTTATATGGGAAAATTACATTTTTATTTTTCTTTCAACCCCTCCATTTTTTCTATCTTTTCTCACCTTTTGAACCTTATGTGAACTACGACAAACATTTTGAAACTCAAATCAGCTAAACGTTCTAAGTCGTTCTCAAGTTTAAGCGAGATAAACAAACCACGATTGATTTTTAAATATAAACTAGTCGACTCGGCGAACTTCGTACCGCCTAACCTATTACAATGTTATGCGTGTATTATACATTATAAACTTTCCTCTTGGACAGATGCGGGAAGCAACTTTATTTTATACTATGTACTAGAGGCTGCCCCGCGGTTTCACCCGCGCAGATTTCTCATAAACACAAAATTCCTGTTTGTTCCCGTTCCCGTGGGAATTTCGGGAAATCCCTTCTTAGTGCTCACCTACACTCCCTAAGGAACCTACATGCAAAATTTCAGCACGCTACGCCCAGTAGTTTCGGCTCTGCGTTGTCTGTCAGTCAGTCAGTCAGTCAGTAACGGAAGAGTTTTATATATATTGATTGAAGATGGTCTGTTATTTTGACCATCAAACTCTATCTATAGTCTTTTTTTTATCCAATTTTTTTTTTTTTATTACAACAAGAAACCTTTTTGGCGGGAAACATTTTTCATAGTCAAAGAAGTCTAAAGAAAATCAATCAATGTGGCAGACAGACGTTTGTTTTATTGAAAGGTTTAATATATCTAAATTTTTGAATAATATAATGTACCTATTTAAAATTAATTCGAACAATAAATGTTCGTTATATTGAAATAGGTATTTTAATCTGTATGTGTGTATGTACTATGTATGTTTGTCCGCGATTCTTTCACGTTTGGCTGAACCAATATTGATGCCGTTTTCAGAGTAGTATTTGCTACATTCAGGACCGGGTTTAAGTGTTTAAACAAACTTTGAAAAAAGGCAGTTCTCAGTGTATGTATGTGTCAGCTTATTGAGCCGTGTGCCTTTAAAAAGAAAAAAGTATCATATTGTCACTCGTTAGCATTAATTGCGAGACTCTTAATGTCATACCTACGTAATTACATTTATTTTTATCACAAACAGTAAATTATTGCAAGTAATTCTTTTATATTAATTATTAGCAACGAGTTTTCAGATGCAAGTTCCATATCTCCTTTTCAAAGATTCAGCTATCTTCTAACATAATAATGACAGGTATAAAGATAAACATACAACCAGTACTTAGGAACACGTAAAAAGTATCGATACTTTGCGGTATCGAGTACATTTCCATTCCTATCCTTACTTTGTACTCAATACTGTGCTTACGATACTTTTAATCAATGAGTACATACATTTTGGCAGGTATGGCATCATATCGAATGAACTGAAATGAATTCCCATATAAAACTAGCGACAATAAAGGTTCTGCAAACGATCAAATTTGTTTGACAAACACGTTTTCATATAATATTGTTTGACAAACTTCAAACACATCTTTTTTATATTACCCCACGATTAATTTTTTTGACATACGTAAAATTTTACAAAAAAAAATAAGTTAAACGGACACTTACACGGCTTCCGGCTATTTTTCATCGTTAAAGGAAAGCCAACTTGTTTTATTTTTTGAAGAACTTTCTTTTATTGTATTAAACTTGTGTGCCTAGCCTAAGTAAGAACTGGCCCTAAGAAAAGTGCTTCGGGGTATCGATTCTTTTGTTTCTTGTTTTTTTTTTAACAACTTTTCCAATTATTGTATTAAATTTGTGTGCCTACCAAACGTAAGAAAAGTAAGTACTATAGGACCTCAGAGAAGTACACGATAGATACATTGAAGAATTGATACTTTTGTTTTGATACTACTCATTATGAGTACAGTATCGATACTTTCTATTCTTTACCATATATTATATGAAATAGTTTTAGGTTTTGTAACAGTTTTTTTAGCGTATTTATTGCTAGTGCTACCTGCACATAACACAAATAAATTTCGTGAATAATTTAATGAGTGGCTTTCAATTTGACATATAAAAAAAATAAGTTTTATTACACCGCTATGGTATGGCGCTTTGCAAAAGTCAACAGGTCAAGTTGAAATGAATCATTAAAAGAAAAAAAGAAAATTGAAACTCGTCACGCGTCAGTCAGATAGTTATTTTTGTTTTAAACTTTTTAAGTTAATTTGAACTGATTTGAATTACTATCCTATGTCTTTTACTTTAGACAACGCAATCTACGGGCGTATTATGAGACTTATTTTTGCTTTTTAATGACACAATGAAAACCCCTCATTAATTCATATTTGTTTTTTACAGAAATCAGAATCTTCCATCCCCCCGCTGATAAGAATTTATCACACCTTTATGAGGCATACTGCAGTTTATAATGTAAAACTGGAGTAGACGAGTGGAGTCGTCATGTCATTACGATAAATTTGAAATCTTTTGTAATTTAGGGGATATTGTTATTATATTTTATTGTAGTTAAAATTTTAAATTAATAAAATATTTACGTGTGAGTATTTACTTAAATGAAATATATTTACCTATGTTGAGAAATTCAGTCCTTTAACAAATAAAAAAAAACCTAAAAGCTGAATATATTAAAATCACTCTCAAAGCCTAAAAATCAAGTAAAATCGACAATTTTTTATTTGTGGCAATAATTGTTTTCTATCTTATACCAGTTGTAATTAATTAAAAATATACAAAAAAAAATATAATATTGAAATGCGACTTTAATTTTTACCTTTAATGTAATCAAAAAGTCATAACCAACTTTTTGTATTTTTGCAGTGTTGAACTCTGACCGACGATCTTTTTTAACCGACTTCATTAGTTAAAATAAACATACTTTACCTTTTATTTAGTAAATAATAAGTAGGTAAGATATTTAGTTAGATAGTTAAAGTTCTAAACAATTTTTTTAATGTTTCTAATAAAGTATGTTTAAGTACTCAACAATAAACAATTTGTACTAAAATAAAACCTATTAGGCAGTAAAAAAATTATATAACATCGATAAATCATATTATTTCGTAATCACAATTCAATAAACCCATAAATCATAGTAACGATACACCCAAGTTAATTCGCGCGAAAAATCAGATTTAAATATTGCGCCAAGAAATGTTCGCAACTCGGCCGCGTAACATTGAGCGCTAGGGTCGCGCGAAATCGGCGTTCAAATAAAAGAGGCCTCAGCCTTAATTTGTTTTATTACCGAGTAGCGACCTGTTTTCTGAATAAAATGCTTTATTATTTTTTTAAACTGCGAAAATTTAGAAGGTATATGTAAATTTTTAAAACGCGTTTGCCTTCTGTAACAATCGGACTGATGGACTGACAGACAGATAGACGGACGGACAAATGTAAAGAATTAGTGTAGGGTTCCGTTGTGAACTATTTGTAAGGAATCATAAAAAAAGTTCCAATTACAGAGACATTTTAGATTATGCGCAGTAAAATGAAATAAAAATATAAATAAAATCTCTTACCGAAATCGCTTTCAGCTCTGATGAAATATTAAATCTGAAACAAATTAATTTATACGTTTAATCTACAAAATAAGTAATATTTTAAAATAAATCATTAAATGTTTAACATTATAACACTTGTTTTATACACATGTATCATATTATAATGATGGTTTTACAGGACTGTTTTTTTGTTAAAGCACATTTATTTACATTGGTTAGAGAAAAAATCATAATCAAATTTCCCCACACACCATAGACACTTTGGTCACAGGCACAGGTGACAAAAATTTATTTAGAATCGATTCAGTATGTCACCATAGTAGAAGAACCAATTTCAAATTGTCCTATCATCATTCAAGTTTTAATAAGGAGGCTGTCTCAATTTATATTGAAACAACTTGGTGCTCAATCACTCAGACTATCACAGCCCGTCCACTATCAATACAGAAACAACAGGCAGACAAGCGCGGGGCAATCCCATCAATTGCTTCAGACTCTCGTCTATGGACTTAATGGATAGAATCGGTCTTTTGAAATACATCGGTTAAATGTACAATAGTGAAAGAAGAGCTTTCTTTAGATAATATTGAACTCAGGGACTTTCAAACGCCGTTTTAGGTTCAAGCTATGTGGCCTGTATGCGTTTGTTATAAATATATAAGTATTGAATCGCTTAGCAAATCATCGG
The DNA here is from genome assembly GCA_951802225.1 of Euspilapteryx auroguttella. Taxonomy (NCBI): domain Eukaryota; kingdom Metazoa; phylum Arthropoda; class Insecta; order Lepidoptera; family Gracillariidae; genus Euspilapteryx; species Euspilapteryx auroguttella. The sequence goes on from OX637653.1 coordinate 8,001,000, forward strand.
TTTGATTTGATAAATATTTTATGGAAAGGGTGAGTTACATCAGTAAATTTTATTCTACACCGTAATAGCTTATAACACTTATAACCGTATATCACTGGATAAGCAATTTTATAAGTTTTACCAAACTTCAAAATGAACAAAAACGATAATAAAAAAATATTGCGTGGAGAATGAAGGCTCATTGGACATAACTATTGCCCTGGCAATGCCAACTTTCTTTGTAAAACGCTGATGCAACCTACATTAAGTTAACACTTCTTTGATGTACTCATTTAAAATCTTATTACATCATATCAATTTAAAAGTAGGAATACAAATAGTACTCACCCTAGTCTAGCATAGTTACTAAATCTCCCTCAATTCCTTCGAAATACCTTAATAAAGACCATCTCTGCAAACATGTAGCAATCCAAACATTTTGTATTGTAGGTACTTGTCAAATATTCTGAGCAAACTACTAGATCAGTTTCCTGATTCAACGTCGATTCAACCGTTATGATGGCAACACAATGGACCAGTTGGGAATCTAAACAAAGATTACATGGCGTATAGAAGTTTTAACTGAAATAAATATTGTAGATAACATAAACAGAATTAAAAATTTTAAAACACCCAGACTTGTTGATTTGTTTTTAGCGGTCGAGTGTTTTGTTTTTTGCATGACTGGTAAAAAAATTGAGGGTGTGTTATGGCTGGTTTAAAGAAACCACTTCATTATAATGAGATTTTTTTTTAAAATTTATAGACATTTTAGCTTGCATAATAATAAATTGGACATTTGACTTTGCAAAAAAAGCCTTTTACTGATATTTCTGCTTTTAACTAAATTTATTTAATTTAAAAAAAAAAAACAGGTAAGTACATAAAAAAAAACAACTTGTGTCATCATTGTCAATGGCAAACTTCCAAGGTAAATCATACCGCAAACCTAGTTTACCAAAATATATCTCCCTAAGTTTGCGTAGGATCGAACCCTCTCTATATTTGTTTATCGCAACCAAGATCGGAAGGTAACATGAGCAGGAACGTTGTACCATAATTTGATCGCTAAGATGATAAGCACAAAGTATGGTTTTGAGAGTCCTTCTGATGTTTAATCTAAAATAGGTTTACATTGCAAAATGCTGGAATTATTTGTAGTAAAACTATTTTGTTCGTAATGTAAACCTTTAGTTGAACTTTAAATTTTTAAAGGAGAGTTTAAGCCGAATTATATAAACCAAAATAATTTTTTACTTGATAGATACTACTAGAGCAATAATGTAATAATGTAAATTGACATTTAATTGATAAATAACAAGCACGGTCCACAATTTTCTGTGTGGAGTACAAGGTACCTGAGATTTGGCTATTTATATGTAAGGTGAGGTGTTTAGTAGTGCATTTACACCAGAAATGTGCAAGTATGCGTACCGAGAGATCTGTTTAAGAAATAAAATAAACTATCCAGGAAATACACACATAAGGATCTACATATTTCTATAATAAAAAACCGCAAATGCAAAAACAATAACAGCCGTGAATAATTAGTTTAATAGTCTTTTATATTTGGTTTGTTTCTGTTTTGATTTATCTATGTAGATTGTAGAAAATAAATTATTTTATCATCATTCGAGTAGAGTTCCACGGATATGACATGAATTTATGGCGTAAGAGGCTGGCTAGGCTATTTATACTGAAAATGTATATAATAACAATCTCGCTTTATTTTACAGAGCTACTACGTGAGCGTATATTCATTCTGAGTAACATCGTCACAATCAGGAACCTTGCACACGAGCGATAGTACCTACTTCATCAAATTTTCAATTAAATTTTCGTAATACCTCTCGTCGACCCCGTCCCCGGCCGACGGCGCCTCAAAATTAATACCCCGACGAATATGTTTTAATTTCCACAGATTCGTTTTACATAATTATTACTCTAGCTATCCACTATGAGGTCGGTAACGTCTCGTTATGTAGAAATTGAAAATGGAAATTTAGTTGGTTGAAGGTAACATAACTATTTGTTCTTTTTTTACCTTTTAACCCTATACTAGTGCCAATCATGAAAAAAAAACATATAAAAATTAAAATCCTACAAGTAATACAAACTCTATTGTTTTAGTTGAGATTATCGCTTGTTTCGGTGTCGGGAATAGAGTTATGGTTTAATACTTATAAGCTTGGCTTTGCTTAACAGACTTCTAAGTCAAGCACGGAGTTAGCTAGCCGACTATTTTCCTTAGCCTAACATTGACTTGCTAAGAAAGCTGAAAAATTAAACGAGGTTGCCCGCAATTAAAATACAACTTAATTCTGTGAGACAAAGGAGGTAGATTTTAGCTACCAACCGACTGTATAACAGTAGTGACGATATAAAATAGAAAAGGTAGCGATATAATTGTGAAATTCTATAAGTTAAACCTTTGATAGTGTAAACTATAACATTTTTGTTTTACAATATCGTAGCAGCTACGAACCTACGGAGCTACCTCAGGGAGCTACGGACTAGTCCGTGACGTAGCATCGTAGCCTCTGTAGGCGTAGGCTACGGTTTGCGTAGCAGTATACGTAGTGTTCCGTAATATTTTTTTTTATATTTTTTTTTTGCAGAATAATTGCAAAAATTAATAAATATCTTAAGTTTATAGGTAGTGTAGGCAAGATTTACTTTTTTGATATTATAATAAACCAAGGACTTACTAGAAAAAGTTAGATCGCGAAATAAGACTGAGTATTCTTTCAACACACAAGCCACAACTTCGCAAGTCTACGGCTATTTGTCTCGTTTCTAGTACAGATTAATGGCGAGCCGACCGCACCTACTTAATTTAGAAAAACGATTTCCTACTGGACAGTTTAAATTACGTTTTTCGCGGGTTCCTACTAGATGTGATAAATTACTATCGAGATAAGAAACTGCAGACTTTGAACCTTTTAAAGTAAGTTATATTAATAAGATCATTTAAAAAAACATTAAATGTTAAACAAGGTTTTAATTTCGCGTTGAATTTTATAAAAACCAAAAAATTCTTGTTTACTTATAATTGTAATGTAGACTTTCGGAAAACTTTTCTCGGTTTTGATTTTGAATTTTGGTGCATTAAGCCTTAAATATTCTTTAATAATATTTATGATTCAATAGCTGTCCCGGCGTACTTCGTATCGCTCCTTACAATTTTATATATAAATAAAAAAATGTTTTTCCTAACTTCACTCCATTTTCCCATATTTTCTTACATTTTGAACCTTCCCTGGACCACTACGAACATTTTGAGAACAAAATCAGCTAAATTGGCACGGCCGTTCTCGAGTTTTAGCGAGACTAACGAACCACGATTAATTTTTATATATAAAGTGGATAGATTAGCACGTAACATTTATAACATGTCTCATCTCAACACAAGTAATACCAACGTAATACCTAATAATATTAATTAAGACCGGCCATTATTAACACCATTGTAGCACCAGTGCGAACACAAATCAAACACCCTAATTTCTCCAATTGGCATTGCTCTAGACTCTACAGCTACACGGCTCGATCCGACAACAAACTTACACCCGGTCAAGTGCCTACCGACTGGTAACTGTAAATATTTATTTAATAATATACCTATTAAGGTATTTAGGCGATTCGTACCTAGTACCGAGTATTTGAAACTTTCGTTTCTAGAAATAATAATAATAATGATAACGCATCACACTCAGAGCCCCTAACTAGGAAGAACTGTATCTAGGGTGCCCGAAACATAATACAGAGACGAACATTACACCCAGACCGGTTTTTTTATTACTATGGTCTAAGGGACCATGGCCAATATGTGAATACAAATGTGACCTTCTAAGACATTAAATAAGAACGAAAAGACGTAGACGAAATAGAAAACAACAGGAAATTACTTACACAATATTGCTCTTAGAAAAACTATCTACTGACTAGTTGTTATGAAACCTCTGAACGCAGTTTATCGAATTAAAGGTTTGCAAGTATGTTTCAATAATTAATGACCTTGGAACCAAATAAGTACTACCATTATATTGAATTGCCAAAAACAAATTAGGTACTCTAGCCCCTCCCAGTACTCTACGAAAGGTAAGTAAAGACGTTTGGTATTTCTATTATTGCAACAGGGTAAGCAAAGCACTCGAGACGAAGTGTTTGTGCCCGAGTCAATAAAGACGGTTCAACGGTTCCGACGGCAAACTTGATTCTGCAATCACTGTTTAACGGCTAAGAGAGGGGAAGGGTAAGGGGTGAGGATTAGAAACGTAAATTTGTATAAGTTTTTTTTAGTTCGCACAACTGTCTTTTCAGCCTTTAGCTTTGGCTGAAACAGCGAACTTCGTACCGTCTTACAATATAAGTTTAAAAAATATTATTATTTATAAAGACAAGGCTTATGCGCTCTATTCTGAGTTTTTTTTTATTATAGCCTATTTTTACCAGAGATTTTATTTTATTGAACTCTAATGGTGAAATAAATTTTCAAATTAGTAAAGTAGTTTTAGAGACTATTCGATCAAAGCAAACAAATAAAAAGTCTAATCTTTCCATTTAGTGGTGATAAAAACAACAAAATAAATAATAAAAATTTGCTCTTAGAACCACCTAAAAATTAAACAATTCACAATAAACTTTACAAAACTAAAATAAATTACGAAACGTTTCCCACAATGGTGACATTAATAACTCGGGCAAAAGATTAACTTATAAAGTTTGTACAGGGACAACAAATAGTGGCGCGATTCTAGCAATTTAATAATAGAGGCATTTATTTATAAGTATTTATTATTGCCTAGATTTAACAAAGAGCGACTTGGTCTCAGAGAAAGAAAACCGCCGGACTTGGTTTTCTATAAAAGCTGAATGATTTTAGGAAGGTCACATTTGGTAGAATATTTTACGTTTATTTGGAGCAAAAAGTCACTATAAAAAAGGCTAGATTGATGAAGGAAAGGGGTTCCTCGTCATACGGCCTCTTAACGAAAGATTGACCAGAAAAAAATATTATTCTATAAAATATTTATAAAATAGGTTATCTTTTGGTAGATCTACCAAAAGATTACCTATTTAATCGAACGTAGCTCTACGTTACAATAATATTTAAGCTAAAAAATTCTGTAATTAAATGAGAAAAATGCCACTTAGTTTTTTCTATAAAACCACAATTTTATTAAGCGTTGACTTTATAAAAGCGAATCATATTAACACCAAACTTGTTAATCTTTTTTGTCCACTAGGGGAGTGGAGATTCCCTGTCCCTGGTTGTAAAAAAACGTGGACGTAATCCATAATCGGTGTAGCTTTAAAACTCGGTACTGTGGATTTGTTTTAATACGACATTGATTTTGGCATTTTACAAAATGAGTGAAGTTCGTCGGGAAACATTAAAGGGTTGTGGCTATTCGTGAAAAACCCTTTTATCTAGCAGTGGGTAAATTTTGTGTGAAAATAGTAATGAAAATGATGATAAAGTAAACGGAAAATAATCGTTAATAACTTTACAAATGTAAGTTTTTTATTCCAATTCAGTTTCAATTCAGGTTTTTGTTTTCAAAGAATAGATGGTACATACATCAACCTCTAACTATCTCCGCGCCACGTTTCCAAACAGTATTTCACACATACATATGTGTTACACGAGCGGGACAAAGTTGCTGTTTACATTCCCACCACAGTTCGGAATGCTCTTTTTGTTAGCCGCGCGACTCTCTGGTTAACTCATGATAGGAATGGGACAGAGTAACTGTTCATGTATTTATTTGTTCAGTTTACGAGATATAACCTACACAAATATTATTTAATAGACAAATACTTCTTTTTGTTTCGAGCAACGAGCAACGTATTTTGATAGATTTACCCTATACACAGCTTACGGAGTACACGGTCGCGTTCCTTCCTTTATACATTCTATATTAAAGGACTAAAAGCAAAAAATATAAGCAATACGATTTCGTGATTTATTGTTCGCAAAGAGCACGTATGTTTCTCGTTTTATTTTTATTTTCGCATTTTTGTAACAAACAAAACGCGGAGAGTCTGGAACAATCCTATTAGAGGGCGGTGTAGGCAGCCATCTCTGCGGCCTGATTCAACTAGTATATTCTATTTAGGAAAATGATTTGAATTAGGTGACTTACACCTGAATGCTTTAAATCTAAAAGGATTTAGTATGAAGTGAAGTGCGGGAGCGTTGACAGCACGTGACGTGATACTGATTTGACTCGTTATATGAAGACATTTTAATTTGTGGTATATTTGTATGAATGCTTGTGCCTTTACTTTGTGCTCCTCGTGGTGCTGATTGAAATTCAGAATTCATTCTTCATTATACCAATACTTAACTTTATATTGTTTTTTTTTTTAAATGTATAAAAACGTTAAAAACAAAAAATATTGCCATTTTATAAAGTAAGTACTAGTTTTCTCTGGTACTAAAAATGAGATTAATTCATTAAATCAAGTAAGGTAAGTATTTAGTACAATCAGCCGCCAGATGAAAGCCACGTTAATTACGACTTTTCACAACGCCCGGGACTCTGAGCTGGGATAGTTGAAAAATAAACCGACCCTTTTATAATGCTCCATATATATATAAAAAACAAAATAAAACTGCCTTTTTCCTGGTAACTCGCATCTAGTTTTTTTTTTCTAGTACCTTTTGATATTACACTAGAAAAAGTTTACTAGACTATTTAGAACTAACTAGAATTATAGCAATTTTTTTTTTATTTATGAAAGAATTAAATAAATTAAAAAAAGACCAAGAAAAGTATTATGATTAAAATCGGTATTAATAGCGTGACCAAGTTAAATAAGGATACCCAGCGTAACAAGGCTTTTTTTTTCTCTACACATGCTTAAAAAAAATTAGGGGTCACCATAAATAAATTAGTTCTGTAGAGAAAGGCCAGCACTAACCCATATTTAGACGTAAAAGCAGCGACAGACTTTAAAAAAATAACGCATTAGTAAGAGCAACACACTCGGAGAGCCCCTTACTAGGTATTTTGTGTCTAGGGTATACGCAATTCCGAAACATACAACAATATTGAACCTGGAACGCAGATTCAAATTGCTATTAGTGTCTTTATACACAGAACACAGAGCGCAATGTTTTTTATCGCAAAAGCCTTCCTCTTACTGACCACCAAAGCGACATTTTAAACATAAATAAAGCAGCATTAACTCATTCAAAGGTACAGCAGGTGTGCATTACCCGGGTGTCTCCGAAATTGAATTTAAAAAATATCGCCGACTCCGGCGCGCTGGCTCCAGTCCAAAAGACAATGCTTAAAGCCCACTTGTATATTAATTCGGACTAGGAACATGGTTTATTCCGAATATGTTCTCTTTTAAAAGCCAACGAACTTAGGTATTTCCTTTTTTTACTTAGCAATGTTGTAAGTGACTGAACGTTTCTATTCTTGTGAATAGTTGCGTAAGCAAAAGTCATTGGATTGCAATTGGTTTGCTTTGGTATTTAAAAAAAGTTTCTGCCTAAATGGTAAAATGTGGATTTTATCATTTAAAAGCAGATTTTAAAATGTCTTTTGCAGATAAAAAAACATTATTTTACAAAACTAACCCCCTCCTTAAGGTAAGGTCTTAGTAATTAAAAACCTTAAAAGTATATACAAGATGTTCTTCTCCGTGTTGAATCTGTTAGGTGATCAAACCAATGAGAAATCTGTTTTTTTTTTGACATTTCGCCAATACTGCTTATTGAAAATTGTTAGGTGCATGGCCACTCAACATCCTTTGGTAACAGAAATTTTTATAATGCCGTTCGAATAAAAAAAGATCACTCAAAAACCACGATTCACGAACATAAAAAAAGAGAATTTGGCTGTAACCTGTCTTTCATCATTTGGCCATAACTTAGTTTCTCGAACGCAAAAAACGTGTGATGCGATGTGCGACGGGTACACGTCATACGCCAATCATGTACAGAGAAGCCTTCCATCCATAAATATTTTAATAACCAGTACCTAAAACATAAAAGGTACAATATTTTAGCTAGCGAGATACGTAGATTAATTTAGTTTCACAGAGTTGCGAGAAATATAATCTTCATCAACTTACAGTCGAAAGATTCCAGAAGAATGCTGGACGAAGACCTCCCCCACAATTCGTCTTAATCCTCTGAATCAACTTTTTGGAAGGGTAGGATAGAACTTCATACTGAACACCGGTACAGATGTGTAACGAGTTAAGTCAAAAGGCCGTGAACAGACTTGTGCGACCCTCATCCTATCCTACGGACGCTATATGTATATACAGAGTATTTGTGACAAGACAAATCAAAAGAATGATTCAGCTCACCATCCTAACAACTTTCCCAAAGCAACATGGGTCAAAATCGCAAAACAAAATCAGCTGTCTCGTACAGCTAATCGATCCAATGTTTGGAACATCTGAGATTTCGACCCATGTTGCTTTGGAAAAGTTGTTAGGTGTGGTGAGCTGAACCTCTCCATTAATTTAAAATCCGCCTTTTTAGAAACACCCACTTAAACGCCTACTTACCATTTCCACCTGCTCTCATTAGGGCCAAAGAAGATATCCAATATTCGCCGGTGACGTTTGGAAGCTAAACAAAACAGATTTTCGCGGCACATGAAACTTTTTACATTAGCCCCGAACTCCGGTCTGTTTGCACAGCCTCCGCCTGTGCCCGAGTAGGGTTTATGTACCGGTATATTGTAAATAAGTGATTGAGTTTGCGTAAACATAATTTAAGTCCCTTTTTGATAGCATTTTATTCAAACCTGCCTATAGTTTGACGAAACCTAAACAACTCAAACTAAGAAGTCAAAATGATTCTGGTAATAATTAGGCTTGGAGATATATTTATTCATTTAGTCATTTCCAATAAGACTTGAACGCTGTAGTAGTTATACAAACCAGTAACTGTGTATTCCTTTCTTTCTTAATTTTACTTTAAATAATAACTGTTTCTTTTAAAAATAATTTAATTCCTGTTCAAAATATTTTTAGGAATAAGTTGTAGATAATTTTAGAAGAATGCTAATTAAGGTAAGGCAGGGCACATAGGTCGAAGAACAAATGGTCGCTGGGGCCAAAAAGTTCTCGAGTACCGACCACGAACTAGAAGACGCAGAGTAGGCAGACCCACCACAAGGCGGTCAGACAACCTGGTGAAGGCTGCCTGCGGGAGTACACTAAAAGAAGGCGCTGTGGTGTTCTGTCGGGGAGGCCTATGTCAGCATGAGCAGCCGACGTTTTTCAGCTGAAATGCTGTCAAGCAATGTATATAAATCAATATATATAAAACTCTTCCGTTACTGACTGACTGACTGACAGACAACGCAGAACCGAAACTACTAGGAGTAGCGGGCTGAAATTTTGCATGTAGGTTCCTTAGTAAGTGTAGGTGAGCACTAAGAAGGGATTTTCAGAAATTCCCACGGGAACGGGAAAAAACAGGAATTTTGTGTTTATGAGAAATCTGCGCGGGAAAAACCGCGGGGCAGCCTCTAGTTTGTATATAAAGATCAACCGATGTTTTTTCATTACCGTTTCAGTTCACTAGCCGAATACCTGAGGCCAAACACCGTGAAACTTGGCGAGCCCATTTTAAAACTCCCAGCCGCGGGCAAATTTTAATCATAAAGAGACAATGGGGTGAACCTATTCACAGAAACTTTTAGTACGACTAATTTATGCTGTAAATTTTTTGCTGCGTGCAGTTAAGGGGTTAAATTAAAATGTACCGGCTTAGGTATTCAAAAAATAATGGAAAAGTCTTAAAGGTACAGTCTATTAGATGTGTTGTTTGAAACTTTATACATAACGGTGTTAAAAAAAATTAATCATTAAAAAATAGTATGCACTGTGAAAACTATGCTAGTAGTTTTCACAGTGCATACTATTTTTTGTAATTATATTATACTATAGATTTGCCTAAACAGATTATACTGATAAAATTGAATTGAATCTTAAATAAATAAAAGTGTTATTTTCTTTTTTGCTAAAATATTTAAATGACAGCACCTAGGGAAAATTAAAAATGTTATTTATAAATCAAGAATCAATTACAAAAAGCGTTAAACATTAAAAATCGTTCATAAAAGTTAAGGTTCGGACATTCGATATGTAAACAGAAATAATAACCAATCAGCGAGTGATTTAACGAGCGCCATTACACCGGAAGAGGATGGGTTCCGATTTAATTGCTACGTTTGTTTAATTCGGAAAATAATATTCATTCTATGACACCGTCATTAAGAAATAACCTTCATTTTACTTATAAAAAAAGAACCTAAACGCTAAATTAATAATTATTTCTAAAGCAGAAACAAAACTTCTTCTCCTCATATTAACCATGTATTTATAAAAAATAAAAAAACTACTTAATTTATTTAATAAAAAAATTATTTATTCAAGGGTATTATGGTATGACTTACTTTAGGTAATAATTCATACTTATCAGCTTTACTTTGTAATGAATTCATCTAGAAGTTATACAAAAGAACGGATCTATATTGAATACAATGTAAAATTTTATACGTTTTCGAATCAAACTAAAGTTAAATAATAATTATGACAATTTAGAAAAGTTGTTCACGACGACTAAACAATAAAACAGAAAGTAAAATTTGATATTTTTTTACCAAAATATAATACCAACGTGCATTAGCCTAAGTAGCATTCCTGCCCCTAATTTAATTCGAAAAATATCTTACCTTGCCAGGCCCTACTAGCGTTCACTGCAATCCAATCAAGGCGGCTTTGTTGGTCCAATGTGGTTATAGGTGTAGGCAACCATGACGATTTTCGTGGTCTCCTCGTATCCAACGATACCACAATAAAACTCAAATAAACTCGTTCTTATTCCGCGCTCCACGCCAAACAATATACATATTAGAAGTACGTGAAAATAGTCAGTAACCCTCGTTTAGGTAAAACGCAGAGAGTTTTTTGTTTAAATTTAGGTGTCCCAGCTAGAGAAAACAGTATAAAAATGATTCTTAGTAGGACTAAAAGCAATTTTTGTATCAGGTTACATCTACACCTTAATTGAATTTTTGTCACAACTTTCAGTTTGCTTACCAGAAAGTTCTTTTTTGGGCAAATTATATGAAAACAGGTTGCCTAATCGAATCTTCGAAAAATTTTGTGGTTGGACTTTTAACAAGAATCATCAGTCATGGAAGTAAGATGAAACAGAAGATGCCTATGATGCCTAGAAGATTATGAATTTTGTTATCATTTCATTACACAATATATAAAGAAGTACGTCACAAAATAAATAAATTATTTACGATAGTTCGTAAGACGTTAGTTTAAATAATTTAAAAAATCATAAATTCAATTTATATTTCAAGAGGCAGTAACTGTAAGAAGCCCATCGAATTAAATAGGCTTCAAAGGTTAGTTTAATTTAGTTAAGTAATCAATTATGTAAAAAAAAATATCTTCCAAAAACAGACAAGTTCGATCAACTGATCGGACTAGTCAGAAACACCCTCTCTCTCGTACTAACTGACTGTCAGACAACATAAAGCCTTAACCACTTGCGATGTGGGCTTGAACTTTAAAATGCAAGTTCTCACGGAAACAGGAAACTATGTGAATTTTAATTTTCAATGAAAAAAGCGCGGACGAAGATGATGGCACCTCCTAGTTATCTTATAATTTAAATAAGGGAGTGTAAACCTGTCTCCTAGCTTATTTAATTCACTTTTAAACACTTCTTGAAAAGCGCTCCTCCACTTCATTCCCCCGGGCATCGTTACCGTGATCTTGATTGAATAATTACGAATAATCCGACGGGACGGTGCCTTATTTAATGGTTTCATAAAAATACCGCTCAAAAATCTTATTAAAAAGTTTCCCTTCCTTTTGCGAGGCTTAACTGATATTTTATTATAAGTTAAGACGCCGAGATTTAGGCACTGCGGCATTGTTCTGTGCATAAGTTATTTTTATTTGACAAGTAGGTACCTAGCGCTATAAGGGCATTGGGAAGATGAAGTGGTGAAAAACTATACTACCACCACTCGGTAATTTACGACACCCACGATGTACTTTTACAGACCAAACTTTTTGTTTTGTTTGTATGACAAATGCAGGGTTTTTATTTAAGAAAACAACTACAGAAACGTTTAAATATTTAAGCAAAAATAGAAACTTTTAAGAGGGTTTAGAATATTAAATGAAATATCTACCTATACTTGTTAATAAATACAGGTTATCCCTTCTTCAAAATGTGAAGATCAAATACATAAATCACATTTTGCTCCACAATTTGTCTCCTAGGAGATTCAAAATGAGCTTAATTATTTAACCGGTTTAAGCGCTTCTGATAAATTGGATCAATTTATTATCCATTGCAAATAACGGCAAAAAATGTGCTTGGATCATCGCGAAATGTTTTGCTGAAACCTTTTTCAAAGAACAAATGTAGGTTACCTTTTTATTTTAATGAATTGCCGAAAAAAGTCTGTGTCATGTACGTATTAAAAGCATTTTCCGGTTCTGACTTTTCTCTTTGGTTAGTTGTATACATACGCACCCCAACTAGCAACGAAGGTCGTATAAGATTTACTCTTTCGACTATAGATCGTAAGACACTTGTATAAACGATCCTAAAATGTTAAAAGCTGTATAAAAGCGGCTATCTGGATGATTTTGCATTCAACGCTTTTTGGCTCTATAAACATGTCTAGTAAACGTTTATACGATGAAATCATATCGCATTTACTCGATTGTTATATAAATGTATCTCTTGATCGCCATTATACAACAATAAGTCGTAAGACAGCTCTTTAAAAGCAACTGAATTGCTAATTTGTCGTCAAACTAGCTATTATAGCACAATCTATCGACATTTAATTTTAACAGCATAATTGTGGAGTAAACGTGGTTCATACGATAAAACAGCATCTTAGTTACTTTAACAGCACTTTATGTCGTATGATAACTCTATGGAATGCTTTTATTCGACTTAACTAATTAGGTTGAGTAAAAGCTTTCAAATTATTCTTTTACAGCCTTTTCGGTCTCTAAAGGTTATTTGAAAGCCATTTTACATCGATAAAGTGGTATAAATGCTTTTTGAAATCTTTTACAGCACTATCTGCCATTTTGTTACATGATACCAAAATAAACAACGTAATTTGCTTTCTTTATTCGCAAAATGGATTATAATCGATGGAAAAGAATTAAAAGAAGTGGAGGATTCCGACGTAAAGTAAATAAGATGAATACACGATTGAAACAGTCAAGATCTTCATTGGCTATAACCACGAGTGAAGAGCGTTTAATTGATAGGCGTGAGGGTTCCGTAGCGTATAATAATTACTACTACGATTAGGTACTATTAGGTATTCTGTGATGTAGGTAACAACGGCCATATAGACCACCGTTTGCAATTTATTGAATTTGCCAGTATGTTTTTCTAAGTCATGGGTGTTTATCTTAAACTTATTGTGTTTGTTTTTATAATTTTATAAGTTAGTTGGTAGGTACCCAAAGAATTTGACTAAACTATTATTATTATTTTTATATAATAAAGAGATACTTAAGTAAGTACTTACAATTTTTTTTTGTATTAATTGATCCTACTTGCAATAATAACATTCGTCGCTTGGATAGTGATATTAAATTGAATATTCTGAACAATTCGGACACCAGAAAAATGAGGTGCACAGTAATAATTTTATTCTCTTCTCAGATAATATAAAATGACGTGGTTTTGATCCATTTTTAATTACAAAATGACATGAGTAACATTTAAGCATTATAAAGAAATGTGTTTTCTTCCAAGGCCATTTTGCTTCCTTAAGCTTCTTTAAGTCCTCTTTTTTTATGAATTTATCTATATCCAAGTAGACTATCATTTTATATTGTCACCTATAAAAAAAGCGAATTTTACCTAAAATATTGTATTCTATGAACTTACGCAAACCAAATTCAATGTAACTTAACTATTCAATGTGGTTTTTTTATTTAAGTTAGGTTGATGGTATAGGCAGTTTTTAAATACGGCCGCGCGCCCCGTCTCAAACAGAGGCGTAGATCGGCGCTTGTCTGATTGGTCAATCTTTCCAAAATTTAAAAATGTTTCAAAATATGCAAAAATTTAGCGAAGTTGACGGTATATTAAATTTATTGATAGTAAAATAATTATTTTATACTAAGTAGCTGACCCGGCAAACTCCGGATCGCCCTAGATATAAGTTAGCACGATTATTATAACATTATCTACCCGCTAAAAACTTGGCTGTATGTACTTTGTTATTTTGCCCGCCCAGAATTAAAGAATTTAAAAACAACGTCAAATCAATCAATCTTTTGATTAAAAATGGATACAACAGTAACGGAAAACTTAGCATTGGAAATTATAAGTAGGTAATTGTTGTTTTTTACTAACTATCCCTCAATTTTTCAAAATTTTCTCACCTTTTCAACCTTCTCTGGACTACTACAAACATTTCAAGACTAAAAGCTAAATCGGCCCAGCCGTTCTGGAGTTTTTGCGAGACTAACAAACCACGATTCATTTTTATATATTGGTAGATAGATAGTAGGTAGAAGAAGTAGATAGTAGATTTTGCACTAAGGAACCCTAAACTATCTGTAATGGCGTCCCTAGAAGTCGTAAGATGGAAATCTCATTTCAATCTTTCGACTAACAGCTGAGAGAATGCTCTGTGATGATAAATGAGTTGCTATTAATGGCGAATTTATTTTAAATGTTAAATTAACATTATTTGTTATTCATTATTTACATAGAAATCTTGGGGCCCATTGAAATATTAACTACAATGCTAGGTATATAGACGGAAAATTTTATTCCGCATATGAAAGAAAGACCCTACGACCTAACTTTAACAGGTAACTAATTACCTGTCATCATTTGGCTTGATGGCTTAAAAACGTAATGGTTAATACGATGGCAAAATATACTTATATTTATTAGGTTTGACACTTCAACTGACATAAATTACACTTATAAAATAAAAAGTCTATAAGTGCTGCTTGGGTGCAGCTACACGATGAAAAAGTCGAGTGATTGCAACCAAATTGCTTTATAACTATAAATAAGTCGAATAAAAGCGGTTCTACCGACTTGGAAAAAGCAGATGTGTCGAATAATGGCATTCTGATGGCCATTATGGTACTAAGTAGCATTCTAGTTGCGATTACTCGATATTTATTCGACTAAATGGCTACTCATACGATAATCTTACGATATTTACTGCATCTAAAGCTGAGAGAAGTGCGCCCAAATCGCGTTGAGAGAACGTGCACAGAGCATTTCCTCGACTTTTTAAAGATCCTTCTTACGACCAATAGCTGAAAGAGAAAAGTGCTGCTGACTTTTTTACGACACGATTTGCTGGTTGGGACATTATACAACCTATATTAACATATCATAGTTCACATAGGTATCTAATTTTAATAAACAGCTGTGCCGATCTGTTTTTATTTTGTTTAAAAGTTAAATATCCAAAGAATTATTATACTTACTATAACTTTTTCACTTATTATTACGCAATTCTTTTAACTAGAAAACTGCAGAAAAGTTATTAAGTCACATGCAGAAGTAGTAATATTATAAGGAAAGGAGCCGATACTGGAAAAATCACTTTTAGACCGATATTGGAGCGATCTAATATTTATATTTCATCATCTCTGTGGGGTAATAAGATTTTATAACCACATTACTGACGGCTGCAACCGGAACCGGTATTCCATTTTTTATATGGTTTCTTTTAGTTAGAGAAGTTTACAAAGCATTATTAAGGTTTGCGAACGGTAATATGAAAATGCTATGGATTCTTTTGAACAAATAGCTATTTAGCTGCAGCGCTTTCGCAATCTAAAAGCTTTTTCCTACGACGACGTTCTATATAAAATTGTAACAAAAAAAAGCTGTTGTTTAAAATTTAAGTAAAATAATGAACTTGAAACAAAACAATAATTTCTTACAAGATATAAATTTATACACTCTTTTATAATAAGAAAGAGTTTCTGAAAAGAAAATCGAAATGCAAGTTCAAATTAAAGCAATAAATAAAAAATAATAATGAAATAAATTCAATATCACACCCTAACTAGGAAGAACCTGTAATCTAGGGTGCCGAAACATATACAGGGACGAACATTATACCTACACCCAGACCGGAAAACAAACATCTATATTCATCATAAAAATGTTCGCCCCACCGAGAATCGAACCCAGGTGCATTCCCATTTTAGTCCACATTACTGCCAACTGAGTTTTGAAAATATACACAAACCTGCCGAGGCAGAAAATTGAATAAGCACAACCAATTTTGAAGTGATTCCTCGAAAATTGAGGTCTAATCAAATTCACGCTCGGTATATCTACAAACATGATTTGAATAATTATTTCAGTCCGTCTATTAATCGCGTTATTTCAGAACAGTTGCTCTACGTTGAATTTGCTTAGTTTAATTGAAATCTGATTCTGATTGTGAATATTGCAAGTAGAAACATTGAAACAAAGCTAAGCTTCCGACTAATTGCCGTAACGTATTACGTAACATTATGTTGTGTGTACAGGCAGTAAACATGCCAATTTGATATACATAACTATGTTATAGACTCTCACTAAGGATTAAGGGCTTGTCTACACTTCTCCACTATATTATAAAAAAGGAAACGAAAACATTAGATTATTTGTTTGAATCGAATGTGTTCCGAAACTACTGGACCTGAAAATTTTAAATTTTGTTTACCATTACAATCTTACATTATCCCTAATGAATATTCTCAAAAATTCAGAATAGCTTATAGGCTCTTTATTCTTTACTTATACGCATACGCTAAGGTTTAAGTAGAATTTATCTTCACAAAACAAATAACAGTAACATTGATTTCATTGACCGGAAAGTTCAAGAAGACTCGGGACAAAATGCCAGTGATTTTCCCGCCAACTTAACAAAATATTCGAGTTCAACAACAAATCTTTCGCTTCTTAAATCCTGAAATATTCAGTGCGACATTATTTTATTCGAAAACAAGGAACATTCTCGCAATAATTCAGAGGTCGGAGCGGCAGTACATTAAACAAAGTACTCGGGCGGGACCGGCTAGAAATTGAATTTGAAAAATATCACCGCAGGCTAATGCCCTTCGCTACCATGTAGATAGAACGAGACGTTTGCTAGCCAACTGAACAAATTTAAACTTATGTTTTACTAGTGGGCAGCCCCGCAGCTTCGCCAGCGCATTTTCCCTTGAAACATCAAATTGCCAATTTTCCCGTGGGGATTTCGGGTTAAAAATAAGTCAATGTGCTTTCTCAGGCTCTAGACTATCCCTATATAACAATATAATATAATTTTGTTCAAATCGGTTTAGTAGTTTTTTCGTGAAAGCAAGACGGACCAAGTTATTTTCGCATTTTTAATATAAGTATGGATTATAGGTACCTAATTTCAAGGTCCTAATCGCAAACTGAAGCCGATAACAGTCTGGACTTTTCTGTTTGCAATAAACGTTTATGTACCTAATTAGGTCTAAAATATAACAGAGGAATTGAGAAGAGATTAGTTTGTTCTCCTTTGATCCGAAGTAAATGTTTAATTACTCTGTACCTAAATAATTAATATTATTTGAGATTAATTTTCACGTTTGCCTAATTGAAACTTTTAAATGTACATTATTATCTGTACTTTAACATTGTAGAAGGCAAAATAAATATATTGAGTATTGAGTATTGAGTATCCTCTTTACGAGGTATTAAATATTTAAAGGTGAATGTGTACTTAACAGTAAAATCAGATGACATTTTTAAACAGCTAACCTATGCTGTGCTCAGGTTCTTTAAAGTCGATTAATAATGAAAATTACACTAACATGCCGTATGCCGTGGTCGAAAACCATTGCTGCTTTTTAAAGACCAGTTAGTTGTCTAATGTAGTACTAACTATCAAAGTTTGTATGTAGCTAAATTTATACAAAAACATTGAACATTAGTACAAATAGTACCAATACCGCCAAGTTATCTTTGGGAACAGAGAGACACTTGGACGCCATCCAGGAATACCAAAATGGAACGTTTGATGCCGAAATACGCTGCGACTAGCGACAGGTCATTTGGTCTAGTGAAAATCTAGCTTGGTTACCTGAGCTGGAAAAATCTTTATGATTGACGTACGAAACTAGTTGGAAAGCCATAACTTGTTTATATTTACAAGTATAGCTTCATTAAGAACTAAGGATCTGTTGGTCCTAGTAGATATATGGTTTTCATCTCATTAGCATTAATAATAATTTCTGTTTCAGGTTTAACATCAAAGTTCAGCGTTATTTAAATGCCTCTTAAACAGCAAGCGACATAGACACTCTATTATCAAAACCGGGAAACACAATATGGCAATATGTATTTGTACTTTAATAAAATAATTAATCAACAACAAAACACACTAATTAATTAGCTTCCAAAACCTCAAAACCGATATGGAAATTTCGCAGTATTGTTACCGAAACAGGGATGATAGTAAAAGGTGTGTCCTAAAAGCACAGGACCGCACTCAGTAACCAAAGCCCATCAAGTGGGATTGCCATCCGCTCCCTCATTACAGGGTTGCAAGTTGGTTCTAATATCGATATAAATATCGATATTTTTATCGAGTTGATGCAAATATTGATGATCGATATATCGGTGATTTTGATATCGATATAAATGTATATTTATTATGGCTTTGATATCGTTTTTCCGATATATCGATCTGACTTTATTGCATCATGGGATGCAATGCAAGTTTGTTTTAATTTAAAGGTACTTAGTAAATCATTTTTTTCCATTTTTAAATTTTCACACACTATGTCTAGAAATTGATCATGAATAGCTTTTTGTAAAATCGATATTATCGGGTTTTCGATAGATCGTTGCATCCCTAATTACGGGCTGAGGTCGCCAGGATCTGATATCCCCCTAGCAAGTGACTAAGGGAAATTGAAAACTCTATCGGCTAATCGAAATATTCAATGGGATGACGAAAATAGATTTTATAATTTTGTTACGTTTGCAGGCGGGGGTGGGCTTGGGACTTTTGGAATTAGATTCTTCGTTTGGAATTCGGTAGAGCGCCTATTCAATAAAGTTATCGAATTCATTTTTTTTTTTTCATGCACGCCATTTGAAAACTGTCTGTGATCTTCTGTGATTGAAATTTATTATACGTAATATCTTTACAATTTACAAAATATTATTTTTAGTGTGAATATAACTGCTTTTATTTTCTGTTATTTACAAATTCGACATCCCAAATAAATTATAGATTTTTCTAAGATCGAGTTCTTTTACGATAACTATACCAATATATAAAAAGGAGAGTTGATTGTAATGTTTGTTTGTTTGCATTAAATATAACCGAATTGAAATATTTTCACTGTTGGGAAGCTACACTATCTCCGGATGTATTATAGAATATAATTTTCTTAAAAATTTTGAACCCAAAGCGATACGAAGTTCGCCGAGCAGCTAGATATAACCTATGTTAAATGTATAATTAAAGTTAGAAAACGAGAAAGGTATAACTCAAAAAGTACGCCACAAAAGGACTTGAGTCTGGGTGCGAATGAACTCCTGTCTTCCCCCACCCTCTTATTATGAGGAAGCACGGGCACGGGCAGCTACTTAAACACGTTTGCTTGCCGCAATCTTGAAGGTCTTTTATTTCGGTTCGGTTTTCCCTTTTTCTAACCGAGGCTGAATCGTCTAATTAGGCAAGGAATACTACTTACTTATGTACTCTAACAGATTTCTCCTTTTTGGATTACTAGCGTTTATCAGAAGCTCTGCCTACGCTCTTTTACTATTTGCGAGAAATCTTACTTTACAGATTTTTATAAAATGGCTAGTAATATTTAAATATAGTTTTCTATATAAGTATTCCAATTCTGCAGAGGAATCCAACGATATTCATTATCATTATTTCAGACAAAAGACTTCTACCCACTGATGGACACAGGCCTCTCCCACAAACACCGACCGGTTTTCAGCAACCCTTATCCAGTGAAATCATCCGATACTACAACCGTTATAATCGCTTTCGCCGTTCTTGAAGTTTCAGTGGAAGTGGTGAAACTAACACGACTTTGAAACAATCTAGTTTCTACTGACATTTCAAGTAACAGGACTCGTTTAACATTTCCTTAAAGTTTCAAGTTTCCAGAGGTTTTATCCTTCACGACTGATGAACTAGGTGCAAGTGTTAATGAGATTGTTTGAAGCAGCTTGTACCGTGTCACGGGAGTGTCGGTAAACGGAGGGAAATCCGTCAATTTATATGCGAAACAAACCGTCTTTGTGCGTGGCTCATCGTCATCTCCGATAGATAAGCCGCAAATTTCATTTACCTCCAGGTATATCTTGTAAACGATTTTCTATGTAACGGGTTTGCTTTGGCGAATTAGCAAGGTCCTTTGAAAGGTCTTGTGAAATTGTTAAATTGAAATTTACTTTAAAAGTGATGAAACTTCCTTTGTCTGATTAGCCTTTATTGGTTTACAGCTCACAACGGAATTTAATTAAAAAGATAAAACAATAAAAAAACGAGTTATTAGCTCGCACCCAGCCAGAGCGGGATTCAAGTAATATTTCAAGCATAAAGCATTAAGATTCCGCAAGACTCGTCTTAAATAAATATTTACTCAGTTCCCAAATTAGCAACATGCAAATTAAGTTTTTGCGAAAAAAAGGCAACGAGTTATAATCAAAGCATTCCGCGAGAAAGAATTCTTAGTATTATTTTCTTTTCATCCCAACGGAAGAAAATGTTGACTTACGAAATTTTACATTAATAAGAATCTTAGGAATGCATTACATTTGATTCATGAACTACACAAAAGCAGTAACCACCTATTCTCCCTAAGTGTTTCTATTGTAAGACTGAGTATTACAGATCCGCCTTGTTCCTCGTTAGACTCGGATGATCGGGTCCAGTTCAGCCCCGCCTCCCCGCTCGAGGGCTCTCGATGTTTCGCTGAGTTCGCATTATTCTACCCTTCAATACCTGTTTTATTTAAATTTTCGGTCATTGAGGGTATGACAGGCTATCTACTTGTTTCATATATATTATGTATTCATTTATATCTTAATAATATTTTACTATTTCAGACGTTATATCCTATTCCTATTAATGCAAAAGTTTGCGAGGATGTTTGGAGGTTTTTTCTATGTTCACACAAAAACTACTACCTAATCAGAATTCGATACTATGGTAATAACTAATAACTCAGAATAGTAGTTAAGCCACAGAGAATATAATACTTGGCTACTATAAATTTATAAAGTTTTTTGTGTATTATATTTTATATTGTTAGGCTCTACAAACAAAGTTCGGCAGGTCAGCTAGTGCACGCCCTGCAGTACCGGGCCGAAGAATAGGACTGAGGTATCCCCTGCCTGTCGTAAGAGGCGACTAAGAGGGGACCCCGGGGTCTTTGGGTGCACAAGATGCTGGAGGGGGTCGCGGAGTGGAACACAACGATCGAAAGTTCACCCGTGACCCCCTTGCCAACAGCCCAGATGGACACCGGCAGGGTTTTAGTCGGTACGAACCCCACATAAGGAGGATACTCGTTAGGAATTTCCCCGCCTAAAAAAAAAGGTCAGCTAGTGCTAAAGCATACCCAGAGCTGCAAGCTTTAATCTTTTTTTTTTTTGATAAAATAACGCTAGGTTTACGTTAGTTCTACAGAACTAATGTAATTATTAGGATTGTTGTTATTGTTTTAAGTTTCTGGCTATTATTTAATAAAAAAAATATGAAATGATTTACAGATGCTTTTATCAACCTTTTTATAATTTTAAATAGACTTTGGTTCTGATTTAAACAAATCTCCTTCCGAAAGACTAAACAGCGAAATATCAGCCGCTTTTATAATATTAATTACGCGTTTTCGCACCATAATAAAAGTATTATTCCGGCAAACGCGGTGGTTCATTAAAATCTTTTTTTCCTCGCGATTCTCGGCTTTAATTATCCGTTCCTTTTGTTCGTCTGTTCCGGGGACTGTCCCGATATTTCAACTCTCCCCTTCACACGATTTATTCGAATTTATTCATATCGATATTAAATCAAGATGTGAAGACTTGAGACGTCATCCGTTCGATAGTTCACATATAGTTATTAAAATAAAAAAGGCAATGAATTTAATTGTTTAAAAAAATTATCATACGTTAATTAATGAATGTTGACCTTACACATTAAAAATTACGGAGATTATGCTCATAAATCAATATAATATAAAACTCTTCCGTTACTGACTGACTGACTGACTGACAGACAACGCAGAGCCGAAAGTACTGGGCGTGGCGGGCTGAAATTTTGCATGTAGGTTCCTTAGGGAGTGCAGTTGAGCACTAAGAAAGGATTTCCCGAAATTCCCACGGGAACGGGAATAAACGGGAATTTTGTGTTTATGAGAAATCTGCGCGGGAAAAACCGCGGGGCAGCCTCTAGTATTATTATATTTAAGTGTTCGTCCTTTCAATAAACGCTAGTGTCCTTAGGAAATTGTTACTTTTAATTTTAAGCAATCTTACTTTTGTTGCGGTACTTACTCCATTCTTCAGATCTTTTAGTTCACCAAAGAATGGAATGCTAATTATTATATTTTCTCTTTGTTTATAACTGTTATTGACTCGTAAGGTACATTATAAGAGCCACTCTAAGCGAAATGTGCAACTTTTAAACTGGCTTCTAGATTTGTTATTTTCCAAGCTTCGCAGAAAATCTTATATACCAAAACCAAGTTACCTTAAGGTTCCCAAGTTACCTTAAGAATGACATCAGAACCCGAGAGCAGGCAACAGGCGATCATATTTTACTTCAATCCTTTATGTAAACGCAAATGATCCGGACACCTACCCAGCCTCAAATCTCGCCCAATCAGCCAGACAAATTGTGATGGATGACTGCCTGTCGCCTCCTCGGCATAGGCTTGTCAGTTACGCGAGCCTTTTCATATTGTATTCTCATAAATCTATGACTGACAGGCTTACATTTACAGAGTTAATCTTGCTTCAGATCCGTTTGGAAGTGAGATTAGAAAGCAGTCTTTGAACTTTATAATTTGTCTAATAAAAGGTACCTATTTCAAAGGTAATAAGTTTAAGAAGATCTGATTTTATGTAAAGACCTGTTTTCGCAAAATAAATACGTAAATTTACAAGTTCATACTGAAAAAATAAATTAAACTTGAGACATATATTTTTTAATAGTTCTACTTATACTTTTTTAATTTAGAATATTTATTTTATTGAATGAATAATGATTATTATAAAGACTATAATTTAGTAAAACTGAAATAAACATTATATATTATTTTAGCTACACAGCACACTTTGCTAAAAAAAACTTACGAGTGAAGCTTAAAAGATGTCAAGATAGCTTTTTCTTTTGACGTTATACCTGTAACAAACACAATTAAAATTAGTTATGGAAAATATACAAGAAAACTTATGAATTTGAACTTAGAACGAAGTTTTATCTGTTTCTTAGATTTTCATTTAAGCATTTTCTGGAGTAAGAAAGAGTTTTGCTCGAAACCGCAGTGACCAAGAAACTTTTATCGTCCATTAAAAAACTATCAAATAAACGGAGTATCGCGACTTCGCCCGACTTGCGGCGCAAAAACCGCACGCCTCTTAGCAAATAAATAAATCTAAAGACCGTATCGTGTGAAATACACTTTCCAGTTTCTTTGCCTCTTTAAGGATTGTTTGGTCCTATTTGTATTTACTTGTTCTTTTTTGTTTCAAGCAAAATGCTTTGTGTTTTCACAGCAAAGATGATCTAGTATTTACTCTACATTAATATTACTAGAACTTGTCCTCAAAAGGGTTGTTTACTTCGTATAAATATCTTTGTCTACTGCGAAACTAACTCTTTACAGCTTTTAATAAAATTAAGTTTTATTATTGAAAGTATTTGTATTATTAAATGAACTTTAAATTAATTTTTCGGTCAATATCTTTCAAATAATTTATTTTCGGTTTATAGTTTAAAACCTAAAATATATTTTTTTTTAATTGAAAGACATAAAAAACAAATGAGTTTGAATCTAGGCGCCGCGGTCTGTAATAATATAAATGTTGCGCAAACAAAATGGGTTCGGTCTTGGAGCCCAGGGAATTCCTATTAAGAATACCTGATAATTTGTGAATTATTTTCGGGTGACGTTCCATTTTTATGTTTTTTTTTTTCAAATTAACCTGATCATCATGCGGTTCTCAAATTTCAAAACCAAGACATTTTTATCGTCCACGTCGAATAACACCCATTAAGTATCCTTTATTTAAATTGTAATGTACGAATCACGAGCAGTTAACGTAACGGTACCTAACTCGAAGTTTGGACTCAATATTGAAAGGATTAAAAGAAAAAAAACTTTAAGTATTTCATTTGTTACAGTTTTTAATTATTAAATGGGTTCAAATTGTAGCAATATTCGGAAGATTCAGAGATTTTGAAAGCTGAAATAATTATTATTTAATTCCTAAGCCCTTTCGTTCCTCATTTTCGAAGTGTTTCCTAGTGGATAGAATCTTAATGAACTTATAAGTTGAAGAACGTGGAATGAACAGGTATTTTGGGGAAAACATTACAACTAAGCGCAGATTCTAAAAGTATTTCATAGACTTAGATAATTATGCAAATTAATACAATGATGATATTTCAACCTTTTACTACTGACCCAATTTTGCTATATTCCCAAAATGCGGGATCAGAATCGAAATAGCAAAGCGCCAGTAAATAAAACACAATACGTTTCAATTAGCAAAGCTTAATAATGATAATTATTCAGCAGTTAAAGGGTACAAAGTGTCCCTTTGCAGCAACAAAAGCAGGTGAATTGCGATGGCGGGAAGTAATTTGCATTTTGCTATCCCGAACAACAGTGTAGTGAACTTAGTAGTAGCTAGAGGCTTTTCCAAATAGAATAGAAACATTGGTTGTTCTGTTTTGTAGAATTTTTGGTTAGTGACAAACAAACAAAGGTCAATTAAAGAGACAGAGTACCTAACTAAATAATATTTTTTATGATGAAACCGCCAAGGAGACGAAGTAGGATGCCAACAAATTAACTCAAACACGGGTTTGCGAGCAACGCCACGTGACGGGTGTTTGCAATAAGCACATATGAAAACTGGCATAGATATTTGTTTTTAACTGATATCGTGAATACTGAGAATATTTAATTTTACCCTGTTTACAAACCATTAATCTCCTTTTTACACAATACATATTTTAGCTATAAAACGTAGAACGACATATTAATAAATGCTTAATCGCACAGTAATACAACTATATTATTTTTATACTGTACCAAAGGGTTAAACAATTTTAATGAGGGCCAGTGGCAATTAAATCTAGCCGGCCATCGCTGCGGCTAGGGTTGTTTTGTATAAACTTATTTTGTAATAGTAATGTAAAATAATATAGCGAGCGGTTTTGTGATTTTGGGTTGATTCTCGCTCCATTATTTATTTTTATTTTTAATTAACTATGCCTGAAAATCGTTTTTATGAAAGTAAAATAATTAATGCCTAGCATAAAAGAGCCAAAAGCTTTAATTATAGTTGTTTTCATACGAATATCACTCTCAAAGAAAGCGCAGGACTTGTTTTTGCGCTTGCTGCATTGGCGCTCAGTTTCTGCAATTTTCCTGTCGAAATGCCATTTCCATTTTTTTTATCCAGCGAAATTTCTATCTCAAGGCGATCAGAGGGTCCGAAATGCGAGATTTTGGATTTTATTTAGACCACGAACCATGAAAAAGGAAATAAAACTAGATATTTTGTGTCGCGACGATCGCGAGCTCTATAGTCTGTGGTAAGTGGCATTATTACCCGTTTTACACTAGCAACACTGTATTAAAAAGGGCGCGACCGCGAGTTGAGTTTCGCTGGCACATTTGAACTGTAACAGCGGCGGTGGTAAGTGCAGGTCGGCAGTGGTTGGCAAGTATCGATGGTTGGACCGTTGAACCAGCCTCGGGCTGGTGGAAGCACGGTATAGTATAGACAGGAGCTTTGGGGTGAGCTCTTTTACTATTACTGTTCGCTAAAGGTTATGTTGTATGAATATAAGAGTGACTTGAGACAGTGGCACTAATATCAACCTTTAGACAGTAAACCTGTATGTTGGCAGAGAATTAAGATATTGCACTCTGTTGTCGCGCGTCCCAGGTTAATGCTCTGGTCACGACCACGTGACCTCAAGAGAGTGACAGAGGGTGGTAATTGACCACCAGGATCCTTTGGTGATCAGTATATGTACTGTATAGTACTTCCCGTGAGGAAAATGATTTGCGCGGCATTTATTCCTGCACGAAGGGGGCGCGCGTCTGGTTATGGTGGTTAAGGGAGGCTGTAAGGGGTGTGTTGGAGGCCTTTCGGGGATATGTTTAGGTCCCCATGTGTGACCCTCACTAGGGAGGGTCCTTTGTGTGCAATTGCTGGTCGGTGACGATCGGCGGGTGATCAGGTTTCGAGCCTGGTTTCCTATCCCAGGCTCTGTGGCCCATAAGGCGTTGCTTGGGTGTTAGGTGATATTGCCACTGTGTCAGGGCCATGACTTATGATGAGTACACTCTATGATATTTATGTATTTTAAAGCTAATCGGTTATCCTTGTCGTCATCTAAGGGTACACATTCTACCCTGCGGATGTAAACGTGACGACATTTTGAGTTATAAAATTTGTATATATAATTATATACAACTTTTAAATGTAAGTGTTAATGCAAGCAAGACTCAAGTAGAACTGGGCTGGTCACGTCTACCATTTGTACCTGAACGGTGCAAGAAATCTAAACCGAGTGGGTTCCTAGCAGCAGACGCAAACGCGGAATATCAAGGAAGAGATGGCGGGACGATCTCGATTCTCATTTTGAAAACTGGCCGGAGATGGCACAGGATTGGAAAGCTTGGTGAAATAGCTGGGAGGCCTTTGCACAGCAGTGGGACACTAATTATTACTAGGCTACATGCAAAAAATAAAAGTATTGTTGATGACAATCTAAACAAGATTTTATCTTAACTGACATTAGGTCTGAAAGTATTTTCTTTTCATAGTACTTACCTATATATTTATTAAACATGTTTAAACAAAAAATAACACAAGCAACTTAATTAACCTCGTTTCCTATTTCATACGGGGAGCTGGGGCAAGTACCTAGTTACCAGAGATGTGACTTATCTAAGATAAAAGTATCTTATACAGATACAAGATACAAAATACGTATCTTCAATCTTGTATCTAGATACTTTTTTTTAAATGCATTTTGTATCTGGTATTTAAATACTTTTGTTAGGTATCTTAGTATCTTGAAGATACTTAGTTTGCAAAATACTTTTAGATTGGATTATGAGGGTGTGATGTTGCATGGCGTTTTAATTTTTTCTTGTTCAGAGGAAAAAAAAAAATGTTTCTTTATCTGTCGTAGTAAGATTTGATAATTGGGTTTTTTGCGAAAAAACTAGGGATTTTTTGAAAACAAGGATAATTTGATATAAGCATTACTTTTTTTTTCAATCATCCTGACATAAAGCAGTTTTTTTGCAAAAAAAACTAGTATACTTAATTGAAAAATTTATTATTATTCTGGTTGGTTCGTTAACATTTCCTTAACGCTACAGAGAACCAATCAGAATAAGAGTTTACCAGCAAGCAATAATTTAGCCAATCGGAGTTAAGGCAGGTTTTAAATTTTTCAATTATACTAGTTTATTTGCAAAAAAAAACTGCTTTATGTCAGGATGATTGAAAAAAAAGTAATGCTTATATCAAATTATCCGGGTTTTCGCAAAATCCCTAGTTTTTTTTGCAAAAAACCTAATTATCAAACCTTACTACGACATATTGAATAAACTCTGTCCATAACTAACTAGACCGATATTAAAAAAAAAAAAAAACATTTGAATCCTGATTTATTCCTGACTAGCTTTCCCGGCGAACTTCGTATCGTGCCTCACAAACAATTTTATATGGAAAAAATTAAATGTCGTTTTAACTAACTTCCCCTCCGTTTTCCATATTTTCTCACCTTTAAACCTTCCCTGGACTAGAACGAACATTTCAAAACCAAAATCAACTAAATCGTCCCGGCCGTTCTCGAGTTTTCGCGAGACTAACGAACCACGATATTTTTTCATAGATATATAGTAGAAGGAGATAGATTAATACACCACACACACACACATAACAAAACCTATAGAATAGAGACTATTCAATAGACTATAGATAAAAAATATTCCCAAGAATTCATAATAGCGATAGGCTTTGATTATGTAAAATTTAATATTTATTTATTTCTTTATGTAATATTTGATACTATTGCTTGTGCTATTTTGAATTTTTGCAAATATTCTATACTATTATTATGTTCATCAGGGATAATGTAGGATTCATAAGATGAAAAAATAAAACGGTCCGGTAGTTATGAGCATATTCGATGCAAACGAAAACAAACATTGTGTAAACTTACATTGTTGGGCGGTACAAAGTTCGGCGTCCTAGCTTGTTTTATACAGGGTGTCCGGGGAAGTTATAACATAATTTTAAGAGTGTATTCTATGATCAATTTCATCTACAAAAACACCCCATATGAGGGGTCGCAGCCTCACCCCCATCCCCCTCAGTATTTAAGTTTTTTTGGCAAAAGTCAACCCCGCCTACTTTAAAATTCACAGTTAAAGATCAGAGGCTCACGGAAGCTTCATTAAGGTCTTGATCGAAGGCTAAGTAGTTAGGCTACCTAAGTTACTAACAAAATAACCAAGTATTGCCTTTACTTTTTTTTTTAAAAGTAGCTGAAACAAAAAAAAAATTGTGCATTTTTTTACAGTTTTTCAAAATTACCACAAAATATGCAGATGCTTTTTTTTATTTTTTATGTTTTATTGTTAGCTTTTGAGTTGTTCTCCAAAATGGTACTAGATTTATTTCTTTACGTCTATTACTATTACTTCAGAAATTATCAACTTCCAAAAAGACCCTTCGCTTTCACCTTTTAATTTAAGATTTCAGTTTAACCCATTTTTATTTTTAAAAAAAGTCAATATTTAATTAATTTGTTAGTTATTTAGGTAGCCTACGTAAGGCTAAGTATCCTTTGATCAAGACCTAAATTAAGAGTCCTTTTACGCGAACAGTGGCACCACTCTAACTCTAACACAAAAAATAAAAAATGTATCTGCATTTTTTTGTGGCAACTTTGATAAACCGTACAAAATGCAAGAATTTTTTTTTTGTTTCACCCACATTAAAAAAAAAGTAAAGGCAATACTTGGTTATTTTAGTAGTAACTTAGGTAGCCTAACTACTTAGCCTTCGATCGAGTACTTAATGAAGCATCTGTGATCCTTAGATCTTTAACTGTGAATTTAAAAGTAAGAGAGGACGACTTTTGCAAAAAAAAAAACATCATACGGAGGGGGGGGGGTTAGGCTGCAACCCCACATTTGGGGTGTTTTTGTCGATAAAATTGATCATAGAATAAATACACCTTTAAAATTATGTTATAACTTTCCCGGACACACTGTATAATTTTGTTTGTCCAATATACGAAATGAACGCGATTTACTCTTTAAAAAAACTCATTAAAAAAAAGTTATGTACAAAGTATTTTATCTATTAAAAAGTATCTTCAAGATACGTATTTTGTATCTTGTATTTCAGATACTATTTTAGAAAGGTATTTGCATCTGGTATCTGAAATACTTATTTAAAAAAGTATTTTGTATCTTGTATTCAGATACTTTATTCAAGGTATCTTGTACATCTCTGCTAGTTACCTACGCAAAACCGACGACCGTATGACGTGAATTTGTTAAGCTCGTTCTTTGGCTGACGTCACGCTTTGTGATTCCCATGAACGTAGCGTGAACATTTTGACAGGAGAAATAATGTTTCGGCAAACGAGGAGACGATGCTGGCTGCAATATTGTTGGAGCATTCCATTTTGGAGTTATTTGCTCGGGTTGTTGGCGGAACGTTGAAAAAGAGCTCTCAAAGCAAGCAAGGTGTTTATTTGTTAATACACCCCTCACCGTGGTTTCATTAATGTCTGTTTAGTTTTTCTCTTATTATTCCAAAAGCAACTCTCTGAAAAGAGACACTTCTATAGAATATATTTTTATACTTATAACTAAAATATTAGCAACTGAAATATAGAAAATTTGAAAAAAAATATAATTAAAAGCATTTAGAGTACACGTTTATAATTAAAACAACTGTACCACAACATTTAAATATTTGTTTAGTTAGGTTATAAGGAGAGTTCATTCCCTAACTCACGAAAATCTTAATTCTGTGATTCAGACGACAAACATTTACATATTACCTTCGAGTCACTCAATATTTATGATAACAAAGTCTCCAGCACAAGTATCTATCATAATGCAGTAAAAAGGCCTGAAGCGAAACCTATTCAAACTGTATCTGTGAAGGGCGAGGGATCGTTTTCAAAAACCAACAACCGTGAAGCTAAGGGTTGGAATATTTTCACTGAGACTCGAAACTTGGCGTGGTCGAAATAATCACGCTGTATTAAAAATAAATTATTGCCAATAGAACTTCTGCATCAGAATAAGTTTTTTTGTACCTGGTTATTTTTTTTCTTCTCTATTGTTATTATTATTAGACCAAATTTTATTCGATCGACAAAATTAATGACACTTTTTTAGGTTTTTACAAGGTTTAAACATAAATTTAATTACTGTAATAACTAGTCAACCCGGCAAATTTCGTACCGCCTAACCTATACCTATGTGCATGCATACATATAAACCTTCCTCTTGAATCACTCTATCTATAAAATGAAACGCATCAAAATCCGATGCATAGTTTTAATAAAGGACAGACGCGGAAGAAGACTTTGTTTTATACTATGTACCTATATTGAAGCCTCTAGAAATTAACTGAATTTAGATAGGACGAATCTCTTTCTTTTTAAGTAAAGGAGCTTTTTTTTTTCATACAAACGATGTTTTAGAAAAACATTCTTGTTTCCCTAAGGGTACACCCGCACAAGGGATCGTAGGGACGGAAGTGTTTACAATCAGTGATTTTTTGTCACAGAATTTATTTTAGCGCATACACGTAATAGGTATTTTATCTAAAAAAAATTCAAACGTCCTGCTTTATTATTTGTAGGTACTTATTTAATGGGGTCTCATAAAATTATAATAATGAAACAAGCAATTGCAATACCACGGTTTAATTCTCAATTTTCAAGCTATTTTAATGTTAAAATGGAATTATGTTTTTCTTTTCCAAAATTAATAATGGTAAAAATGCAAGGTACCAGTTAATTATTGTGTAGGATGACTCGTGTAAAGTAAACGCACACACAAATATCTATTTTACGAAAACTAGGGGATTTCTACTGATTTTTCATAAATCTTGCAGATATCTTACTGAAGTAATAAAATTCACATAAAATGCACATGAAACCGTTTTATGAGATTTCCGTATTTCGTTCTAGATGCTATATTGGAGTGTTACAAAAATTAATGAAGTATGAATGTTACAAATAACGGCAGTACTTCGATGGGTTCTTATTACCGCGCACTGTAGAAGCAAAGTAGGCAGATCTCCCATAAGGTGGTCAAAAGGCCGGGCCTGTAGTATCTTAAACTTACGATTGAACTTCTATTCTATTACTATTCTACTATTACTCTATTAGGATTGGGCTAATAATTTATTGATAGTATCTTCATTCTACTATTCTTACAGGATCAAAATTTCAAGACTGGCAATTTTAGACCCAATCGTAATAGATTAATAGTAGAATTTATTTATTTTTATTTATTTATTTAATAGGCACACCAACAGTACAAACAAATAACATTAGTACATAGCATATTAAAACAGTGGTTCTCTTGTCTGCACCAATTACAGGTGTACACAGCATTGACATGATAAACTATTCTAAGTATAAGCAAGCAAAATTACAATCATGGGAGTTAGACTAAAGATTACAACTAACATGCATTATGTACAAAATAGTGTTTTTTTTATTTTTTATATTATTAGTAGAATAGTAATATAATAGAAGTTTAATCGTAAGATAATGAGACTATAGGCCCTGGTTAAGTTTGCGAGAGTACACTTAATGAGGGTCGCTTAAGGCGGTAACTCACGGTATGGCGCGAAATTCAAATTTTTTCACGTTTTTTAATTATTTTGGCGAAAGTATTCATTTTAAATAAAGTTTAAATGAATTTGCGTACGTAAAAACCTATTTCCCACATTGTGATATATCGTTTTTGAAAGACAAAGTTACCGATTTTGTGTATATTCAAGGAACTTGTTTTTTGGCCTTTTACCCCTTTTTTTTTTTTTTTTTTTTTTTTTTAGGCGGGGAAACTCCTAACGAGTACCCTGCGACCCCGGGGTGAGTCGCAGGGTTATGTGGGGTTCGCACCCACTAAAACCCCGCCGGTGTCCATCTCGGCTGTTGGCAAGGGGGTCACGGGTGATCTTTCGATCGTTATGTTCAACTCCGCGACTGGCCTTTTACCCCTTAGACACAAAATCTGTAGGTCTGTCTTCAAAAAACGTTGTATTACAATATGGGAGATGGTTTTTTACATACGCGAATTCATTTAAACTTTATTAAAAATGTATAATTTCGCCAGAATAAATAAAAAACACGAAAAAAATTGAATTTCGCGCCATAGCGAGAGGGACCACCTTAAGACCGTTCGGTACACTATCGGCTGAGATGATGATGGTGATAGAATAAAAAATAATAATTAAAGTCTATCCACAGATGGCTGGATAGAGAACGTGTGCTATCTTATCCCATAGGGGTTCGTTAGGCCATTCTCTTGAAATAAACACAAGTAAAAAAGCTCATACTTTCGCATTTTTTCCAGACGTTTAATTTCTACGCTGTAAAGTTTAAATTTGCAGGCAAAGCGAGCTCTAAAAGCTATGTCTGGCAAGTTTCATCATCGTCCCGGGATGCGTTGGTGAGCTCACTTTGTTCACAAAGCCTAAAGCACAAAAGCTCGCGTCTCAGCCCCATTTGCTAGTGACAAGTCTACAAGTCGTGAACGCGTGAGTAACCTACCCTAGCTTTAAACTTATCTCAATTTTACTATTGAAAAGAGTTACTTAGTTATGTATAGAAAATTTAATAACTCTATTACAGCATTACACAGCTCTACAATCGCAAAAAAACTTCAATAACTTCTTAAATTTACAATCTTATCAAAAATGTTACCTGCGTATTACACTAGATAATTTATATTATTTTATTTATAATTTATTAGTATTTTTAATTGTAATTTGAGATAAATTAGTAGGTATTTATAATTTTTTGCGTAGGGTACCTATCGTAGTTTGTGTAGCTTTTGGGTTAAATGCCTAAGAAAAATACTAATGCTACCTAGTACTTATAATAGAGCTTTTTAATACCTACGTCAGTACAGTTTTTCAATAAATTTAACCTTTGAAGTTGATTGAAAATCAGTTGTCGGCGTAAATGCTCTCTTCTGTATATTTTTATTAACTTTGTATTAAGTAAATTATAAAATTGATCACTGATCGTCAAAGTACGTAAGTAAGTTCTCAGATGATATTTTTTTTTTATTAATATTCGATATACATTTATTGCTACAACCACATAGCCATAATACCAACGCAAAAATAGAGAAAAAGAAGCAAATACGGTTATTATATTTTTTTATTAAAGATGAATAAGTCCGCAGCATAGAATTGTGGAAAATTATGATGATGAGGAGTAATAGTTACTTTATAACAAAACTAGAGGCTGCCCCGCGGTTTCACCCGCGCAGATTTCTCATAAACACCAAAATCCCGTTTTTCCCGTTCCCATGGGAATTTCAGAAATTCATTCCTTATTGCTCCCCTACACTCCTCAAGGAATCCACATGCAATTTTTCAGCCCGCTACGCCCAGTAGTTTCGGCTCTGTGTTGTCTGTCAGTCAGTCAGTCAGTAACGGAAGAGTTTTATATATGTCGTAGTAAGATTTGATAATTAGGTTTTTTAAAATATCCTTTGACGCTACAGAGAACAGAATCAGAATAAGAGTTAACCAGTAATGTCATCTACCCGGTACCTAGTCAGGGGTGTACCACAAGGTTCAATTCTAGGTCCACTTCTGTTCATTCTCTACAGCGCCGACATAACTAGACATATAAATGAATGCAAATATCACCTATATGCCGATGACGTCCAACTTTACTTCTCGACTAAACCGGTTAAAATGCTTCTTCAGCAGTCCAATCTTTAAACAAAGACTTAGATAACATAGCGCTTTGGTCGAGAAAAAACTGTCTGGTACTGAATCCTACCAAATCTAAGTACATGGTGCTGGGAACAAAAAATCAAATCCATAATACGGTGCAAGCCCTTGCTGTCAATGATATATCCATTATGGGCGAACCAGTAGAGCGGGTGGTAGAAGCTAAAAATCTCGGTCTGCTTATGGACGGAGAACTGCATTTCGAGAATCATATTGTCAGCATAGTCAGTAATTGTTTTTACCGCCTCAAGCTTCTTTATAGTATACGGGATTACCTAAGAACTGATTTGCGTGTCAGTCTTTGTGAATCTCTTGTACTATCTAGATTGAACTACTGTGATGTCGTTTATGGTGGGTGTATCCTTGGCAGAACAAAAAGGTTAATACAGCGTGTTCAAAATGCATGCGCACGCTTTTGCTTTAAAGTCCCTCCTAGATCCCATATCACACCGTATTTGAACGACGCAAATCTACTTAAAATGGAATCCAGACGACAGCTTCACCTTGCCACACTCATGTTCGGTGTTAAACGCACTAGAACGCCGTCGTACCTTCATAAAAAGATTAAATGGTCATCGAGAGCGCGTCAAGTGCATATAGGCAGAGCTCTTATCCCGGAACATCGCACAGTGACTTTTCGTGGAAGTTTCAGATTTGCGGCGTCCAAGTGCTGGAATGATATTCCTCCCCCAATCCGTGAAGCGACAAGTCGATACACCTTTGGGCGTAAGCTCAGGGTTTACCTGCTTAATCTGCAGACAAAACCCTACTCTTGAAATTGTCCTCGCCGCTACCCATGGTTTTTTTTTTTGCTTTCCTCTCCTTTAAACTATCATTCCATGACTCTACCTGACTTGACTTTACTTCTGATATGACTCCGGAAGTCGCTGTCTCGGAAATTTACCCTTTTTTTAAATAATGTTTTATTTATTTTGGCTTTTTGTATTTTTTATGTTGCTTATTTTTATTATTTGGGCTTAATTATGTTTTTTAATTGTGTGGTTTCGTCACTGTACATTATGAGATAAATTTTATTTTCCTGTACATAATTTGGTAAGGCACTCCATGGACGCTCGTGAACACTACTGGCACTGACTGAAAACCAGCGCTTTGGGCTCAAACCCATAGCAAATGCTGGGACAGTGCCCTTTGCTATAGTGGCATATTGTTACTGCTTATTGTTTTTTGTTTTTTGTTTACCTTTTTGTATATTTTTGTAATAATGTGTCACTGTTTGGCAATAAACTTTTTCTATTCTATTCTATTCTATAAGCAATAATCTAGCCAATCATATTTAAGGCAAGTTTCAAATTTTTCAATTATACTAGGTTTTTAGCTAAAAAAACCGCTTTATGTTAGGATGATTGGAAAAAAGTAATGCTTATATCAAATTATCCGGGTTTTCGCAAAATCCCTAGTTTTTTTTTGCAAAAAACCTAATTATCAAATCTTACTAGGTACGACATTTATATTGATATATATCTGTAAAAGACACAGTACAAACTAATGATTGTTGTGTCCCACTTTCATCAAAAGCAAGGGACAATAAATATAGTCGGGCGCAGTTGGCACGGCACCACGCACCTGTCGGCCGATTAAACTCTCCGAACGTAAGCGATATTGGTATGTTTAATTCTGAAACACAGGGCTCACTGAGGTTCCCTGCGATTATTGATAAGGAGATCTAAACTTTATTGTTGGATTTATTTTGAACTAGTCGACCCGGCGAACTTCGTACCGACTAACCTATTAATATTTTGTGCATGTATTATACTTAAAAACCTTCCTCTTGAATCACTCTATCTATTAAAAAAAAACCGCATCACAATCCGTTGCATATTTTTAAAGATATAAGCATACATAGGGACAGACGCGGGAAACGACTTCATTTTATACTATGTATTGAAGCTCTTAGATATTATATCAAATGTAACGGTAAGTACGTAAATCTGATAAATAGAATGCCTTGAAACATCATCATCATCATTTCAGCCGAATGACGTCCCCGACAGAACGCCACAGTGACCGGTCTTGAGCGACCTTCGTCCAGTGTACTCCCCCAGGCTTCACCAGGTCTGCCTTTA
Organism: Euspilapteryx auroguttella; assembly: GCA_951802225.1. Classification (NCBI taxonomy): domain Eukaryota; kingdom Metazoa; phylum Arthropoda; class Insecta; order Lepidoptera; family Gracillariidae; genus Euspilapteryx; species Euspilapteryx auroguttella. The sequence continues at coordinate 8,037,369 of OX637653.1, forward strand.
AACACAGCTTTTAAATTCTAATTTTAAATCGTATATATAAAACGAAGAGCTTTCCCGGCTTACTTCGTTACGCCATAGAATATAAGATACTACAAAAGACTTGGCTCTATACATCTTCTGTTCTTTTGACCGTCCAGACTGGCCGAATAATAAACAAACAACAACAACAAACCACCTGTCAAAATATGTAAACAACGGAAAAAATATTGCACCTTGGGTTACATTATTTGAGTTTTTAGGTAAGGATCCCTATTTTTTTTTAAATCTAATATAGCCTATGACACTCGGGGTTAATGTAGCTTCCTAGCAGTGAAAGATTTTTTTAAATCGGTTCAGTATTTCCGGAGCCTATTCGTCAATCAAACAAACAAACAAATCTTTTCTCTTTATAATATTGGTATAGATAAAGTTAACCTCATAATGAAAAGTGTTTGCTTCTATATAGTGAATACCATCTTTATTAGGTTACCCAGCATGAATCGTAAAAATAATTGATCAGCAGAGGCAGAGCCGCATAATGTCCATTCATCCATCAAAATATGCATGAGAAAGTCAGAGTCTTAAAAAGGGCCTAATCCTGAGAAAGTCGGACCCAATTACACTTAGGTAGGGCAAATTAAAGCTTGCTTATTGTGATTAATGGAAAAAAGCCAGTGTAATAATCTGATTATCAACTTTCAGGCACAAAAAACCAAACTTTTCTGCTCACGTCACTTCGGAAACACCAGAATCGAAATACCAAGTTAGATACCACTGTCGGAAACACTTTAGTAAACGTATACGTCAATGCAGAAAACAAGCGATTGTGTGCTATAGTAGGTACAGTCTCACGGACTAGGAGGCCGTAACAGATTTGTCTATGGTTTCGTCAGCCTTAGACTGTATTATTACCAAAGAACAAGAGCTATTTTGCAATACAGAAAAACCGGAAATGTTACGCCGATCGTGTCCGCCGTGTCGTGTGTGTGTACTTTCTATTGACAAGACAAGCATACACCTAGCCTAAATATTTTCTAAAGTTATGAGCGCATCAAAACGATTAAGTTTATTACTCATCTGTTCACCGCTGCATGACACTAATGAATAATATTTTCTTGACTGTCTTAATTTAATTAATTTAAATGACTGCTACTCAGTGTATAGCGATCAACTCAACGTGATTTGACGCAAAGATCCCAGGTTCAGATCTATATTTATATTATAACAATAGTATTTGGTTTTGTTGTGTGTTGCCTCTCATGAGTGTCGTACAATGCGACTTAGAGAACCCGAAGGTCGGGCAGCAGCGTTTTTCGTTGAAAAATTAGAAGAACCATACTGCGATCGCCAACCCGCCTGCCAAGCATGGCGATTATGGCAAATCCCCTCCAAAAAGGTTTGTTCTTTTGGCAATCTCTGGGGAATGCTAGTCCAAAAGTGAAGTGAAGATATTAAAGAGTCTTCACGTAATTTTTTTTTTTATAAATTAATAATAATACCTAGTTCCCTTTTTTTTTCTAGTTTCAAATTAAATTTTATCCTGCAGAATGTGTTGACTTGGACACACACCTACACAACTATTACACGGAGGGATGTAAGTAATATTTTATGGCATTCGATCGTGGTTTCAGTCGCCACTAGTGTTCAATTTCCGCGACAGACGTGCAATTTAGTTTGAGAGATTACAGTTTACAGCTGGGGTGGGTGCGACCGCCTGAGAGCTTTAACCAGTTTTATTATATTTTGTAGATCTACCTGTGGTAAGAAATTAAACTTTTTTTGAGAATGAATAGCCTTTAGTTTAGTTTAGAAGATTAAAATATGAAGTGCGTGTTCTCGATCGCCAGCATGGAACAGTCTGGCTCGTGTAGCATGACACCTCTGTCTCCGTACAGTTTTCTGTTGTTCGGGCTGGTTTGTGCTCTTGTGGACTTTTGGTTTCTTTCTTTGCTTCTTATTCGCTTTCCTGAAGCCGCATGGAGGACTATATTGAACCACATCGCCTCATGCAATATAGTTTACTATATTTATAGTATGTTTTAATAAATTAAAGATATTGTATTTTACTAGACTTTTGAAAAGAGTTACATTATGTGAAGACAATATGTCTTATATATAAGTATCTTAGAACCATCTCGCCTATCGCAGTTTAGGATAGGTACTTTGATAAATAAGGTGATAGTCGAACTGACTTACATTAAGCAAAACCTGTATCCTTATTAATATTGAATAATCCTAAGTTTAATATCCTAATCATTGCATTTAACGTCGGATGAAATTTGTAAGTGTCTTCAACATTAGGTAAAAGCCGAGCTTAGCAATTCAACATTCTGTTACACATCTGCGGTGCTCAGTTCGCCACAGGTTATGGCTGGAGCGTTTTTTCTTCTTTTTTGGATGCAAGCCAACTCGTTGTTTTTCATTGTAAACTATGCTTGCGGTGAGAGCACGGTTCATTTCAGAACTCTGTTGAATGAATACTTATTATGCAGCATAATGAATTATATTATTAAGCATGATTTTTTTTCCTTATATTTTAAAAAGAAACCTGATTAGAAATTGAGAACTTACCGTATTATTCATAAAGATACAGTAGGTTTTAAGTAGCTCTACTAGTGGTCTACTTCTCTGGTTTGTTGCATGGTAAATACGTGACATCCAGTCTAAATTGACATGCGTTAAATAACTAAAATGCTCTTTAACTTTTTATGAATAACAGGGTTAGTGTTTAATAAAAATAACAGTAGTACGTAAAAAACAAAAAAAAATATCTAAATCTTGTTTACCACAAATTTTTGTTTGTTATAATAGACTAGACGAGTCAAAAGTGCTCACTGTAAAAGTTTAAATAGAGAAGCAGTCTCTCGTACAGTTCTAGTCCTTTACTAATTTAGTTATTTGTTTTGAATTTTAAATAAACTTTCACAAATCAGTACCTACAGGCTAGAGTGGTCAAATTCTATTTCGAAAGCGAATATAATACCAAATCGTTAGTGGGCTTACATAGTTTGACAACCCCAAATTTAGATACGTACCTAAAACCATCGACTCTATGAAATCAAAAAGCGTTGATATTTGAAACGGCAAAATAACACTTCTGTAGCAAACATTTATTAGGATAGTGACCTATTACTTACCAGCAAGCGGATGACGATTTGAAGCGAATGAAAATATTAAATTGTTTATTTTTTTAACATTTATACAAATTGCGGTTATTAATAATAGCAACAAGTTTTATTAGGTATAATCGGGCTGTGGCCGCTTTTTATACTTACTTAAATTTACAAAAATATACTTTTGAGAAAAATTTTAGGTACCTTCTCCTGTCTCGACAAATTTTAAGTATGTTTTATAATAAATCATAGGTAGAAAAGCATACCAACTAATAGTTCAAACGAACAAGAAAACACCATTACTGAAAAAATAGCTTTATAAATAGCTTCTACTGTTTCATAGCCCTTATAGTCTCGAGAAAGCTATTCGCTCAGGCGCACGGATAGTCGAAGCCGACAGAGAATCAATTGTGTCGCGATATTTCGGTACAGGCTGGTGTCGGGTGGCCAGACGTTACCTTAGCCTGGGAATTCCAGACAGGAGTTTCATTGGTAACTTTATCCTGCCTTTTCCCGGAAAATTTCGGTATGTTTTAGGACCTTTTTGTTTAGTTGGCGGTTTCAGATTATTATTGGGATGTGTTCATTGTGAAAATTTCGATATAAATTTGTTGAGAAATATTATTAATTTATTAAGAACCCTAAGTTATATTATGATATTGAGGTCGGTCAGTCAGTATTATAGTTCTCCGTTATATTATAATTTATAGAGATTGTAATTTATTCATTTAAAAAATGATATAGCTACAGTGGTATGAAGTATTTTATATAAACTAACTTTGTAATCCCATAAAACCATAAGAATTTTTATTCGATATCTTGACAAAATAATTCAGTAGCCGGTAACCCTAAGCAACGTTTACCTGAAAACGCTACCTCGAATACGAAACAATAACGCCTATAGCAGTGCAGGAGAGATAAGAACTCGCTTGCAGCGGAGCGGAGCGAAGCGAACAATACGCTTCCGCTGCAAAGACCGCCCGCCCCGCTCCGCCCCGCCCCGCCCCGCCGCCGCCGCCGGTCGATGCCACCGAGACTCGAGTGACATGTGTGGTGCGGTGCGATAGAAAATTAAAAAAAAAAACTATGACTTACGCGTTGCGTGCTCTGATGAGACGCAACGTAAGTAAGAAATTAGAGCAGGTTATTTTTTTGGGTTTCAAAAGATATGGGTAGCTCTGTGTTAAGATCACCTTTATTGTCTGACAAAGAAGAATGCCTTAAGTATTTGATGTAAAAACTGCTTTTCCCGTTAAATATCGCCACTGTAATAATTAGTTTTCATTTTTAACAACGTTTTCTTTCTTTGAAATGTCGTTTTTAGTTCGAACCTAGTGCAATTTTAAATGTGTGACGTGAATCACTATAATATGCAAATTATATGCCTAAATAGCGTCTTCATGACATGACGTCACAAAACATGATTTACATAATATATGGTGTCATCAAATAATAGCAATGAGCGCCTTAACAGCATCTAGCTCGCTCGTCTGCCAAAGATAAAGCTTTCAGATAGGCACTCAACATGTAAATTGAATAAGTGCAATCTGAATAGATCATCTGACACACTACATTACTTTGTAATGTAGCTCCATTAAGAATAAAGTTCATTTATTACACTCTGTTATATCAGTTCGCAACTTATTTAATGCAAAATGTTTAGGGGTACAGTGGCGGACTAGGAGGCCGTAACATATTTGTCTATGGTTTCGTCAGCCCTACACTGTATTACCAAAGAACAAGAGCTATTTTTAACCGACGAAAAAACAAAAAGGAGGAGGTTCTCAATTCGTCGCGTATATTTTTTTTTTTTTTTTTTTTTTATTTTTTTTTATGTATGATCACGCATAACTTTTTACTGTGTGGACCGATTTTGATAATTCCTTTTTTAATCGACAGGGTATACCTTGAAGTTGGTCCCATAAAAATTTGAAAATAAAATTCCAACCCTAAGGGTGGAAAAATAGGGGTGACTTTATTGTTCACTCACAGATTGTATTGCCGTGTTGTGATTTACATGATAACTGCTAGGTATAATTATGAGTCTTTTTTATATGAATGTTAATAATCATAATCTTAGCCGATAGACGTCCACTGCTGGACATAGGCCTCCCTCAAAAATCGCCTCACCGACCGGTCGTGATCGAAACTCATTCTGTTAGTCCCTAAACCTTAACCAGGTTGTGTGGCCACCTTGTGGGGTGCGACCACGCTGTGGAGGGTGATTGGGTGGGGTCAAAAAAATTAGCCCAAAAAAAACTGAAAAGCAAAAAATAAAAACTTTTTATCAAAAAATTAAACCGCCGAAAAAACTGAAAAGCATTAAATAATTGGGAAACATTTTCTATTAGGACTTAATTTACTCACTTCTTAAAGTAATTTTGGTTAACCAAGAAATTTTGAGTCGGTGCCACAGAATCAACGAATAACGATCACTAAATTACCTGAAATTCAAAGAAATAACCGAAAAACGTGTGCCGCCGCGCATCGCGCTATAGGTAGTTAAGGAATTTGCTTGTGTGGTGTGGCACCGACTTAAAATTTCTTGGTTAACCAAAATTACTTTAAGAAGTGAGTAAATTAAGTCCTAATAGAAAATGTTTCCCAATTATTTAATGCTTTTCAGTTTTTTCGGCGGTTTAATTTTTTGATAAAAAGTTTTTGTAATACAGAAAAACCGGAAGTGCTGACCGTGTCCGCCACTGTACGTGAGATGGGAAGGCAAAGACCCTGCAGTGCAATATTCATTGATTGAGCACGAGCACAAGTGGAATAGCGTGCATATAAAGGAACGTGTAAAAACTGCTTCCACGTTAAAATAAAACTCCTCACCACAAAAAGTTAGACTGGTCTAAATTGCAAATTTGTATCACAAATTGTAGTGTAGTGATTTAGATGCATTAACTGTTTTTGTGGTAGAGCCGACAAAAGCTCGGGTGAAGCTACTACTAATATTTTACATAACACAAAATAAATAATAATAGCTATAATAAATGTGTTGTTATGGTGTTATGACGTTAGCACGTAGCCTTAGAGCGGCATTAAAGGAAGTTAGAGCGCAGCAAATTTTTATATTACCCAATAACTCTGATATACTATAAAATACCCATCACGGTCCTTTGCAAACAGTAGCCCGACTAAGATATAATAATTTTCTTTATCGGTACTAGAAAACTTGTTCTGATAAAATTGAAAAGTTGAATAACGGATATGATAGTTTCAAAGCCACTCGGGAAACTCATATATTCAAGCTTTCATTTGAAGAATCATTTCCTTTTGATATTGTGATGGGTTCGATTATAAACGTTTTGGAAAGGTAAAAGTAGATAGGTACTGATTTTCCATTGCGCCTTATACTGTACTAAAATAGGATGATCAAACGAGCTCACCTGAGTGAAGTTCGATCATTATTGTACGAAGGCTTTGTATGAAGATGTATATTGTTAAACATGCAGCTTCTCCGAGTTGCTTGGCACCTTACGCGCTTTAAATCCTTCCCTATACTAAAAAAAAAACTACAATATTGATTGTCTATGGTCAAGCTGTCAAACGTCATTCTTTAGAGCCTTATTGAGCTTGACTCACAACTTGGGTTACTTACAAATTGTAAAGGGCGGGCGGGACAATATACATCTTCATACAAAGCCTTCGTACAATAATGATCGAACTTCACTCAGGTGAGCTCGTTTGATCATCCTATTGTACATCGGCTTTGTATTCGATGTATATTGTTAAACATGCAGATGTTCAGAGCCAATAATAATATCTTAAAACAAAAGTTGTGAGGCTTCTATCGAAGATAACCCCTTCTAATATAGGAAAGGACAAACAGATTTGTTTGAAAACTTAATTAAGTTGTTTTATATATCCTTAGTAAAGGAACATGAAAATGTAATAATACATAAAAGAAAATTTAATAAAGTTAAATGTAATATCAAATGTAATCAAAACAGGGCGTATTAATACCGCTTCTTAACTTAAACAAAAAGATATCACATGAATAGAGTTGTATTATGTGAACCTCTACATAGTTCAAGACCTACTGGTTTAGTCAACTGTCTGTCTAATGACACACCTTTAGACTTGGTGGTTGCTAGATGGCTTGTGTTTGTCCTGCAAACACCTTAACTTTCAAATTTAAAATTAAATTATTCTACATAGGATACAAGGTGTCTCTTATTTCAAGTCTCATATCATTATATTTATTAATATAGTATTCTATTCGCAAGAGGCGCAGGCAAAAAACAGTCCCCAAAAGGACAGACCAGTCCGCATAGCAAAACATTGTACGTAGCTACGTCATGCTACACGAGCCAGACTGCACCCTGCCGCGGCACGCCTTCGATCAGACCCATCATCGAAGCCAACGATGGAAGCCGCCAGGAGACGCACCCAAACAAGATCATCTTATTTAAAAGATTTTACTCCCTTTTTACCCCAAAATAGCAAAATATTTTTGGTCCAGCATACTATTGTTGATGAGGTCACAGATTTGTGTCGTTTTTTGAAAGAATTAACAATGGGTTTTTTACGAATGTTTTCTCAAAATCACAGAAGTTTTACAGAACAGAAGTTTTTTCACGTTCAAAAGCTTTGATTAATTTAATTTGGTTTACAAAAAATCTAAGACTCAATGTCTTAACAATATCAGTATAACTTTATGTATATTGAAGTCTGTATTTATTTAGTTCTAGTACTTTACTTTTTAAAAGTTAATACTTGTTCTGTGTAGCAGTAGCTACTTAAAGCTTGTAACATGACTAGTAAGTTAATACTTGTTCTGTGTAGCAGTAGCTACTTAAAGCTAGTAACATGACTAGTAAGTTAATACTTGTTCTGTGTAGCAGTAACTACTTAAAGCTAGTAACATGACTAGTAAGTCAATATTTGTTCTGTGTAGCAGTAGCTACTTAAAGCTAGTAACATGTTTTTTAACTGTCATTCACATTCACATTCAATACTTTAATCATATCTCATGTTTATTTATTAATACTTTAATCATATCTTATATTTATTTATAAATAAATAAACAATGACATTAATATGGCAATGGTGGTAGGTCTTCATAATATAATCATCATCCCCTATTTTAGAGCCACCATTCAACATAGAATCAAATTTATAAAAATTTGAAGCACCTGAATTAACATTCTTAGGAGGAATGTCCATTTATATGGAACAAAAAACAAAGAATGGATCATTGTTATTTTAATTATTGTATTGAGTTTGCTCAATGCTCACCGCTGAGGACTCAATTATAATTTCTACAAATGACAGTAGTGGTACTGATATTTTAAGCTGGCATTGCTGGAGCATATCTCTGTTTCTATATTATCTGACAATGAAGCAGGTCTCTGAAAGGTAGATAATAATTAAGAAAGGTTTCTTTCAGGGTGTTGCAAAAACCAAAAAATAATCCATAACAGAGAACCAAAGTTGTGATGACCATCATTATGCTGGTAACATAGTTAACACTAGATACAGTAAATCAACATTCCAGGATTTTTGTTACAGTTTCCAAAATTCACCCATGCATAGCAAGAAGCTGGACAAGCTACTAATGTTACATATGAAGTGTCAAAAGTAAGTAAATTGCGAAAATTTTTAGGTTTTGCTGGGCATAAGAATACTGAATTTAAGATGTTTGACTAATTGAATCATTGTAATAATGAAAAGAGTTATTAAAAACTTCCAGCCTAAAGAAGCGAAAAGAAAAGGTTTGTCAGAATCATAGCAAGTAGAAATTAATTTTCTCTGCCTACCCCTATGGAAACAGGCGTAGCGATAAGTATGTTTGTACCTATGTATTATGTATGTACATATCAATGTACATAATATATGAACATTTATAGAAAGTGTTTGGTCTAAACAGCTTGTAAGTACTCAAAAAACACACTACTGTTACAAATACCCCTTGCTGGCTCAAAAAACTTGGTACACATTTGTACCCAAATTCAATGTATTACATTCTAATGCTGTGAGCGTAGCAAATATGAGAGTAAATGTGATAATTAGATGTGATAATTTTTGTTAACTCTTCATGCATTTGCATTTGTCTGTACATAATATGTATTTGCATAAAATTATATTTTTTCCATATATTTATAGAATAGATTTAAAAATTTACAAAATAAAGGCTTTTATTGATGTAAGAAAGCTAAAAAACCACTTTCATTATTTAAAGTGAAACTGTACACATCCATAAGGATGTGTCTGGAACTCATGTAAATGTAAAAATCTTAATCTTAAATTATTTAAACCTCTAAATGTCCTGTGCAATAAACTGTACATAGTTTGTATGCGTTTGAGGGTAAGTATACATTCGACATGTAAATATAACACTGTTATAAACTGATGAAATATTTCAAATAAAATAAACCATGATCACCATTTTTGGTACTTAGACATGATTTTTATATAACTGACTGGCTTGATTGTCACACTTTTAACAATCTGATTAAATTTTTGACTATATCCATTACTTAATTTATTTAATGATGGTACTGTGAGCAATGTTAAAATATTTTCAATGGTTTTAATTTAACCATAATACTGTGTTCTTGAATAAATTTTCAGAGTGTATTGATGGTACTCTGGGCAATGTTAAAATATTTTAAATGGTTTTAATTTAAACATATTACTGAGTTCTTGGACAGATTTTAAGATTCTATTGAATGAAAAGGTGTAGTTATACCCTTAACATACAGAACCCAAAATAAACAAATTATAACACAGATTTTTCCTTTAGCTTAGGAAAAAAGTGGAAATAAGCTTGCCACCATGGCTTACCTCTATTTGTCAGAAGGAGCATGCCGCTTAGACAGGGCTGCGTCTGGGTCGTTAGGCTGTTGCCTGTGAAACCCTATGGTGGTTCTAGTATTGGTAGTTCCTGGCTACCAGGGGTTTCATGGGTTTTCCCCATACAGCAGTGCAAACCAATATGGTAGTAATGGGATGGCCTGATAAAGTTTTCCCATTCAGGGTTTGCAGGTGGCTTTTGCATATTGATTTTTGCATTGTGTTGACTAAATTGTCATTGTTGCAATCTTCTGTTGAAGATCATGGCCAAAATAAGGAACTTGTCCCGCAGTACATCATTGACTAGATTCAAAGAATGGTTTATCTAGATTAGACATGGTAAAATTTATTCTAGCTTTTGTTTGAATAGAATGCAAGACAGCAAAGATCCTGACTGCATCGCAGTGGGGATATAAGTTTCAGCTGGTTTATGTTTTAACTTACTTTTAGTGTTGTAAGAATTTTTCCATAGCATGGCGGGTCCCAAAACAAATTTATTTTGTTTATTTTCAATTTCTTATACTGATTTTCTGGGAAAAACTCTTCCAAAAGTTAAGTTTTAGCTTATTTCTTTGGGCCAAATTAAGGTTGTTGGGGAAGTAGGTATCTCCCTCAGTGTCACTGATTGAACCTGAATGTTATGCCTACCTGTGTGGTAGTACATTGGTAGTATTAACTTGCTACGGAGAAGATAAGTTATCTCCATCCTTTGCTCTATTGGCATTTGTGACTCATGTTGATTGTGATCCATCTGAGTAAATCTTTGTGATTTGACACTTAAGAAATTGTAGAGCACATCCATGTATCTCGTACACAGCCTGTGTCTTGAATTGTCAGAAGACAAAAAATATTTTGAAGACAAAAAATATTTTGCCGCCAAAATGTCTGCGCATCGCGTGCGCGTGCTTCGCCCTTATCAAACCAATAAACGGCTGCTTTGCCAACGAGCACGTCGATATATCGCGTATATCACCCGTGTCAGTGTGAAAGGGCTTGTTTGTAAAGGCATGCGCCAACAAACACGTCGGTATATCGCGTATACCACCCGTGTCAATTGAAAGGGCTTGTTTGAAAAAACATGCCAACATGACACATTATGTCATATGAGGTCATTGGTACGTAACCAATGTAATTTTTAATTATACCAGAAGAATTCTCATCCTGCAGATCCTTCGAGAAAACTTCCGAAGCTGACGTCCTTGTTGCAGGTTTTTTATTTCCCTGCATTCCACAATTTTCGGATCTTGTTCCGATATATTTCGAGTTTCCTGTCCTTTGACTTATGTTTTTGTACACATTTTCGTGTAGTTTTGCTGTTATTTTCACTTATTTTAATAAATCGAAACTATTTTTTACTAAAAAACAAAGCGCCGGTAACCACGCGAACACAAAGAATGACGTTTGACAGCTTGACCATAGACAATCAATATTGTAGTTTTTTTTTTAGTATAGGGAAGGATTTAAAGCGCGTAAGGTGCCAAGCAACTCGGAGAAGCTGCATGTTTAACAATATACATCGAATACAAAGCCGATGTACAATTTTCGAGTTATGACTAGTTCAATATGAGTTTAACAGACCATTCATTCAAATTTATTTTCATTTAGTTCCATTTAAATTTATAGCAAAATATTATTTGGTATATATACAAAATTACTGCTTTGTTTTCAACTTTGTTTAATTAAACTTAAAATAAAGTCCGCCACAAATAGCCTGTTATGTTGCCTTTTCTGTTCGGCAAAACAAAGCAATTAAAATGTTTATCCAAAGTTAAAACTTCGTCTGTATACTCCTTCGATTAGATTAGAATAAAGATCTGAGAATCGACATCCTGTTAAATTTTGTTGATTGAAGTTCCAATCCAAAAGCAAAGTTATCAGAGAGGAAACTGATTACTTGAATACCAAAATACAAAGAATTACAAAGTGAAGGAAATTGACTACGTCAAAAACATTCATAAAAGAAAATATTCCTTTTCCGAGAGTTTAATATCATGAAAAAAGTTGGCGTTTGAGGGAGAAGTAACGGGGCATACATAAAACAATGACAGTTATTGCTCGGCTCACTAAATAATATTAAAAGGGAAAGCTGATGGAATCTTCAGAAGTTGATAAACGTCTCGGAGTTTCTGTATAATATTGCGCTTTTCTTGTATCATTCTTTACTCAAAGTTTTATAGCGAGTATCCCTAAACCGAGGCCAAATTGACTTATTTTAGGCCAGAAATTATCTTGTACAGAATATAATGGTTTAAACCCGAAGTTCCCAAAGTGGTCCAAGTGGAACCCTAGGGGTCCACGGGAGACTCGAAGTGGGTCTAAGATGGCGTCACAAAATATTTTCTATCCATCTAAGTTTTAGGAATATTGTAGTAGCTAGCGGTAAGGGATCCAACGGAACCGGACAAATTTTGAGAGTGGTTTATGAGAGAAAAAAATCCATTAACCTGTAATGGTCTAAACAGTAACTTATTTTATGATGCATCATAAATGATACTTACGTTTTTTTTGGCATTCGTAATGTATCTGACATATTTTATAAATCTTACCTGTAACAAAAAAATATATGATTAAAATTTTAAGTAGACATTCAGTGCTAGATATAGTTTCGAACAAAATTCATGATGATAAGCGTTTTGCTATTGTTTTTGTTCACTGCTCCGAACAAAACGAGCTAGAAAACAAAACACATTCAAAATAGAGAAACAAAGCCAACCAAACAAACTGTCTATATGTCTACTAGTGTTGACTTTGTGTCAAGTGAGACGAAGGGAAGCAAAATGCTAAATGATACCTCGGTACAGCTTGCAACGCTTGCACTTAACCGCTGTGAGATAAGTGTGTTTAGTTTATATTTAACGTGTCTTGGTTGATAACGTTTTTTGGTTATAAGTACTAGGTTAATAATTCATGTGCGGCATAGTATACGTTTAATTGAAAGACCTCCAATTCAGGTGATTGAATAAAAAATTGACAAGTAGGGTAAAATACAGACTTACTTCAGACCACAGAAAAAGGAAGATGCTGTGTTTAAACCATATAATAGAAAATGGATACATAGATACTAACAAAATTTAACAAATCTGTGAGGAAAATCTTTTTTTGTATGGCCATGTCACCTTGCCTATGTTTTTGAAATGTATACATTTGCCTGTAGCAAGTCGCAGCTGCCGAGTCTGAGTGGCAGGTCTCAGCATTTGTGAAGCCACCCTCTTTTCAGCTTCCCTTCTTTTATATAGTTTTATGAAAAGTCTATAGTTTTAGCAACGGAAATGCTAGTTTTCTGTTAAATAATATGTGTAAAGGAATTCAAGAGTCAGAAAAAAAGAGTTTTTTTTATAAACTATATTTTTGTTGCCATTCTTTATATTAATTCATAATATTTAAAATGTGTGTGTACTTAAGAAAGCGAAAGAAACATTAGTTATTTGAGACTTAGCACAGTACATAATAATAAAATAGGATTACTTATCTCAAAATCGCTACAAAGCACAGAACATCCTAAAAGTCAAAATTACAAGTCTGTTATTTATATTATCAAATTAGGTTAATAACTAAATTTCAGGAATCAAATCTTTTATAAGCTTTTATTTATCAGCAATATCGTGATTTTGTAAGCATTAGGCATTTATTTTGATACATGAATATATTCTGTTCTCCAAAGAAACGTTATTTTACAAAACGCGTGAAACGTAAATAATAACAACGTACACCCCTATCGTTTGTTGTGCTATGATCAATGGGAAATCGCGTGGAAGTGGGAAAAAGTTGCATTTTTCAGACAACAATGCAGGATTTTTTTGCTTTTGTATGCATTACTTTCACTTTTTAATAATAAAAGACCCCTAATTTTCTTGTTTTTTATAAATCCTACCAATATTATAATAATTTTTTCCTCTATCATTATTCAAATCAAGCAATAATAAGTACATAACATACACCTTATTAAAAGTAAAATAAATTCCAGACAGCATTTCTTAGTAATATTTTAATATGGAAATAAAACTAAATTGTCTCAATTAGATAAACCAACTCCAACTAACGGTATTTAACTATTCATAAATCAAAACACCAAGTGCTAAAATATTCAATCTTCGCCTAATAGATTGTAAGTGCAGACGAGGCATCGATTTTTAATTTACACCAGAGACTGTCTGGGACCAGTGTCGGCAACTAAAAACAATATTAATAAGTGCCTACAAATTTTGTCATTTACAAGTAAAGAGTAGATAAACCACTCGTGGTTCACCCTCGCGAGTAGATGCATGTGGGGGTGGGATACTAATTATTTATGAACAAAGTTTCTATAATACATCGATGTTGGTTACGCTTTCACGTAAAAACTTCAATTTTGATAAAACTCAATTGATTAGACATCAGAGTATATTACAGTAGCACAGGCATAATAACTTTATGTCTATGCTTTAAAGGCAGTAGAGTTCGCCGGGTCGATAAACTTTAACATCAAATGAATAAATAATGTGGTATTGTTATTTTGTCGTAAAGTTGTGATACTTCTGCACTAGAGGTATTATCATCAATAGAGACTTCTAGATTGCTTCGTCAGAGCGTAATGCGTTTTCTCTTCGGGCTATTAATAAATTATGACTTTATCTAAGCTTCAGTAATTAACTATTTTCATGAGTACTGGCTATGATGTCAAGAGATAAAGTTATGACGTCTTTAAGAATGGGATTCAGAGCTTAAATTATTTTAAAGTATAAAATAATAATAATAAGCTGGCTAGCAGTTTTGGCTTTGTTCTTTATTTAAATTATAGAATATTTTATGAGGTTTAAGCCTAGTGATGTTTGAAGATTTTCTAATCAGTCACAAAATCTCAGAAACCTATTACCCCGAGTTATCAAAAAAGTTGAAAGCAGCAGCTTTTTTTTACAATAATACTTATCCCCATTTTCTCGAAAAATAAAAAGTTATAAAGTTTGAAATTTAATAAAAAAATCATTTCTTAAAAAATAGCATTGTTTAAAAAAATATTAATCGTTAATCACAGTTTTCTCACATCTCACAGGCCTACTGACCAGACGCCCTGCAGTACCGGACTGAAGAATAGGACTGAGGTATCCCCTGCCTGTCGTAAGAGGCGACTAAGAGGGGACCCCGGGGTCGTTGGGTGCACGAGGCGGGGGCCTTGTGTAGTCATATAACGGCCCCGAGAAGGGCGGCGGAACGCGGTGTCCAGTTCCGTCGTCGAGCGTAGGAAGAGCCATCCGCGCTTAGGGGGGACTACCACCACCTGTTCCCCCGTGAAGAGGCTACTCAACCACTGCTGGAGGGGGTCGCGGAGCTGAACACAAAGTTCGAGAGATCTCCCGTGACCTCCTTGCAAACAGCCGAGATGGACACCGGCGGGGTTTTAGTGGGTGCGAACCCCACATAACCTTACGACTCCCCCCGGGGTCGCAGGGTACTAGTTAGGAGTTTCCCCGCCTAAAAAAAAAAGCCCACTAACCAGAGAAAAGCGTATTAAAATAAGTCAAAATAAAAATAAATTACCAAAATACCAACGCATAGTTCAATTAAAACCACTTTGAGTCGTAGCAAATCCTCTAGGCTACATATTTGTAAGTTTACCCCACTTAGTTATCGGTATAGAGTTTTGTACAGAGGGGTAATCTCACAATTTCCATCCTACACGGAACAAAAGCTTCTAAAGTTTCCAGAACTTATCTACCAGAGTCGATATGAGAACATAATGAGTTCGTAAATGGATTAGTTTGGTACATCCGGCAGCTTTCAGAATAATTACAACAAGGAACATACTGGTATTTTGCTAAGGTTATTAAGGTTTCAGAAAATACTATTTAAATAGCGTTATCAATCATCAATACATAGTACATTTTGATGTGGATTTTTTTAATAGATAGAGTGATTCAAGAAGAAGGTTTATTAATATAATACATTCACAAAATAGTAATAGGTTAGGGGGTACGAAGTTCGCCGTATTATTATAAATTAAATTAGAAAAATATTCTTGCATCAAATGTTTTTATAATTCGTAAAATTTATTTTGTAATTAAATTTGATGTATCATTAAGTAGGTATTAAAATGAGTACCTGTTAAGTGTTCCTTTACAATCGATTTAGCTGCTTGTTATGCTGAATTTAAGGATTTGAATAAATTTACCTAATTTATGTAATCTTTTCGCCATCCTGAACTTCTAAAAATTTAGTTGTAGGCTGTTTAATTAAATAACTACATTTACAAATAAACAAATGAAATAATAAAACTTAGTAGATAAGTAATACCTAAGTTTGAATAACTTATCTTATTTAACTTACCAGTATGATTATACTTGAGGAAATTCGAATGTTTCGTAGCATTGTTTATATGTATGTATGTTTGTATATATGTATGTAGTATACAGTGATAATGAGAGAGTAGAGTCTTCCTTGTTCTGTGGTGATAATAATAACAGAATTTTTGATAGGTGAAAAAAAAAAGTATTCAATTTTTAATTATATGTATATATCGTGGCCAAATCGTAAAATTGGCCATTTCATGATCTGGCCGGCCATTTCATGAAAAGTGCACATTTCATGAAATGGCCAATATTCCTTTGGCCAGATCGTCGAAACCTCAACGTTTAACGATTTGGCCGACCACGTTTGGCCAAATCGTTGTAGTGTATCCTAAAAATTTAAATTCCACAATAAAAAGTAAAAAATAAGTTATTTTACTATAATTCGAGTATATTTAAATACGGACCTTTATAAAATCGTTCGGAACTCTATGGTTTATGAAGTTGCTTTCGTTTATCGATTGGATTGCATAAAACTCACAAATCTTCGAATCAAAACGTAGTTGTTCTGTACTTACTTTTATCGTCTTTTTCCTCACTTAAATTCACTTTTTTCATTTTATTATAGTAAACCGTAATGGCGAGTTCCATCAAGTCACACAACACACGCAACTACAGTGCCCCTAGCGGAGATTTTTTTAACTATCCAACGATATGATCGCTAACTTTTGGCTTTACATACCTACCTTCATAACACAGCTGGAAATTCTGATTTGATTGTGTTTTATTTAAATATAAACCGTTTTATTTAAATATTCAGTAAACCGTTATGGAAACACTAATAAATTTTCCTCCCCAATTCTATAGAGATAATT